>WBMZ01009128.1:0-350922 GCA_013400975.1 Atrichornis clamosus | reverse complement strand
TGTCTTTCAAACTAAGACATATGTCATTTAGGTTTGTAGTGCAGTTGTTCTCTGTTCCTGCCCCAAAATTGCAGGGGAAAAAATTATTAAAAACCTGATCAACAAAAACCAGGTATCTGGATGAAAACAAGCTTTGAGGGAGAAAAAAAAAGTTTACAAAACCATTGTCATAGCTCTACCCCCAGCTCATATACAGCCACTGAAATTTGTATCAGCATAGCAATTGTATCACTAAGTTTAGAGCAGAAAGTAAAACTGGTCTGAGATAACACATGCTCAAGTATTTATTCTAGGCTGAGTTCTGACACTGGTACCAGAGAGGGAGTCCAAAGCTAGCATGGATATGTCTGTATGAAATCCTACCAATCCAGTGGAACAAATCGTGCTCTGAGAAAACAGGTCTCACTAAGTGGGAGAAATATTGCTTTCTGAAGAGGACAAAACTAAATTTTGATTGTTTAAAATGCTTTATTTAATAACACTATGAACTAGGGCAGCAAACTATTCTCTTTTTTTTCCTGTTATATTGAATTAACCCTGGGAATTAGGGAAAGAACACAAGATCACATGCTGCGTTTGGAACACCTGCTCAGCAAAATGCTGAATGACACTGTGACTACTTGTGGGATCACCTTCAGTGTGCTTTCACCTACAGTTTCCATAAAAGTACATGCCAGGAGGTTTCTTAATTACAGTATTTACATGTTAGAAATATTGAAGGACAGGGTTTTCACAATAAAGCGGGGATGATTTATGTAGATATTTGTTTGGGGTTTTGATGTGGTTTGTTTAGTTTGTTTTAAATGTTGAACAGTGTAACAGAAAGAGAAAGCTGCTGCCATCCTACAAGAGTAGAGATACCTAGTCAAGATACCAGATACCCCTTGTAAATGAGTTTACTCTTGTAAAAGCAAGAAATTGCACCTCAAAATCAGTAAATTCTCTGGGCGCTCATGCATACCATACAGTATCAAGCACACATAAAATATCAAGCTTATGTTCTCAAATGCGGCTAATGCTTGGAATACTAGCAACAAGGTGTTTTTCTTCTGTTCTTGAGAATGTCAGACTTTTAACAGATCATTGCCCCAACAGAATGGGAGATTCAGAGAAGTGCCGTGATCAAAGACACACACTGTGCTTCTGAAGAGGAATTCAGGAAATGCAAGTTCAGCTGGTATAAAGAGCTATCACCTCTTTGCTCTGGTTATGTGCATCCTTAAATTAGCCATTAGATAATTCTGCCACTTCACTGAACTTTCTGCATTGAAGATATTTATTCTTCCTTGTCCAGGAGAAATGGCTTTAGTGGTAGTTATGGAAATAAAAGAGATAATAAAGCTCCCATGCAAATCTTATGTTTTGTGTATTTTCTTATTTCACTATAAAAGTGATATTCCCAAAGGTGTGGAGTCAGGGTTGTTTTAAAACTGCTGATGAGCATCACCCATTGCTAACTTAATTAAATACTAGTGATTTACCCATTACAAAAGTCTTTGTTCTATTACAAAATCCTTTCCTAGTGTATGGAAGCACAAAAAGAAAGTGTAATATCAACTGTATAAACTATTTCAATAGAATAGAAATAGTGAAGTTACTTCCTCTTGTGAAGTATTTAGAGATCTGCTCATGGAAAGCGCAGTAGGGGCAGGCAATTTCATTATTACTCTAAAAGCCTGTTGCTCCTCTCTGCACTGGCAGATACTGCTCTCAAGCAATTAAGGTATGGGATGCTATCAATTCAGAGTGTTTTTTCCTTTAGCGGGAATAGTAATAATACCTTGGAAACCACATAATAAAATTACTTTTCAAATGAAATCTGACATACTTGAGCACTGCCATTTGTTTTTACGCACTGATCCCTCTACCTGTGGAGAGATCTTGCTGACAGTTCTGCTGCACTCCTGCCCCAGGATACTGGTGATGATACTGCATTAAACATCTCCTTGGAAGCCAGCAAGCCTCTATTGGTTCTGTAAGCATCTCTGGGAAGCAGAGCTTCCTCTTTTCTTGTGTAGCAGAAGCATGGGGAAGCAAGAACAAAAGCAAGAATGTCTTGGTCCATTAAAATCCGGAATTTCTGCAATATTTTAACTTCCAGCATTATTTGCTTCTGGAATAGGAGGGCCTTCCCATACAGCGGGAGGGAATGTAGAAGAAAGGAACCAGATATTTGCTGTGAAGTTTTTCTCTTCACTGTTTCTGCTGTGGAAAGATAGCCAGGAGAGGGTTTTCATAGCTCTCCTTGTTCTCCAAGTCTCTCTTATCCTTTCAGAAAAATCTGCAAGGTGTCAGCACCCCAGGCCTGAGGAATTTTGGGCCACTAATGCCCAGATTAGAGTGCTCAAGAAGATTCAGGAGAGGATTTTATGATGTTTGTTTGCCAGAGGACACAGCTTTGAGGGGGAAAAAACCAAAACCAAATAAGTGCTTTGGATGAAAAGTGCTTTTAAAGCTGTAAACTTAAGCATGAGAACTCCTGTCAGCAATTTACTTTTGCACATAAAGAGTGAATGGACCAGACCAGGTAACTTTCAGTAAGTTTCCTGGATCATGGCAGGTCACATGTATGTTAAAGTTCTCTCTCTCAGGTAGTTTACACAGGTTTTCCTTTACCTCAGAGAACTGGAGCCTGACTTCCTGGAGAAAAAGTACAGTGCATTCAATTCTGACTTGCCATTTTCATTAGACACTCTAGTGACAATGTATAGTATGGGAAAAGCTGGTGAGCAATGTAAAAAAAATTCATGTTGGTGCTATAATCTGTCGACATGTTTAAAACTCATCCTTTAAATGGATTCCTTTGAGTGATGAACTAACTGTACAATGACCACAACTCTTGCCAGAAGCCTCTTGTTTGCCAAAAGGGAAGCTGAAGTCCCCAAAATCTTGTTTTACATTCATCTGCAGCACAGTGTGAGCAGGAGCCCCTCAGTTTCACATAGTCAGGGCACACACATTTGGCCAGTCATGGGGAGTGTTTGGTTCAGCATTCTTAATGACTTTATAATTGCATTTTTCTTGGGCCACTTTGTGTGCATGTATCAGCAAAGTCCAGAACAAGAGAGGTCAAAGCAAAGCCCCCCCCCCCTAGTTTGTCATTGCCCTTTCCACAATTGAGATCACTCCTTTAAAATTTAGACCAACATTTTCCTTTCTGGCATCTGTGGACTAGGGTAACATTTACTTCAGATGAAATGTATTTCCATAAGACTGACAGAGGGCCCCTATAGCCTCGCTTGCCTGTGGGAGCAGGGCAAGAGGAAATGCCAAGGGCAAGTCTGCTGAGACCTGCATCTGTTCCTTTTTGATCCAGAATGTATTTCTTTTTTTATTCTTCCCTTCAGCAATCAATTGAGCTCCTGTAGCAGAGGAAGGATTGTTGACCTATACACACATAGTGGAAAGGTTATTTCAATCAGAGGGAAAAAAAATCAACAAAAAGGGGAAATGCTCCCCAAATTGTATGTGTGCATCTGGAAAAGGAAGCTCTTCTACTCATAAACAGAGGTGTCAGAAGAGTGTCCTTTAAGGCACTTCCAGCAGTCACTCTAGATGACATTTCTTATTGTTTTTAGTATTAACATGAGCACAGTTGAGAACCTTACTCTTAAATCAGAATCCCATCTTGTTGCCAATTGTACAAATAATTCCACACTTTCCCTTAGTAGGAGATATTAGAGCTCTTCAGGAGAGTACACAGAGTAATTATGAGGGAAAAACATAGTTTCTATCTTACAAAGAGGATCGCTAAATAAGCATATTCCTTGACTGAACACAGAATAAGAAACTATTTTATGATGAAGGTTCCTCCCTGTTATCTCCAAAACTGCTTGTGAAAATGCCATGTGAGGATGAAGAATTGACCTTAATTCCTCAGTATGAATATACACTGTCCTTCTGGCTCTGGGGAGAGCTCAAGTGGGAAGAGTCACAGAGAAAGCACAGGTCTCTGGTAATTACTTCTGCGGATGGGAAAGATGTAATAAAAGCAGGCCATTAATGGACTTCAGTAGTGTCCACGGTCAAAGTACATGAACCTTGTACCAGCCAGAGGTTGGGAGGGCTAAAACAATTCCTGCAGCTGTGTGATCTTCCTGTGACTGGCGCACGAGGTTCATGGGTGGGAGCATGGTTCTGAGAACACAGCCTCCCTTGCAGAGCCTTCATGTACACAAGTGTACACAGAAGTCTGCTGCTCTTCCCAGAGCAAGGACAGAAAAGCTGTCAGTGTGAACCCTCTGACTCAAGCACAGGTACCTTAGGAGATGACAAAGGAACCAGCAAATCCTGTAGGAAATCAGTTCTCCTCAATGTTTCTGAAGGGTGCAGAGAACCTGGGGGGGGTTAGACAAAAGAGGAAACAATATGAAGTTTTTTAGTTAGTTCTTAAAATAACTAAGGCTAATGTGTTTCATGCCAACCCTGACAGCTTATATCTGCTTTGTTTTCCTTTGAGACAGCCAGTAAGAGCACAAGTTTTTAATTCCAACAAGAAATTCAAAGCTTTTCAAGGAGTCCTCAAGCCATAATAAAATACTCATGTGGTCTGAATATGACTTTGTGCACAAGTCTGTGTGTATAATTAGTCATGCACAATCACCTGTATTTATTGGAATCTGAGTTTTCCAAGACAAATGCAGCCTCTTGCTCACAAAATTTCTTTTCCTCAGAGACTGCACACAGATTGCTTTTCACATAACAAAAGTAATTTATTTCCTTGTTGCATCACTTTGAAAATGTGACTGCTTCTGGAATGCCACTGAGCCAAATGGTTTAGGTATCTGGCCAAGAGTAAGTCTGTGGAGCTGGAGTGAGTAAGAATTCAATTCAGTGCCAGTTCCCCAAATTACTATAGTGTGTGAGTTACCCTAAGGCTTTCTCTGCACAGGGCAACAGCTTTTTCTTTGACCATGGACCTTTTAGTTGTATATCATTTTACCAGTGCTTTGTAACATGCTAAAGGTATGTTGGTGTATTTCACCTGTCATTTTGTACCAGGCCATGATGCAGCCTTTTACTCAAATCAGCCTGTGGCTGCACAGAGGTAAGCAAAGTTTGCAGCCTCTGTAGTGAATAGAACTGTTCCTTGAAATCTCCATTCGCAGATCTAGTAAAAACTTGACTAGACAGGGCTGTATGGAACCTGATGGAAATTTGAAGTCAGTTTAGAGCATGGGGGTTGGACTCGATGTCCTACTGAGACCCCTTCCAATCTAAATTGTTCTGTGGTTTCTCACAAGCCAGGTGTGACAATGAGTATGATGTAGAGTGGAATTAAAAGCAGACTGCCTTGATTCATTAGAGCTGGGGCAGAGGTGACCAGGTCACCAACAAAAGTTGTCCCATCTCACACAAATATTTGGTGAGAGGTGGAGTGCTATGGAATGAGGCCACTATCTGTGAGTGCTGATCTCAGCTCTGGAGCAAACAGCATTCACCTACATTCACACAGAAAAAAAGTGTCTCCATCCTGTAGATTTCAAAGCTTCCTCAGTCCTACCTCAGGTGCTGAAAAGAGTAGTAGTTCCCTGCTCATGATAGACCCCAAGTGTAAACCAGAAAGGCTGGTACTTTTGAAAGAAGTCTTTTGACTGCAGGGCTTGCCTTACTTTCCAAAATCAGCATTGCTGTCCCACCAAACTGCCTTTGTAACTGAGTTTAGGACTTCTGTCAGAAAAGACAACAGCAGCAAGACTCCTTCTTTTTTCTAAGTAGCATAACTATGCTAGAAGCTCCAAAGGTGGCTCTGATTCTTGTTACTTGTTGGAGAAACTTCCTGGAGGTGCTCTAACTTGAGGAATTTAGAGCAGCTCCCAGAAACTGCTTCAGTTTCAACAGCAATCCAGAGCAGTGTAGAAACGATGGGCATGATTCACTTTTCCAGATTCATCCTGTCTTCGTGTAGGTGGCTGAAACAGGGCAAGTGAATCACAGCTTAAAATTCCTGCTTAAAAGACAGTCTACTAGCCTTGCTCAAGCAAACATCTCTATTGCAAACGGTTCTCACCAGACAGTTCTGATACTTGGCCCACAATAGGAATGGTACGTATGTGTAGCCTTATAGACCTATCAAGGAATCAGTGTAATGAAATTAGATATTTCAATGCATTTAAAATAACTGTAATTTTTTTCTCAACATTACCCAGATGGGAATTTCATAATTTCTGGGTTCCAGAATGAAGGTAGGAATGTTAGGATTGCCCACCAAATGGTGAGCATTTCTCTAGAGAGCTCCAAACATCGGTCACTTATAGGTCAACAAAGTCATCTCCATCTTCCAGATTCCAAGGGCTCTCTTCTACCTTTAGATACACCATGACAGCAGATGCATATTTTATATCCAGGAAAAGGCAAATGTGAGAGGAAGGACTATCTGGCAATCGCCTAAACCTGATCAGTTCTTCCACAAATATGATAACAGCCTCTCTTTCTTAGGAGAGAAAGGATTTGTTTAGTTTCCTCAAGAGAAAGAGCAGATAGCTTTTCACAGTGTTCAAGGGTCCCATGGTTCATATTCATTTCATTCTTAGGTTTGGTCAAATAAATTGAATCACACTGCACTGGTCTCTCATTCTACCTCACTATTCTGGTTTATTTTATAAAGAACACACACTTTGCTAGCATTTTTTCAAAGCCAGAGAATAGCAGCCAACACACGTATGCATCTCCCTTGAAAGAAGATAACACCACTTACAAGCGAGATTTTACGTCTTGCATGGACCATCAGTAGTCTGCAAAAATCATGTCTATAACATTGATCACAACACACCCCTGTTCTTGCCCATCAAGTTTTTATGACATCTCAGCACTCTGAAACACATCTGTATAGGAACTAGGAAAATGTATGAATGCTGCTGAGCAAAGTCAATCAGAACAAAATTCCCCACCTGAAATTCCGTTCTGGATGCTTGAGTTATCCACCTTGGAAACAATCCAGAGTCAGGTGGGTGAACCATGCATATGTACATGTATATATATCTATGCATAGTGGATAGATGGAAAGATTCAGATGAGAGAAAATAATGCCATAAGATAGAGATGCAAATGATCACGTCTTCATAATTTAATAATGTCTGTAGTAGAAGATGAAGATCAAGATTCTCAGTGATCTTCAGTGATTCACCATTTTTAAGCACCCACCACAAAGGTTCTCTAAATTTTGAATAATTCATTATCTGACAAGATCCCTTCAAGGTATTTCAAACCAAAGCAACCAAAAAACATCACAGTATATACTATATGACTATTCATTAATTCATTTCTTTTTGCCACAAGCTAGTAATTTTCACTATTAAACACCTAGGTAAGTACCAAGAAATCACTATTCACTGGCCAAATATGTCCCCATTAAGCAGAGTTTATGCTAATACTGTCTCAGTTAAGTAACAGTTATTCATTATCCTCAGGCTAAATTGTTTCACTGGCAGATGTCTCCTTAAAACAGCTGTTGTGAGCAACCACAACCATACAAACCAGGGGATCTTCTATTGTCAATATTGTAGTTGTTATTATTAACAATAAGCATTTACATAGACACTTCAGATGTATGCAACTCACAATTACTGTCTATGAGTTCCTTACCCTGGAAGTCTGGTGATTCAAAGACCATTTGTCACAGTGGAAGCAATTGCTAATTGGTGATAACACCACAGAGCATATGTTTTCTGATATTACTGTTATCCTGGAGCAAGTGTTTGACCTTATCTTATGCTGTTTTGGAACTTTTCCTCCACAACGTAAAGAAAAGTGAATTCAAAAAGACAGCAGCATTCTCAGCAGCTAGAACTGGGCCAGAGAGGTTTCTCTCCTTTCTTCTCTTTCTCCTCTTCCTTCCCCACTCTCTTTGGCTTTCAGACTACTCTGTACATTTGTTCCCCCAAGATCCCCACAAACTCCTCTCCCACCAGCACACTGTGCTGCACTGACCTTCCTTCTCCTCTCTGGAGGACTCTCTATGCTGGGAAAGGCAGGAAAACCCAGGTTCCCGTCCTCTGCTTTCCTGCCTGTATGCCTGGAGTACTGCTCAGCCTCTCCTGCCCTGGAGGAGTTCACCCAGGTCCTTCTCAAGGGCAATGCTTGCAGAACAGAGCTGGCCACATAACCATCTAGCATTTAGCAGCCAAGCTCTAACAAGGCTGTAATGAGCACAAATTAAATGTCTCAAATGCGCAACCTTGCCAAGTAAAAGCAGTTTTCCATAGCAACAGCAGAAGGGGGAAAGGCCACCTTTACAAGGTACTGTGTCCATTCTCCAAAGAATGGGGCCACTATAGTTTATACAATAAAGTTTTTACCTACTTGCTGTCATGGCAAAATCATGGTTTAACACCTTAGTCTCCTTTCAGGGAGTTTTGCAAGCATTTTCGTCAAAACTTTTAAAATGCATATGCTTTTTCTGAGATAAAAATGCCACATAGGAAACATGTGGTTGAAGTGAGTAAAAGTTGAAAATAAAAGCTTATAAAGAAGCGTCAGGAAACCCTGGTAAGTGATGCTTGCTGCAAGTAAGCTGCTTGCAAAAGATCAGTAACTGGGAAAGAAACAGGAATGTGAGCTTGTGCTTCCAGCCTCCCCAATGGATTAGAGAATGCTTAAGCAGCACAGGTGCTGTGTGACAGGTGAGCAGTCAGGAGCAGGAGAAGTGGGACATCACCAGGCTGCTCCAGATCGACAACTGCGCTATCGTCCAGGCAGCCTTGGCGAGGCACCGTGGGCCCAGGAGGGTGTGGACCATGGCAGGTCTGGGTTTGAGTTAGGGGAGCTGGATAATCCAACATGGGCGGTGCAGGGGAGGAGCAGGATGGCAACAGGAGACAACCAGGAGGGAGGCTCAGCGTCCCGGAGCGGAGCAGAGCTGCCCTGCCCTGCGCCAGTGGCAGCTCAGTGTCAGACTCCAGCATGCCCTCTGGGCTGGTGAGAGGCAGACCGGTGAGGAATGGCCTGATGCCCCTGGAGGCTGTGGGGTGGGATGGAGCTGCGTGCGGTAGCAGCCACCTCACCTCTAATGAACCAACACGGTAATGAACACGGCTCCCTTTGCAGAGCACTTGCTTCGACTGTTGAATTAAGTTTGTTGGACAAACCCTAGAGAGGTTTGTGGTTTTTTCCCCTTTTCATAATCTGTGAAAGTTAAAAGCTTGTTGTTCTTCCACACATTCACTGATTTATCTTCTTAGTGTTTCATAAATGCATATTTTGACTGCCTGAAATCACCGGTAGTTCTGATGTGAATGCAAGGAACTCTCAGAGGACAGTTAATTGAGACCATTAGCAAGATCCCATGTAGAGTGTTAAATACCAGTTTGGATTAATTTAACTGGGTGACAATAAACAGAATAGATATAATCATTGTGTTGGTAGTTTGATCAGGGCATGCAGAGGTATTTGAAGTTTATGTTGCTCAAATTACATATGAGTAAATCAGTTCTACTTTTTTATCTTTAATGATGTTGAGTGGGAGACTCTTCAAGTCCTATAATGTTTTTTTAAGATTTCAGATTTATTCCTAAACTAGGCAAAAATAGAGAAATCAATCTCTTAAAAATATTCATAGTGAGAAAGACACAAAAATTAGTTCAAATAAGAGAAATATTTCATTTCAGTAATTTTAAAATATTTTAATTTTATTTTGATTGCCTATTTCTTATGTAGGCCTGATATTCTGACCCTTCTCCTTCACTGAAAATTTCATAAAACTTTTTTTACTTGCAACTTTTGTTTCAAAAAGAAAAAAAATCTGAAAATTATCAGTTCGATATATTTAATAGTAACACCCTTACCCCTCATTACAGCCATTAAGAATTTGCATTCTTAAAATAGGATGGGGAGCCCTGGAGTCAGATCCCATCTCCTTTGTCAGGAACTGTGAATCTTATCTCTCATCCATGGTGAGCTAGATGCAGCCGACAAGATCTAAAGAAGTTTTTAAGCTAATAATTCCTCGGGTAGCTTGGAATCTGGGTGAGAGCCAGTGGGAGTCTGGCATGCAGTCTGATAAATTTTGCTAGCAATATAGTGGCTTTTCAAGCTTTGATGAACCTTGTGTCAGAGTATCTCTAAGAGATAGCATCTTCATCTTTATAGACGGATTTCCTCAAGAAAATCAGTGCCCACAGCACAATGAGCATGCAGCAGTTGCTTGTGCCCAATCCTAATTATTTCCCTTTTTACTGAGTTATTTCGTTTTTGTCCAGAGGATATTCTGGTTATTTTGCAGAAGTACGATTTCACCAGCAGATAGAGGGACTGGAGGGAAGAGACAATGTGTCATGAAGTGCATGGCACAAGTGATGTCCATCTGTGTCTACCGGGAGCAGGAAGTGCCCATCAAGGTGCTGTTAAGCATTTTCTTGAATCTTCTGATGACTAAAAATATTTGCAAATTCATTCCCAGCTCTTTCCTTATAGAAATGAGAGATAAGTTTAACTTTCATGTTTAGGGTACTCCAAAACTGAGACATCATGACTCATGATGAATCATGAGTGCACTGAATCTCTAAAGTTTCCTTTTCACTGACCGAAAAGGAGAAAGCTTTTTAGGAAGAAGTGGGCTTCAGGAGCTGTCATGTGATATGTAAAAACACACCAGGAGGGCAGAAAGCAATATTCCCAAGGTTTTGGAGCTTTTTGGCCTTGCAAATCAAGAGGGTCATATAGAGGTTAAATTCCTGGATAAACATTTATTTTATTTTCTTCATCTCTAAGGAGTAAAAATAGACAAAAGGGGAGAACTTCTGCCATTACCAGAGTGGGTCAGACAGCTCTGGCACAGTTCAGCACAGAAGCATATACATACTAATGTATACCTTTACACCAGCTCAGCAAATAGCCTCATTTGTGCCTACTTTTTTCAATTATTTTCTGGAAAAAAATCTTCCACAGTCTTACAGCAAATATTTCATGAGAGCATTTATCTTAAACTCCTTGTCCCTTGGCCCCATACCTACTTGCTCTTTAAACAGCTCCTGTGGCTTGTGTACATGGAGCTGCCTGTGTCTCAGTTGCCTATGACAATATAATACAGGTAATTTTCTTTGGCTGCATTACTCTATCATGACTTTGGCTCTCTGCTTAATATGTCACAGTAATTAATGTATAACAATGCCTGGTAACTTCTCCCCTGCTCGTTTCCAAGTTATTTAAAGTGAAAGGAGGGTACCAGAGGCTGATGTCTAATTAATAATTTGTTCATTTCAGCTTTGTAATGAGAAAGAGAAGGGAAAAATATGAGGATGGCTGTTTATTTCTTAAGCTAACATAACATCAATCCATGACTGTGGCTGGCAGTGTGACTCTGTGAGGCTATTTCATTGTGGGTATGTAAAAAACTGCAAAGAAAATGAAGTGTAAAAAAAACCAGACAAGCAGCAGGAGAAAAACATTTCATCTTGTACACAACTAAATGGGAAAAGAGACAAGCAGGCAACAGATGACAGATGAATGGGCCTATGATGGACTGCATTTTTTGTGTCAAAACAGAGCCAACCGTCTAACAGTCATTCAGATGGTAGGAGAGGCACCACACAGCATGATTTCCAGTTCAGCTGGCACTTAGGGGTTTAATTACGTACATGGTAAATATTCTGCGGCGACAATATCCTGGCTTCAGATACGGGCACCCAAAGCCAAGGCTTCTTTCTAGCTCTGCCTCTCCTACTGTTCTTAGTTTTCACTTTGAACTGATGTAAAACTGTACTGTGAATTCCCAGGGAGGAGGGAAGCTGTCACAAATGCCACATCACCTGTTTCCATCCCTGCCTCACAGAGAACATTAATTCCCCTGTTTGTTCATTGCAGGAGTCCTGTTCTCTGACATGACTCCTGCTTTCTGACGTGAAATGGTTTGAAAAGATAAATAAGGCTGGCTCAGGGTTAATTTTTACATTGGCAGGTGGATATAATCTGCACAGTCCACTTTTTTCCTGCTGTTCTCTCTGAATATACTGTAGCTCCAGCAATGTAGCTCAGCATAGGTGCTTTCCTTAAAACTGAAATGACACCAAGGATATCAGATAGAGCTTAATGATGAGAAACAAGGACTTCTGACCAGTTAACTTAGTGGAACTGACCAGAAATTTTCAACCTGGAAGGAAAAGCAAGAAGTTTTTTGCAAACTACAGCAAGAAAGAATTGCTTATTTACGAATACTTAAATATTACAGCATAAATACTACTCTATGATTAGTAGTAAATGGTTTTGTTAACTATATTAGAGCACTCCTGTGCATACAACTGTCACTGGTGGGTAGAAGCCCACTGGTGGATTGAGCTGTCACTACTCATTGCTGATTTCTTTCACACTGCATCCAACTCCACTTTAGCTGGTGTAAAACCAGCAGTAACTTCACTTAAGTAACAGAATCACAGGATGGGTCAGGTTGGAAGGGACCACAGTGGGTCATCTGGTCCAACTTCCCTGCACCATCTCTTTCTGGTGCTGAGGAGCTCAGAACTGGACACAGCACTCCAGATGTGCCTCACCAGGGCTGAGTAGAGGGGCAGGATCACTCCCTGACCTGCTGGCAATGTCCTTCCTAATGATCCCCAGGATACCATTGGCCTTCTTGGCCACAAGGACACTCTGCTGGCTCATGGACAGCTTGTTGTCCACCAGGACCCTCAGGTCCTTCTCCAAAGAGCTGCTTCCCAGCAGGTTGGCCCCAACTTGTATTGGTGCATGGGATTATTCCTCCCCAAGTGCAGGGCCCTGCGTTTGCCATTGTTGAATTTTACACTGTTCCTCTCTGCCCATGTCTCCAACCTGTCAAGGTCCTTCTAAAGGGCTGCACAGCCCTGTGGGATATCAGCCACTTCTCCCAGCTTTGTGTCATCAGTGGACTTCATCCAAGTCATTGATGGATAAGTTAAATAATACTGGGCCCAGGATTCAACCCTGGGGAACAATAGTAGCGTCAGGCTACAACTAGACCCTGCTCCACCAATTATGGCTGCCTGGTAACTCTGTTGTGGTTGTCAGAGGAAATGGAAAATCCCTTCTGTACTTGTGCCGCTTTGTCATAGCTTTTAGAAGCACTTTGAGAAGTTGTTTCTGATTTACAAAGCCCTTCCAGCTGCAGGGTGTGGTTTCCCTTCCTAAGGCTGTTTTTGTTCATTACAGCAATTGAAAAAAAGTTGGGGCTTTTCTCCATTTAGTCTCCAGTTTGGAGATCTGCCTGCATGTTACTTTTCCTCTATGCTTTTAAATCTCAGAAATTGCTTCTCTACTACTCTAATAGAAGAAAAATATATTGACTCTCACAGCATGTGGCAATCCCTGAGGGTCACAGGTAAATGAACTTTTAATTGCCCTTCTGTCTGTGTGTGTGATTGGGGATTTGGGGACAGGAGAAGATGCAAAGTACTTGTCAAATAAGCGGTTAATTATTCAGCAATAGCAGAGATGAGCTAAATTAGGAGAAATTGATCTTACAAGACATAATTGGAGGTGATTCTTCTAAGGGGAGCAAGCATCTGTTTGTGACCCTAGGCTGCGCAGGGGTCTAGAGGTGTCACTAGGGTAAGGTAGATATCTCTGTAAGTGTTCCAAAGTTTGGGAAGGGAGTAAAGCAGGAAGGCCCAGCTCTGCTGTCATTTAGCTTGGTCTTCCTCTCGGACCCTTGCCGGTTCTGTATCCAGGAACACTGCTGCCAGTTTCCCCTATGGCTAGGCAGCTGGGTAGGATGCCATGACATATTGCCTTAGTTACAGAGACTTCCTTCCGTATACAGTAAAAGATGAGACACAGAGAGAGAGCAAGAGACCTGTATACCTTCAGTGGACCCTGCTCTATTACTGAACTGCATTATCCAAGCTTCCCAGATGGAATATGCAATTTCAGTGAGTTCACAACCAACGATTTCTCTTTATTTGTCAGTTGTTTTTCTGCCATGTGATACTAAGCAGGTATGAAGGTTGCCGAGGTGTCAGCAGCCAAGGTGACAAATATGCTGATAAAATGACTTATTAGGTCATGGTAACAGAAACTGTTAAAATTCCTTGCTAACAAAACCTGCTCATGATAAATTACATCTCTGCATTTGAAAGCACCCTCAGCTCCCTAATAATAACCTGTCCAGAGGAATCCGTACAGCACTGGCTGTTTCAGTTTATGGGATACTCACGCTATGTCCGTTTAAAGAATTGATGACCCTCTGTAGCTGTTTCAAAACCAATTTGTCCACACACTGTGAGATAAAGATTTTCACTTGTGTTGAGCGTTAACCCAGAGAGTGCTGAACTTTTGCAGCCCTCCCACAAAACGAGAGCTGTGGAGGAAAGGGATATGGAGCTCTGTCTGATGGGAGCAAGGTGGAGATGCAGAGACATGAACTCATTAGAAGGACTGAGTACATTTTGATAATGTCCTTATAAATCCCATATTAAAAGGAAATAATAAATGTATATACCATTCTATAGGAAATGTTAATGGTTTAGAAAATCAGGAAATTCTGAGCCAGAACACATTACTAGGACTATAGAGACATAACATGTGGAAGGGAGCTCCCAGCATACTGTTGCTAGAGTTTTCCAAAGGATACATTTCTTGAGAAAGTTTTTAGCCCCCTCTTTGTTGGCTTAAACAGAAGAGTCTAGGCTAAGACATGCAATTCTACCTGTGACTTTTGGCTAACACAGAATTACAGAATGGGTGAGATTGGAAGTGGCCTCTGGACATCATCTTGTCCAAGGCCCCAGTTCAAGCAGGGCCACCTTCTTCGGGTTCCTCAAGACCATCTCCAGATGACTTCCAAATATCTCCAGTAGTGGAGACTCCACAACCTCCCTGGACAACCTGTGCCAGTGCTTGGTCACCCTCACAGCAAAGTGTTTTCTGACGTTTAGAGAGAACCTCCTATGTTTCAGTTTGTGCCCATTGTCCCTTTTTCTATCACTGGACACCGCTGAAGAGTGTCTGGCTCCTTCTTCTTTGCACCTTCCCCTTAGGTATTTATATACAATGGTAAGATCCCCCTTCAAGCTTTCTCTTTTCCTTGCTGAACAGCCCCAGATTTCCCCAACACCTCCTCATAAGTGAGGTGCTCCAGTCCCTTCATCATCTTAGTGGACTTCACTGGACTCTCTGCAGTGTTTCCATGTCTCTCTTCTATTAAGGAGCCCAGAACTGGACCCAGCACTCCAGATGTGGTCTCCTCAGTGCTGATTAGAGGGGAAGGATCACCTCCCTCAACCTGTTTGCCACATTGCTCCTATTGCAGTCCAGGATATCAATGGCCTTATTTGCTGAAAGGGCACACTGCTGCCTTATGTTCAACTTGATGTCCACTAGGACCACCAGGTCCTTTTCTGTCATGCTGCTTTCCAGCAAGACCATCTTCAGCATTTACTAGTGCCTGGGTTCCCTTGTAAAATTTTATGAGGTTGCTGTCAGCCCATTTCTCCAGCCTGTCAGGGTCCCTGAGCACGATCTGCTGGTGTATCAACCACTAGTCCCAGTTTTGTGTCACCATCAAACCTGCAGAGGCTACTCTCTGCCTCATCATCCAGATCATTAGTGAAGATGTTAGTCAGACTCAGACCTAGTATTGACCCCTGGGGTACAGTGCTAGTTACTGGCCTCCAGGTAAGCTTGGTGCCACTGATCACCACCCTCTGGGCCCAGCTGTTCAGACAGTTTTCAGTCCACATCACTGTCTATTCATCCAGCCCATACTTCAACAACTTGTCTATGAGGATCTTATGGGAGACAGCCTTGAAAGCCTTAAGGAAGTCCAGATAGACAATTCCCACTGCTCTCCCCTCATTTACCAAGACAGCTTTTTCATCACAGAGGTTTATCTGGTTGGCCAGGCAGCAGGTCGTGAACCTTTTTAGCACTGAACTTGAAATAACTAAAGTAGAACAGATTGGCAGAAAACATCTGCTTAATACTTCCTGCAAGTCAGTCTTTTATAGGTATCTAAGATTGTGCATTTAAATAAGCAGTTTAAATTTTATCTTAAATGAAGCTGGAAGCAAATAGCAATTCAAGATGTATGCTTGACGACTGCAGGCAGCATCTTAACTTTTATGTTTAACAATCAGGGGAAGAAAAGAGCTGTTTAAGAAAAATCCCTCAATTTATGGTTTTCCTTATTAGCACAGATCTGAAAATTATGCCTTTCTGTGTGCTATTAAGTGCTGATTCTTAAGTGTTAGAGGTCTACATGAGGTCTGATTTAATTATTTAGTATTCCATAAAGGCCTAGTTTCAGCTCCTCCATAAGTCATTGGAAATGTTCCCTTGATCTCAGCATGTAGGTCCCTCTGAGTGCTGCTCGAGTTGAATGTTCAGCCTCTGGAAGGAAGAATTACTGCCTGCTGTGCATCGCTGGAGCCCTCCCAGCTACCCCCGGTGAGCTGCCGCAGCCTCTCCGAAACAAGAAATTGGTCCAGAGAGGAAAACAGAGGAGACAGACCCATAGGAGAGGAATTTTCCCACAGTTACGGCCATGTTTTAAGGTACCTTTTCACTGAGTGATTCTATAGGCTACAAGAACCTGTTTTTTTGGTAACATCTGTCTTTCAGCCACATCAGTTACACCAGTCTCCTCATCTGTCAAACCCTTAAACCACCTGTCAGCAACATTTGAGAAGGATGGTGAATAACTCTCAAGCTTCCATTGTGACCTTCTCCAGATTAAACCCCTTTCCACATTGGGAATATCTACTATGTCTCAACCGTGTAGGAGATCAGATCAGCTCTGTATTTCCTGCCACTGACACTGAAAGCCTGTCAGGGTTGAAAGGTATCTCCGCTAAGAAGAAAAAAAGATAAAAAGGTGTGAGATTCAAAGTTTAAAGCGAAACTTAAATCTTCAAAGAGATCTTCCATGCTTGGCTGACATCTTGCCTAGAACTGCAAGAAAAACCAGTAGGACACAAACTTGTGGGAGGGGACTATAGCAGATGACAAAGCTCATTTTATTCTCACAAAAGAAAACCCAAAGATGAAGACACTAACTATTTTAGACCTGTGTGATTATACCCGTATACATATTGGACTACCTGTACAAATGAATTGTAGAGTTATAGTCACTAATTCATGAGTTTTTGAGATGAAAGGTTGAAGTTCTTTAGAACTGACAGCGCATTGTTTTTGGAGTTTCTGCAAAGTGAGTTGATAATACTTGAGACACAGTAAGTTCTGCTGGGTTTGCATCTTTGATTTGGACACTAAAACATCAGTCCAGAACCAAAACCTGCTTCAATACTTCTAAAAATATAAGTAGTTGCTTAATATATCTATTCTGGAAAGCACTTAATTGAGCACTTATATTTATGCACATTAAGTCCTATTGATTTCAGAATGGAATTTAAGCACACACCTAAATGCTTCATTGATTTTTGATATAGGGGAACAAAAGAATTGCATAGTGGAGCAGATTAAAGGATCATCTAATAAGGTGTCCAATACCCATCAATGCCCAATAATGCATTTTACTTTTTAGTGCTATACCATGAAAAAATTTCTTCCTGACCTCAGCAGGTAACCATGCCCTGAAGCATGAGGATTGATAGCCCTTGTAATTGTATTTAGCTGGTGTCCTTGCAGATGTTCTTTTTATTTATATAAATGCTGAACCACTTGAACATGCGGAGTGATCCTTCTCAATATCTAGACCAGTGAATATCATGGTTTAATTATACCTTTTGTAAATATCACCTTTCATCTACTCACAATGTGTTCCTTTGTAATTTTGTTCAATGGCCACCGATTTGGTTTTTATTACCAAAAAGGCTGACTAGTAGAGCTTTTTTGGCCTTCCTTTTGTCATTTATAATTCTCCATACCTGTATTGTAGCTGCCTTTTGTTCTCAAGTTATTATTTTCGTCTTCTGAAGTGTCCTAAATTGAACTCACAGTTACAGCTTTGGCATAAACTCCATCTCATGAGCAATGCATGGAGAGGGAAATAGCAGCCCTTTGTTGCCAATTATTCTTCACTGTGTTGTTGTGACCAGGTGGCACAGAGTAATAAAAGGAGACCATTTCTTTCCTATCTCGTTTCTTTGTAAGTGTAGAGGATGACCGTGTCTTCTTTGCCTGAGGCTGATTTTTGACATTCTCTCATATGTGTTATTACACACATAGGTTCACTGAAGTCAGTGGAGACCTCATTTTGTGGAGGCATCTAAAATTCTCTGCGAGAGGTTTTCTGGATCTGGCCCCATATGGGTTCATCGTACAATGAAGGTACAAAAAGGCAGGGGGATGGGAAAGGAGATCAGGTGAGCAGATCCCACAGTAACTTTTGAAATGGCTAAAAGGCAACATGAGGCATTTCCAATTCTTTACTCACTTCCTTCAAGTTTTTAGAAAACGAGACTGCTCTGCTTGATGCTAGTATTGCGATACCTGTGGATCTTAGGGAAGGACTGGGATACAGAAATACCAACAGTCTGGAGAACTTGCTTGGAAAAGGCTCCTGTGATGGAGGGATCTGCTTGCATGCAAAGAGAAGAGACAGGCTGATGCTTCCTGGGGAGCAGCAAAGTCAGAGCAGGGATTGCTAATGAAGCCCGGTCAAGGACACTGGATGCAAGAACAGCCTCTTCACACTGGAGGAGTGTTATCTAGTGAACATGACGAGCACAACAGAGGAATGGGCTGAGACACCAGGAAACAGGTCAGGGGGAAAACAGCAAGACCCCGGCACAAGATAGATGGGAAAGAAAAAATGCAGATGCCAGCGGGGATAGCAGTTTATAGGTCAACCCAACAGGGAGGAAACTGATTTGGAAAAGAGAAAGAAAAAGCATTTCAAAGGGGAAATAAGTATCTTCTCTCTGCTATTGCCAGTATGACCAAATTAAGTAATCTTAAGCATTTCTAATCTTCCCTTCAATGGAAACTCTCCAAGGCTTCCCTGGCCTCTGCAGGCAATCACTTTAGGCTCTGAAGCATGAGATATGATTACCCTTATAATTATCTTAACTTGTATAGGTACAAATGTTACTAATGGTCATAAAATTATCCAGTGTGGGCTTTTTTTACCCCCTTTCTTTTAGACTTTGCATTAGTGTCCTTAGCTTCCTAGGACTGTGAATTTCTGAAGAGGAGTACACGCTACACAAGTCAGTCCACTCCTTGGATTTGTACTAAATATACAGCCTTTTAAAATCCCCAGCCAACAGCTTCCCCCTGGGTTTCTGAAGGATTTTGAATAATGAAAAGTGAATTGGGAAATGAACTATTGTTATGGGTGAATTTTATCAGATAGTTTTATGGAAATTGGTGGATTATTTATATATACTATAATTGAAACACAATTCATTTGAACGCTAAATGTACTGCTTATTAATTTACATTTTAAGAGTCCCCTTGTTCTTGCACTATGTGACAATTTAAAAAGCACAGACTGATTAGTTTTCACTGTTTCTCATATAATTATGAATACCTCAATCAAATATCTTCTAACTACTTTCTTCTTTCAGGCAAAATAGAATAGGGTCCTTTAAATTTACAGGTTTTACTTTTGACAAGTAGATAAGATTGCCTCATTATCTCAAATATTGCCCTGTACTTTCCTAAATTTTTACTGGAACTTTCAACATGCTATTTGACTGCACAGTGTTGCTTTGCTACTCAGGGCATCCAAACAGGATCAGCGGCCACTTACACTTGTGTGGGGTAATTGCCACAATGCCACCTCATTCCTCACTTCACAAATCTTTGTTACAACAAGAAACACAACCTTGGGCCTGATTTGGGAAACAGCCCAGCTGAAGCCAATGGTTTTCTTGAAATAATTTTTTTGGGTGATAAGCTTAAATTGCTGCATTGAAAGAAGGCCTGAGTGACTCCACAAAAATGGCTGGCAAGCTTTTAGTGGGCAGTTCTTTGACTCCTATCATCCTCCCATGCCCTTAATTCAGGAGGGAGGATTGTTCTGCGGCAGACCTGCATGAGCATGCTGAGCAAAGCATATAACTGTTGAGCTTACCTTGAAACCTTTCCTTCTGCGGTGACATTGATTTGGATCTCTTTCCTCTATTGAGACCCAACTCTTACAAGGTGCAGGTGTTTCAAATCTCTGAAACCTCCTTAAAGATTGGTTGAAATTAGGCAATGACTTTAGGAGGTGGGAAAGCAAGAGGCACAAGAACAATTTCATAAGGTTTGTTTCCTCAGAAAATGAGGATAATAAATAAATAGTCAAGAGTCAGGCTACAGGTCTCCGTGATTATATGAGAAAGATTAATTTAATTTCTTTTCCCCCATAGTAACACTCATTGTAAGAGCCTTGCTTTGGGCTTCTTAGACAGCTAGAAAAATTTCATAAACCTGTTTATCGTAAGAACACAAAAGGTAGTTAACCCAGAAACTCTTAGGTTTCTGCTTGCTATTTCCATGCTATTTCCCTCTTTCTGTAGAAAGGAAGTTTAGTTCTGGAGGAGGGAAATAAACAGGGTATGTGTACCCAGCAGAGAGGAAAGACCAGTGGTCTTTCATACACCTGTAATTCACCACTGCAAGTCATGAATGTCAGGTGTTGGATCAACCATCTCTCCTTCTTTCTCAGCAGAGGTTTATTCCCTTTGGTCCATCAGACCCCCTTGTCTGGTAATGAGAAAATATTATTCCTGGTGTGATACAGCAGATTACTGCTGAGGGAACTCCACCATGGGGTTAGACAAAGTGCTGCAGGTGAGAACAGGCCAGACAGGGAACCAGATATGATGTCCTGCTGGGCAGATGGAGACTTTGCTTTTGGCCCCTTCTGCTTTTAGCTTTGTCCTGATTTCAGCCATGCCTACAAATGCCTGTGAGGACAGAGGTGAGTTTCCACCATAATACCCATTAAAACTGAAACTCCAACTGCAGCAAATAGGCTGTGAAGGGCTAAAGTTACAGCATCAGCCTCTGTGCCTGTGAAGTGGGTCTTTGCTGCTTTCCTCCTCCCTTCTGCCTACACTTTCAGAAGACAGGCTCTGTGCGTGTGTGTGTGTGTGTGTGTGTGTGTACACAAGAGAGATGGACACCTTGAGCTGGACTCTCCCCTGCTGCTGACACCACACTTCTGCCTCAGAAAGATGCTGCCCTGGCAGGAGCTGCCAGCCTCCCAGCAAAGAATCATCTGTCAGGTGGAGCATTAAGCTGCTCACTATGGAAGCCAAGCCTATTAAAATACAATCCATCTCAGGGATATAGTGAGAGATGCATTGACCAGTCTCAACATTAAGAGCAGGAGCAGACTTCCTGCACTCAGCATTTCCACCTGAAAACAAGCTTGGTAAATGATTCCTTTGCGTGCTCCATACCTTGCATCCACAAGCCTCCCAGGCTAGTATGTTTACTGTATCTCCTCGCAGTATCCTTAGTCAATTTTTCCCCTTGTTCTAAAACAAATAAAAGTTTACCAAACAGAAGAATAATTCTGACTAACTAAAAATGGCTGGATCCCAGAGGTGTCCCTATGGTGCAATTATCCACTCTCTCTTTGCTATAGCAGAAGAACATCTCTTTAGAATTTCTGTCAGATGATGCTGCTGCAGTAATTTAGTGCTCTGCAGGCAAAAACCATGGCTCTGCTTCACCCAGCTCCATCCAACCTACTGTAGTTGTCTGCCTCACAGCTGGGATCTTAGGGCAAGGCATTATAAGGAATTTTCACACATTTTTTAGTGAACAAACCAGCAACCCCTATGCTGGGTTAACATAGGAAACACATCCCTGAAGCTGTTGAGTCTCGTAAAGCTCAGGATATGTACTTACAGCCACAGTAGCTGTGTTTCAGATCTTGCATTTTTAATGATGCTGCTCTGCTGGAGTGGTGCTGCTTACAGCTCTCATTGTGCCCCTGGTCAGCAATTCTCCTGCAAGACAAAGGTTTTACATGCACTAGATAACCACAGCCTAGCCTCCAGTCTCCATTCCCCCATCAGAGTTTGACTGTCTTTTTAACCACACAAAAGCAGCTGTGCTGGTTCTTCCATCCTCTCTTATTTGCTACCAACAAATCTACAGGAGAAAGCTGTGACTGATGTCTCTGCTGCAATGAAATCTTCATTCAAGGAACAATCATGCTCAGATCCTTCGTTTTCTCATCTTTCATAAGAGGGCATTTCTAAAGGAAATTAATTTCAGGGACCTTCTCCATCACCTCCTAAGGTCTGGCTGTTCAGCCCAGCCTTTGTCCCTGGGTTACAGGATACTCGGGAATTACACTCCCTCATAACCTTTTCTGGATTTGCTTCTTTATAAGGACACACACTTAAATTTCACCAGGAAAGGATAACTCTCTGTTGTGGAAGCCAGGAGCAATTGGAGTTTCAGTTTCTGCTTCAGCGAGTTTTTACACAAAGCTCAGGTGAGAAAGAGAAATAACAAAACACAGTATAAGCCTGAAATGGATGAAACCAGCCTATATATAGGAGCAATCATCAGTCCTGTGCCCTACAGTATTAGTCCATGTGAAATTTTTTCCCTTTTCCCACCTCTCTTCTAAACCTCATTAAGGCTGAGGCCAAAGCTTGGAGCTCTCCTTTGGCAGGTACTGTCTTGTCTCACCAGGATCCTCCTGGAATCCCCTCCATACCCACCAGTGCCTGATGACTGAGCAGGGCCCTCACACAAGAATTGAGGAGATCCTTCTAGCTCTAGTTTTCGCTTACCAGTTTTAGTTAGGGTGGCTCCCAAAAAGCCAGGTCAGAGATCATTCAAGGACTTCAAAGATGAAGCTCTCTTTCCCAGACCTGCACTGGGAAAAGGGAGAGCGAACCGAAACAAGGAACAAAAGTAAACCCAACTGTTCATTTTTAGAGCAGGAAACGTCTGCTGGGACACAAAGGGTGAATGAAAGTGGTGTCCTTGTGTCCAGTGCAGGGTATGTCCCTGAAGTACCCTCAGAGACAGCAGTCGAGTTTTTCTCAGCTCTTTCCTTGTGCTCCATCGCATAAATGTGTGTCCTCTCTCTGTCACAAAACCCCAGAATTAATTTCAGTAAAGATGGTCACAGAACCAAAATTCAGCATTTAGCTTCTTCCATTCTCCCAAAGAAAATATTACCTTGGGGCTTTAAACAAAACCCCTGATTAAAAAATTTTATGCAGGAGCAGAGATTCTCTTCCTTCCCCCAAAAAGCTTATTCAAGCTTTTAATCTGGAGAAATTTTAATCTTTACATTTATTTAGTTCTTAATGCATGTTTAGTACATTTTAGCAACAGTCCTTTTGTCTAATTATTCAGAAAAGTAGGCCGTGTTTCTTCTTTAAAATCCCATGGACCCCAAATTAACTCCGGTGTGTTGTAGGAGGTTAAATTTAATACCATCCTTCTGACTTGCATCGATTGGCAATGCAGCTATTTCTGCTGTACATTTTCCTTCTTTCCAATGTCATTATTATTTGGGTTTTTTTGTAATGTGGGAGGAACTATCCATCCTACCTATTTCTGGACCAGGACTCTGCTGTGCTAAGTGTCGTACAAGCACAAAAGAAACGCGTGGTCCTTTCCCTGAGCATGCAGGGTTGCCAGACAGTGATGAGGAGCTCAGTAACCATGGCCAAAGCAGCGGCGGGGCCAGACTCAAGGATTCTGGGGGGTGTCACAGCACTGATGGCCCTAACGTGACTTTGGAGGAAAATAATGTCAAGGTAACTGTGGGTTTTAATGGGAACCTATTGAAAGGTGAAGGAGCCATGCAGCGAAAAAGTGCAAAGGTGTTTATCAGAAATAGTTACATAAGCAGACAAACCCCAGTGTCACTGAAATAACAGAGACGGTTACCATGCTGCCCGTTTCACTTTAACTATGTTACTGCTGAAGGAAATGTTCTTCCTCTGATTAGCTCAGGCATATTGTAATTATTTTGAGTCACCATGAGAATGCAACATCAGCACATTATGAATCTCACACATTATCTGAACCAGTATGGATAAGATAAATCTCAATATCTAGAGGTCAAAATCAATAGCTGAAAGTTTCTCTACATCAGAGAGTCAGCACAGGCTCAGCAAAATCCCAGTTAAACCCTTGGATTATATAGATAACGTTTAACTAGGAAGCAGGCCTTAAATTGTAGTCCTGGTTTAGGTAATTTTCATGCAAGTGTGTATAAATCCGAAGATATTAGATCTCTGGGCTCCCAACATGTACACTGCTTTCCTTGCTGATAAGCTGAGAAGCTACTCCAAATCACACACACAGCAGAGAGAATGGTTGTATTTATATCCTGCTGGAGTAGTACTTCAGAGGTTATGGCAATGCCTGCAAAATTTGCAGGTCAGCATTTCACAATAATGAGTAAATGAAAACTGCAAACCACTTCCCACACTCAAGTTATGAGATCAGCCCTCCACGATAGTTAATAGTCAGTTTTGTTAAAAAAACAAAACAAAATAAACCAAAAACAGCACCGAAAACCCCACCAAAGACAAACAACACTACAAGAATTGTGTACTTCACAGAGGCTTTAGTGCAATCCACTGATGCTTTCCCAAATTTGAAAAGGATGCTAAGGTTCAAGGGAACAAATTGGAACAAATAGCTGCTGGGAGTTAGCAGCAAGCCTCGATTCAACAGAACATAAGGAATGAACAGCAAAGTAGTTACACAATGGGTGAAAACCATCCAGACCTTTTTGAAATTGAGACTATGGTAACTTATCATGCATGGATATGCCACTGGACACCTGTTCTGGACATTGCTCTACAGCAACAGACTTATGAGGTCCTTTGCTCTTGTCCTCCTGCACTCATGCTCCTGGCAATGGATTCTTCCTAAGCTGGAGAAGCAGCTCACAATGGAATGTCCTCGAAGATGCTCACAGGTCACTCAAAATATTAGTGTGTCCAGCCAATCCCAACAGGATGATCCAAAGCTATGAGAAGACTAGAATATTACAAAAAAAAAATCAAGAAAAACCCCCCAAACTACTCACTGTGGAAGGCAAAGTAAGTTGTTTCAAGTGATGGTCCCAAAAGATATGCTAAAACAAGAGGAAACACTCAGGAGCTACATTTGCTGCCTTCATCCTGGTGAATCAGGCCCAGTCTGTTTATTTATTCCTCTGATTTATAGAACATCTAGTGCCATAGCAGTAGGGTGTTTATTTACATGTAGAAGAACATAAATTCTGATAAATTCCATAAAACCTGGAGAACAAACAAAGCTTAAGAAAAAACCCCAAACCTCTAGCTAAACAACTTGTATTGTGTTCTGAGTTACTACCCAGGGACTTTTTGGAGCTCCAGGGTTTTGAACAGAGATGACTGATAAAAATAAAGCACTACAAGCATTTTTTGAAGGCATTGAAATAAAGGTCAATGGACAATTGCTTGAAGGCCCATAGGTGATTTAGAAAATAAAATCTTATTTTGAAAGACACCTAGGTACAGAATATTATCAGCATTTAGCATCTCATTATACCAAAAACATTGTAGATTAAATACCTCTCATCTTGAAGGATCTGGATCTAAACAGGTCTTGTGGCCTTTCAAAGTCCTTTAGTTTTAAGACGTTAGGTCTAAATTAGTTTTATAATTAAGTTTTAGGTGCCTCAGTAATTTGGATTGTGTAAAACTTTGTTGTAAAACCTAAATGCCTTTACAAATCTGAACCTTGGGAAATAAATGTCTCTTGACACCGAATGAAACTGAAGGCCTGAAGGCCACATTTATTGATACTGAAACAAGTGCTTCAGTTCTGCTAAAGACTTCAGTGCCATTTGTACAAGGAAGAAATTTTCAAAGGCACAGAGAATTCTGAGGTCCTCCGTGTTGTCTGATATGGGTTAGGAGGTGATTTTTCAAATGAAGCATATTGATGAGAAACCTATCTTTCTCAAAGGAGAGAGAGGCTTCCAAATCAGACACAACCATGTCTTCCAACCTCTGTCTGTTGTTAAGGAAGATTTTTAACCGTGAATTTACTTAGCCTGTCACTAAAGTTGCAAAAGAGATGTCTCCAATTCTCTTGGAGAACAAAACAGTTCTGTGAAAACTTGCAGTGAAGGAAGAAACCTTTTGCAATGCTTTGCTATCCTTACTGGTAGAAATTTCTCTAATGTTTCATCTGATGTTATCTTGCTTTCAGTTTTTCCCCATTATTTCTTTCCTTATCCACCATACAGACAAAACTTGATTCTTTCCTTTGCCTCAGTTTTATATATATTTCTGGAGAGAGTTATGTTTTTGCTCATTTCTCTCTTTACAATACATAAATCCAATTGTTTTGATATAGCCTTGAAGAAATTTAATTTTCACCTTATCTGTGCCTCAGATGATGGATACAAGTCAGATACAATGGGTGTTGAAGATGAACATCCTCTGCACTGACATGGGTTAACAACAATGTCCCTCAAAAAATGCAGTAGAAAACTGAAATGCAGACTGCAGTGAGACTCAGTGGCAGAGGCAAAGCATTACTGATCCTTCAGGCTGGTCTGCATGCCCAACCAGGCAGCCACACTTCTGGTAAACCTGCAAGTAGGGTAAACCTCTGAGATCTAATATTTATATAAAGAGAACAAAGATAAACAATAAATTTAATTTTTTCCCTGAGACTGCAGAAGTGTGGGAGCTTGTGCCCAGTTTCTTCAGAAGAGACAGGGAACCTTGCAGACTTAAAAAACAGAGTGTCTGATTCCATGAGTATCATTATCAGACTTCTTGGGTCAAAAGGGATGGAACTGAGTCAAACCAGCTCTCTCCATACAAGACAAGTGCAGTGTGAGCTGTGTGCAGACCTTCAGGGAGGGTTTTGGTGAGGAGCTCTGCGTTGTGAACTCCTGCTCTGTGAGTCAAGTTAGGGGTGAACAGCTATGTTACTGAGTGTGGGCTGGATGACATGGTCAACAACAACCCCCGTAATTTGGGGGCTTAGGAAATGTGATTTTGTTCAGCCTTCTGATAAGTAGGGAAGTACCCTTGAATGCAGTATCTGAGAGGTGCTAGCTTTGAACCTGCTCTAGTCAAACAACCAATGAAGAAGAGAAAAATATTCATAATTTCAGGAAAGATGTGGAGTACGAAGAGGAGAATGAATGCATTGCTTGAAATATAGATTCATTGTTTTTAAAGCATGTATAACCAAAAGAAAATGTTATGTTATGTGATTATGATACATTTGAACAGGGAACATAATTTGTTAGATGCCTTGAATTACACTTTCATTTTGGCTAATAAATATATTTTTGCTTATGTAAAGTATTATAATGCCAAAATATATTTATCATTAGTGGGGAGGCTGTTTGCATTAAGAATATAATTACTGCTCCTAAACTGCCATTCAGGGAAGGTTATCAAATCTAAACAAAATCTATGGTCCTGGAGATTTTCTAAAAGCACTGTTGGAATTTGTCACCTGGGGTGGTATACATAACTGCAGCTCTTGAGGTTGGCTCACAGACACCTCTGAGTGAAGTGGAAGGATTATTTCGTGGACTTGGCAAACGATTCTTTTGTTTATACAGCTCAGCAGGATATTTGCTTTCTCCACAACAGCAGGACACTGTGGATTCATGTTCAGTTCGTGATCTGCTGCAACTCCCACATCCTTTCCTACAGAGCTGTTGGATTTCTCTGTGCTATATTCATTCATACTCCACACATGGCTGTTCACTTCCATGCAGTTTCCCCCCTCATATCCTATTCTTGTTCATTTGTCTCCCATTTTGTCTCCCATTTTGTAATGTGTTCACAAATCTATTGGAAACTGTGTCTTCCTAGCAAAATCTGCACCAGGATACTGCAAAGAACTGTGTAGCTCTCATGTGTCCTCAGACTGTTTGCCTCCTCCTGCCCTAAAAAATAGACTATCTCATTTGGCAGCAGAGGGATTGGGAGAGAACACGTCTTCCTTTATTGTCAGGACAATACCTGACCTTTAGGAAAGTCCACACAGACAGAAGAGCCTGGGGATAGGAAGAACCAGATATTTATTTTGACAGGTGATATGGGCAGAGTCAATGCATGGGGTGGTTTTCTGCCAGAGATAACAATGGCTATTGCCTGTGGCCTCTCTGTTTGTTTTAGACAGCCCAGAGATCTGCAAATCTGATCTGGCCATTTCTGTTGCCATAAGGAAAAGTCTAAGGGTTCGTGTTGTAAGAAGAAAGTAACATAGTCTAGTGTCCATAAGCCACTGCTCCTAACTCCTTCCAGCCAGAGAAACCAAGAATGTTTCTTCATGACTTCCTGTCTGATCTCATTATCTTCTGCCCCAGGCTCAGTTCTTTTGCAGGAACAGTCACATCATCCATGGGCTGAAAATAAAATGCAATTTTGTCTCCCATTCTTAGAATTCAGTGCCTGGGGTGAAGGTAATACCAGCAGGGACAGGGAGAAGATGGGGAAGCCCCATGGGATGTGGTCTTATCCTGAGAGTTGGACTCTTGGGGTAGGAGAGCAACCTGAACCTGTGTCCTTCCCAGGAAAGGTGTCTGCGTGCTCGGTGGGAGGCACATTGTCCCTCTGCATGCCATGTGATAGGAGAGCACGTAAGGACTTGGGAGAAAGATTTTTCTGCCAAGGTGCACCTGGCTTCTGCATTTGTAACCACTTTGGATTTCAGAGCCTTTTAACCTGTCTAAATGTGTCCTGACAGCTTTGTAATTTGCCTGCCCACTAGACTGAGCATCTGCTACCACAAGTGAAAGAAAAGCACCAGGGAGAAAAATTCACCAAAAGACCTCCCAACAGCCCCTCAACATTAACTTTGTCTGAGGAACATTGGAAAGGGTTTGAAGCTTCTCACCCCCTCTGACCATTCCACCCAAACTATTTTCTTGTTTTTCAGTTCACTTATCTACAGTTTTTGGGGCTCAGAAGGTATTTGTAGGGAAGTATAGACAATCACACTGTCAAATGGGTTGGCATGAAGAAAATGACATAGGAAGACAAGTATCCGAGTGTCTTGGGACAGCACTGAGATGGAAAGAGGTTATAAATAAGGAAATCGGTGAGAGTGGCTTATTAAGAATTCTGTCCTGTGCTTCCATGTAGAAGGACCATCCTCCTGGCACCGAGGAGATGGCTTCCCTGCTGCTGCTATACCTCTTCACTAGATGTGCTCTCGCTTCTGCAAAGACACGCAGCCCTGCAAGCGCTCAGTGCCACGCTGCCGTCCACACAGCATGTGCCTCTGACAGGCAGCAGATTATGGGCTCACCACTAGTGCCAAAACCACCTGCAAATGTTTTTTTTCTTTTAAAAATTAAAGTTTTATCTCAGATCAAGCAGTATGTAACATTTTGGAGTTAAACCTGTCTCCTTTGTAGAAAAAAAATATAAGGACCTTTCCAAACAAGAGAATTAAAAAAAAAACCCAAAAAAACCCAAATGTTTGATTCACAAAATGCCAAAACTCACTGCTTCAACTTTCCACTTCTGTGTTTATTTTCTCAAGTTATTTGGTGGACAGTGAAGTGTAACTGAATCAACATAAAAAAAAAAGAGGATGTACAAATGAAAATTATCTCTGTCCTACTCCAAATGTAAGAAGATATTTTCTACTTATAAACTGCTTGCCTTGAGGGCAAGCAGCAGATTCCCTGGCAGGTCCAGCTCACTCCAAGTATTTTACACCTAAGGTAGCATTTTACCTCTTCCCTGCTACTCTCAAACACCTCTTTCTTGTGGCAAAATGTTACAGTAGATACAATCCTAAACCATAATAGGTCTTATTATTTTCTTTCTGTTTATTTGTCCTTTTCCACTGATTTTTCTTCTACCACATCTATTTCCTACTTGCACACACTTTTTCACAGGTTTCAAAAACATTCTTTCTTTCTCTCTCTGTTTCTGCTTTTTTTTTTTTTTTTTCCATGGCCCTCTTTCCTATGGTCCTGGTGTTTATTGTGAAGAAGACTCAGTACTACATCTTTTAATGGTGGAGTTGTCCTGCTCTCTTAAGTCCTTTCAGCGGCTCACTGCAAAACAGTGAAGTGATAAATGGAGCCTCACCACCTTTTTATACAATGGCAGAAGTATTTCTGTCTCCTTACTGGGGATACTGCAACTGCTGTATCACAGAATCAGATTTATTAGGCATGGTTAACCTGTGACTGATTTATCACATAGGTCTGTGTCATTCCCCATTGCTCCCAAGTGATGAATTTCTACTTCATAACAGATATTCCTCAGTGATACTAAGTTAGGAAATATTGTCAATATGCAGGAGAAGAAAGCAATGCCACAGGGAGAAGTGGCTAACCTTAAGGACTGAAATAACAGAAAGAGGATGACAGTCACTACCAGAAACTAAACCATCATGTGCTTGGGGACTAATAAGAATTTCTCCTTTATCAATTGGAAACAGTGCATTTAAAGCAACCTGAAAGGAAAGCTTTTTCATAAAAGAAAAAAGGAACACATTTTTCTTGGAAAAGATAATTTATATGAAAAAAAAGATCTTGTTGACTTGTATTTCTTGCTATGAGAATTTGATTAACAGTGATTCTTTAGGCAAATATTCTGACTGTAGTGAAAATAGCACTTTCCATCAAAACTTTTCAATGATAAATTTACCCTTCTCTATATGTGCCTAGTACTTAAAGCCCATTTTTTACCAGACTCGGAAATGTCATTGCCTCATTAGATCAACTATTTATCTCATTGTATTGGAGAAGGAGCAAAATATCTTTTCAATGATGATGGGTCATGGAAGGCTCCCACAAAAGCTTCTCAAACAGTTCTCTCATAACTTCAAGGCCAGAGAGTAGCTTTAGCAAAATTGACCCTGAGCCCAGATGGCCAGACCGCAAGGAGGCTTTGGGATGAGCTCCAGGCAATAGCAACTTTTTCCATTTCCACCACACAGATGCTCATTTCTCTCTTAGACTTTCAAAATCCTGTTATTTCTTAACCTTTTAGTTTTTTCAGGTTTTTTTTTTCCTTGAAGTGGTGTCTATTTGTGTGCAGCTCACCCTTTTCCTTAAAATCCTCTTAATTTTCATTCCTTCTGCCAAATAAAAGAGCATTATGTCCAGGGGAACAGGAGGAGTTAGTCTCTGAGGCTGTTCTGTGAAGCAGACCACAAGAGATGGGTCAGTTCCATTGATCTTGCAAGCTGCACTGCAGAATTTTGTTAAGTCCTGACACACATTACAGCTCACAGAGGGCCAAGGGGAGTAGCAGGGTACATCAAAAGCAGCTCACAGGTGGGTAGTTCACAGGGCATCTCTCCATTTCTTTGTGGGTAGGGAGCTGGATCCCAGGTAGGCCACTGATACTGGCTTCACTTCTCTGTGCTCCTTTCAGATAATCCACTAGCCAGAGTCCACGGTTCTCCCTTCTGCCTCTCCCTGTAAGTCATGTCACACAGCCCTGCCCAAGACCTGTTTGAACTACTTGTGAACAGCACATTGCTCAAGGTCAACCAATTCACCACGCTTGACTGATACTGCCCAGAAGCTCTTTGAACTGTAAGGTTAGGGAAGGAAATTTTGGAGTGGAAATGTCTCAGATGGATGAGTCGCAGTACAGATGAAATCTGTCTTTGAGTAAAAGGTAATATTTGCATGCCCCTCTGAACTCTTCAGTCCTTATTGAATTACTGATCCTTTCCTCCCTTGAGGCTCTTTCACTTTGGTGCTGAATTCCAGAAATTCAATAGGCAAGCCATTCCCATTAATATACTGTCTCTCTCCTTAACTGTGTTTCCTACACATCTCTATAAATAGATTTAGGCACTACACTTTCACTGTGTTCTTTAAAGCTGTGAAATTCTGTTACCATAGAGATTTAAAAAAAAATATTTAGCCATGAAAGTACCAATATTAGACTGTAAGTTCTTTGGGGCAGGGAATTCCTTTCTCTGTGTGTACTGTCCTTAGCCAGACATATTGTAAACAACAGATATTCTATAGGTAGGTTTGCTTTACAAGCTTTTTCATGGCTATGAATCTTTTCCACCCTCTGAGCTTCTTTTTCTCCAAGGTAAATGAATCCTTTCTATGTGTAATGGGTAAACCAATGGGTAAACAGGTGGTTAGCTTTGCATCTTTGCTTTTTCATCAGGCCATTTTCTTATTAGAACTGAGCCTTTGTCGGCTGGATCTTTTCTTTGCTTCTGTGAGAATTTGATCCAGAAGAACCCCTTTTTTCTTCCACTCAGCACTGGACTAATCTGAATGATATAGGGATTTACATACATTTACTCTTGGTGCTGTGAAAACCACTGCTATCATCTGCCTCTAGTATGACAGGTCTCAAGGGAACTGGAAGACATCTGCATTATTAAGACTAAATTGAACATTGGCTTCAATTGCTCCATCTTAATAAACTCTCCACTAAGCACAAGGAGAGCCTTTATCAAGCTTGAGTTTGTCCTTAACTTCTGGAGGCAAAAGAAATGAGAATGTTCATCTCATTTTTACCCTCCTCTCTTTGAGGAGATGCTGGGAGGGTATCTTCATAAGCTTTCAGACAACTCAGAAGTCAAATGAATCATTCTGTGGGTGTAAAGTTGGAAATCATCCTGTGTTTTAGAAGAAGATGTAATTGACAGGATTTTAAACAAAGGAGATGCCACAAAAGAAAAGCTTGTCACACCATGTCAGCATCTGACTGGTCTCATGTGTTGTGACTTAAAATGCTCTGAGGCTTGGGTGGTGGGTAGGGAACGGACAAGTGAAGGAATAGCTCTGCTGCTCTGCTACGCTCAGTAACACTAATGAAGCATTTTGTTGAAAGGGATGGAGCTGTTGAAGGGGAAATGTGTGCAATACTTGAACTTAGTGGGATTGGTGGCAGCTATATTTTTTCACCGCTGGAAAGCGCTTAAATCCTGAACAAGTTCAGAAAGCACAGGGGACTGACTTGGTTTATCCTAGTCGCAATTACAACTCTCCTGCCACATCAGAGTAGGGTGTATGTGGCCTCCTCTGGCTCTAGAGAAGCCTTGAGTTGGTCTAACTGGAGAGTCTCTTAGGCTGTGTCACGAATTAGTGGTTTAGGTTGCTCAAAGAATTGCCAGCAAAAGTATCAGCAAAAGCAGGTTTAATATGAAAGGTAAACCACAACGAAGTTCATTGTCAAGGTTCATTCTACTACTAATAGATGGTTAAAGCACACAGGGAAAAATTGGACTAAGGTCTGAAATCAATCAATCTAGAACGAAAATCAAAAAAAAATGTTGTACGTGAGGGTTGGGGATGGAAAAAGGGTAAGGGTGGAAAAGGGTAAGGATAAAAAGGAATAAAGGAGATCCTTCCATTGAGTCACAAGGGTCAGAGTGGACACCCTTACAAAACTTAGCCCCAAACCTGACCAACGGTTTCGGCCAAAAGGTTTCAACAGCACTTAAACTTAACAGCACCCAATCAATAGCTGAATTTAAACAATTTAACATAAGATTCTGTAGAATTTAATATAAGCACAACAGCAACTCACCTATAGGCTTAACTTACTAATCTAACGTACTTAAGAATCCAAGAGAGCAACATTCATAGTACATTTGTTATAGCAAATTTGCACTCCCACGCACACAGACCTAAAGGAGTATGTACAAGGCATATACCTGTGAAACTTTCCTCTCAAATTCAGTGAAGTACTTACACTGGATGCCTTAGTATCTTGTCAACATCTCAACAGGTAAAGGGTTGAGCCTTAAGGAGTGGGGTGTCAGTCCAGGCTCTGTAATCAGTGTTTGACAGTCATCCTCTGAGTGCAGCAAACTTAAGAGTTCACTGGCTCTGAGAGGCCTCATTCAGGTGGAGATTGCTGATGGCAGCCGGCTGCAGTCCAGGAGAGCTCAAAGGGTCTCACTTAGGACTGCTGGTTATAGGTTTGCAAGAGAATTGGCTTTAGTCATAGTAATTTTCCACCCGGTCACAATTCAGACCAGTAAATTTGTTTGAAAGTTCAAAAATGTTGTTCCACTTGTGCTGTTACTCAGGCAAGAAAAATAAGTTTCCTAGGCTCTTTGTTAAAAAACCAGAGGCAATCAAATAGCACAAGTTCCTGGGAACAGACAGTATTTCTGATGAGCTCAAGAGGAGATTAGCCCAGCTGCTGTTGGTCAAGGCTGAGGCCTAAGGAGTATTCCTGAGATCGTAGTGCAGTGTGTGGGATGCACCACCACAGGTTGTGACTGAGATGTATCAGCAGATCCACCTATTGAAATATTATTTTCCTTCACAAAAAACTTTCAACAGAGGCAGTGGCAGCATGAGAAGCCCCATAGTACCCTGCCAAGGGACTCTGCAGTAGCCTTTGCTCTGGGGATGAGAAATGGCTGTGAATGTGCAGATTAGGTCTCTATACATAAATAAGCTGGGGGACAGAGAGGTTAAGGCTTGTGGGGTAGTAAGGAAGATTGCTTGAGAGGTAGGCACATGACTGAGATCTGGCTTCTCATCACCCTGGAGTCCTTCCAGTCAAAAGCAAGAGATAGATGATCTGAATTCCCTGCTGGAGGTACTGTCTCACTAGCCATTGATTACAGAGTGATTTTAAGGCAATAATATTCCAGGCTGTAGGGAACACAGTCAGGCATCTAACTACCAGCAGGATGAATCTGAGCCTGGGAGGGCTCAGTCCAATCTTACCGTTTTGTCTGCCTATTTGCCTGTTTTACAAGGAACCAACATTAGTTGTTCTGCACTGCCAAAAAATCAAAAGTGATGTGTTTATTTCTGTCTCAGTTGCTTTAGGTCTTTCTTTTCCTTCCCCTTACTTTTCCCCCTTTCTTTATATTTGTTCCCATTTTATACTATTCTATTTCCTTCGTACTCTACTGTTTTTGTATTTAATCTGATTTCCCTGTGCTACAAAACTGTTTGAACATATTTATCTCAACATCTTACCTCCAGAAACCTGCCTAATTGAGCTGTTTTTTTGCTGTCTTCTGTACTTTTGATTTCCAGCTCTCTTTTGCTGCTCTATTGTAGTTTCCTTCACTTCAGTCTTCTCTGGTTTTCTACCTTTTTTTTTTAACATGGAGAGTCTTCTTTAGGCCCTCATGTCATTCTTCTTTCATCTTTTTTTGCTCTCATACTCTCCTTTACTTTCTAATAGCTTTACCTTTTCTTCTGCCTTGCTCCCTGTCTGTACACATTTACAGATCCCGAGGGATCTGGATACCTTCTCTTTGGCTTACTTTTAAACTAAAAGAAAACCAGGTGTCAACAAGATTGACCTTTCCCCCAAGTCCAGAGAGCACCCAGGGAAACCTGGCAAATGATGTTAAGGTCTCCTGAGAGATGTGAGCCATTCAACAGGAACAGATGGCATTTCCCACAGTTAGGAATCAATATTGAGAACTATCTCCTCTCCACAAGGCTGCCATTTGAAGGTTACAGTGTGACTGCAGGACCATTGGATATGATTAGTTCCTGTGACTGAAGCCAAGACTTACCAGGTATATGGACAGGAGAGAGGAAAATGGGAAGCTTCACCCCCAGGTTGTGTAGGTTCTGGGTACCTTCTCCTCCTTGTTCTGGTTTCTTGAGGACAAGTGTGCTGCAGGCTCCATCTGGTTCTGTAATAATGGATAAATTATTAAAATATATAAAATATTGATAAGATGTTCTATAAAACAGAGGGCCTTTAAAGTATTGATTAAGAATTGAGAAAGTCATAATGAGTTTTATCTGCAGAAATAATTGGGAAATATTTTTTGTGTAGTACCTCTCCATGGAGCAGATAAAAGGGAATATTTAATCCCTGGATTTGACTGTCATCTGTATAGTTTATACATCTTAAAAACAATAATTTTTTACAATTTTTACAATTTTTCAAGAGCCTTGCGGCACCTCATAAGCAGTAACAGAACAAATTTCACAATAGCATTAAGAAATTACTAACCACCACTAGAGTAAGGATAGCACCAAGTAGGAAGATCCACTTTCCACATCCTGTAGTGTATGTTTCACCTGATAGCTTTCTAAAACACAGCATCAAGAGAGAAAGATATGTAAAGGTAAAAACAATGATCTCTTAAATAGTTAAAAGCAACATAATAGTTCTTCCTTAAATAAAGAATATATATCTATTATTGGTTTTGGATTAGGAAGGTATTACCTATTCTAGGGTGCTTCCTCAGCGTCAGGTGAAATACACATGCTTAGTAACAGCTGTAAAATTGCCAAATGTACATGGTGATTTTGGCATTCATGCAATCCTTGTAATCTGCTCCTATTGGGAATCTCATCAGTCTGGTGTGTCTAGGTACCCGCAAACTGGCATCATGTGCTTCCCTCTATTGGAGTATAACTTCTCTGGATATTCCCTTGTCATGACTTTGTCTCACAGGAAAGCACCGCATTCTCTGCGTCAGAACCTGCACAAACCCTTTCCCAGACTCCCTTCATGCAGGCAGCTCATCCTCAGGCTCAGCTATTTGGGACAGGCTGCAATGAAAATCACTTGCGCCTAGACCCAGTTCTTCCAGTTGTCTTTTAGCCCTTTCTGTGCCGTGGGTCCTCTACAGCTTTTGGAGAAAGGCACCTTCAGGGAGTGAGTCAGTCTTACCTAAGATCCAAATCACAAGCTTGGCACTTCTAGAGGGTGAATCAGACCTTAGGTGGGCTGAATCACTTCCTGCAGCTGTCTATCAATCTGACCAGCTGGCTAAGTCTCCCAACTGTGGAGCCTCTGAACTGCCTCCAGATTGGCTTCTTTTGAGCTTGGTTAGTCCCACAGTTAATCAAAACTTCATCTGTAAAATCCTGCATTTCTCCTTTCTGTTGCTCACCCAAAGCTTACTGGTCTGCCTGTGAAGCTCTTGACTTTGTATAACCCACCATGAATTTCGGATTCTTTATTTTACTGCCGAGGTTTTCCAGCTACCTCATCCATCTGCAGAGCCATGAAGGAACTACTTCTCCTAGGAGGTTTCAGTCAAATAATTCTCTTAAGTTATTTCCAGTTGAATAGGTTATTACTTCAGTTAATGACCCACTCTTGCCCTACCTGGTAGATTCATGGCAGGTTCTGTCAATTTTTGGTAACTTTCTACATATTATGGTGGTTCCCAAAACAGCAGTTCCTTACTAGGACCCACAAAATAAGCAGAAACCCAACCTATCACTGATTTAAAACTGATTTTCTATGAACCTGATGTCACTGCATCCATTCATAACACGTCAGAATTTACTTCACCCTCTTCTCTTTGTAATGCATTAGCTCCTGTCTGTGGGTCACTAGCTAGTAATCTATGAGAACAGATATTAGTAAGTGGCATTAAATACCCTCTGTATAACTTGCAATGGGATGTTCCACAGAGCAAGGTCTCAGATTTAGAGAAAAGGTGTAGCAGAGGTAATATAACACTCCTGGAATATTGGTGTGGAGACGTCAAGATTCATATAGTAGGATAGCTATGTATAGTTAGGGTTTTCTCTGTTTAGAGTTGCCACGCCTGGGGCACAGATCCATGAAAGTATTTTCACTGCAAACACTGAACATTGCAGTGCCTGGCTTTCAAACCCTTCATTCCTGATTTAACAACACTTCGGAGGGTTGGGTGCTAAGGAACAGAATCCACTAGAGCCAGCATGCTGAGAAGAGAGCTACTTAAATTAGCCAATAGGAGAAAACAACAGGAGGGATGAGTTTTAAATCACGTCTCTCTTGGGGATTGAATGCCTTAATTTGACTTCATGGAGATTAGCTTGCAAGCTGCATTGCCTGTGCAGGGAGGAAAGTATTTGAAGGCTCTTTAGCAAAGGCATGACGAAGCCCAATCGTTAGAAGACAGGAGAAAAAAATCAAACTGGAAGAAAAGTGCATGTTTTAAAGAATCTGGATAATTAACTGCTGAATTAGCTTATCAAGAGATATAGCACATTTTCCACCTACTGAGTAGCATCTTGAATTCTGAATTTCTCTGTCAATACCCGAAAGCAACAAAAATGCATGTGCATGGTTCAGGAATTACTGGGTGATAATGTTTGTCAGGAGCTTAGTGCATATCACCATAATCTACCATCTCCTGTCTTTTAAACAGATTAATGTGCTTTTACCAGGGCTAAATTTGGCCTCACTCCTGTTCCTGAGTGCTCAGTGATGTTTTGATACAGAATAATGTGAGTTGGAGATCGTATCAGCTTGTCTTGTCATCTCTCTGCAGCCGTTGCAGGATTGTCCTTTATTTTCTATTCATTAGTACTCTGACCTGGAGTTTTTTATGTCTGAACTCTTTCTATTGTTTCCCCTTGGATTATTCACAGTCTATTAGAGCTCATTACATTTTCAACATATGAATTGTCTTTCAAATCCTCTGCTCACCTACTTGTCATTTCTTTAACGTCACACACCCTATGGATCCAGCTCTCCCTCTCTTTTTGCTGTTTATTTTTGGACAGAGATAATCCAGCCACGGGTAGCCAACCTGCACCTCTTATGCAATTTAAATTTACCTCTCATTCTGGATCGGGAGCTTGGTCCACATTCAGCTTCAGTCCTGCAGTGCCACAACAGGATCCCTGGGAAAATCCTATCAACAGCAGTCTGCAGTCCACTCTGGGGGTTTCCCCACAGTGTCCTCTGCAAGGTACATGTGCTGCTGACAGTGACCACCTGAAGCTTTGAGTTATGTGATGTAGAAGATCAGGAAAATTAGCCGTGCTTGGTGGATGCTGCTTTCCCCACAGTTTAACCAAACTCTGGATGCCAGGGCATGCATTTGGGGCAAGATGAATCCTACCAAAATCAATGGCCTGATTTTGGCCAAATTAGATCTTTTAATCTTTTCTGCATGATTGCATAACCTCAGGTGGAAGAAACTTGTAATCACATTGCCTTTTCTCTTCAGTGCATTGCACTGCAGACTCGTAACTCATTTATTCACTCCCACCATCCATCTCTCACCAGTCAGCACTTCAAGTATTTCCCTTTCCTCAAAAAAAATTTAGTTTCAGATGAGTTTTCCCCTGTGTACATTTTCCCAGGCTGAATCTAATTTTGTTTTATTTTCAAACTCTATTTCTTTCTCAGCTTTGACAGTTACGGGGCAAGTACAAGAAGTTACATGGAATTAAATGCAATCTACATTACTTTTCTGTTCTCCTTGGGATTTGCAACACCTCCTGATTCTGTATCACCTGTGAATGTAATTAGCTCACTCTTTATTTTGGATTAGGGTTATAACTGCTCAGTAAAGAAATGGCCGTGGTGAGATCTGAATAAATTTAATCCCTCAAATAAGAAATTATTTTAGCAGTAATGTTTATTTATGTGAGATTCCTAGGTCTGTTTTTATGTCACACAACAACATTTTCTGTGTGAACTGAGAGCAAACTTTGTCTTCTTTTTTTTTTTCCACTAATTTTGCCTTGAAGTGAGAAGTGATTAGATTTGCAAGCCTGGTGCACTCTGTAAAATGCTATAACAATAATTTCTTGTGACTTAGTTATCAGATATGTGCTTTCAGCGTTGTTGTTTGGTTGGGTTTTTTTGTTTCATCCTGAAGGGAGGGTGTGTACAATGGCAGCGATGCCAGCAGCTAGTCCTGCAGCCGTCCCCTGCGACAGCAGCTGTGCTGAGCCCTGTGCCCAGTGCCACCCGCAGCCTGCTTCGGCAGAGAGGTGCTGCTGAGCTGCCGCGTCAGAGCCAGCAGAGGGAGCAAAAAACACTGTGTTCGGGAGCAGCATTTAGGGGTTTACTCATTAAGAATCATCTGGTTAAGAGAAAAGTTTTCCTTTTTACCCTCAAAGGGATGTTTCTCTTGCTGTTATACCTACACTAGAATTGTCTCACCTATGAACTTCCTGCTCCTTCCATAGGACTGTCCAAACCTTTCGGGCTGTCAGTTGTACAAAAGTAGTCAGCTGCTATGTCCCAGCTTAGGTCTGTGGGAGCAACATGAAATGGAAGCAGTGCTGCAGTACCAGTGGTAAATCTTATGTGACAGCAGCTATGGAGCAAAAATACATGGAGATTGGGAAAGATGATGACTGAGTGTATTGCAACGTGCAGCACCGTGTCTCAAGTTCTCTCTGCTGTTCCTCAGGAACTCCGTGTACACCAGCAATAATAAACGAGCTGAGCTGCGCTGAAGCACACTTACCAGCCTTTCAGTAGCTGGGGACAGAGGCAGCCTGCCAGTGCAGCACTGGACAACACCAGCAAACTGAGTCCTGTATTTATGCCTGGTCACGCAGCCACAACAGCCTGGATTTGATCTTGTGCTCCCCATTGTGCGTGCTGCGGCCATTTTTTTCACGTCTTAGACAGGTCTTTGAGCAAAAGGTCACCTTGCTGCCTTACTGTATAGTGCTAGAGGCAGCAGGGTCCCCATGCCTGATGGGGAAATAATTATTATAATTAAAAGTATCCAATCACCGGCTTGGTTACCTTCACAGGAAGTCAACCTCTGAGCCTGAGATACCTGATGGTCTTGCTGCTAGGTAAACTCATATAGTCAGTAAAGATCTGCCCTTTGTTCTCCCATGAGAACTGGTGACTAAAGACTTCTATCCATTATGTGGCAAGAAATGAGGCTAACAAAAACACTATTTCTCTAAATTTTTCCAGAAGTTCATTAGAGGAGAATAAAGTCAAGCCTGGTAAAGGGCAAGCTATGTAGAAGCCTACAACTAATTACCTTAAAGTTTCTTATTTCCCATTCAGAATTCTGGATGCAAATACTGTGTATATATTTTGCATTTATCTCCTTTCTACTAAATGCCATATGCTATTGATTGGAGCCTTAAATACAACAACTGGTCTAAACAGAACTGAACAAGCCGTTGGGATTCCCTCATGAATGCAATTGCAGGATATTGTCACAGAATTAAGAAAAGCCAAACATTGGATTAATGAGTTAAGAGGTCGTTTTGTGCCTGGATGTGTTCATGGTAGAAGGATTACTGTGAGAATTTAGAAAAGCTGACATTGCTTAAAATAAATATGCATTAGAAAGGTATTGTGGAGAAAACCTGGCTTTCTACATGAGAGGGGAAGGATAGGATGTTGTAATAATGCAATACTGAACAAGGCTGTTTGCTTACTGGTGACAATTTTCATTGGATTGTTAAATGGATTTTGCTTTTCAGTAACAATTTCCACTGTTCAAATGGATTTCTAAACCTTTAATGAAGTAAGCAAAGATTCTGAAAGGTGACCTGAAGAAGATGTCTGGAACCAAAGTGCAGGGTCCAGACAGTAAATTCAGGTACCTAAACCAGGCAAATGCCTATTTGATTACAGACCATCCTCATCCTCTAAAAAGATACTTTTCTACTTCTGCAAGGCTCTGCAAAATGGCCCAGAAAAGGTAGGTTGAGGTTGAGATATCTATATTTAATTTTAATTTCTCTGGTTTTGTCACTGCTTTTCTGTTTGTCTCAGGAAGACCCACTTCTCCTTTGCTGAAGAGGTGTGTAAGGTGGAGTATAAAATGAAGACTGCAAGGTGCTAAGAGAGAAGAGTAAGAAATGACAGTTAAGCACAACAGATAGACTTTACTGACACAGAAACTGCATGGAATAAACTAGTCCCCGAACAGAGAGACATCAATAGAAATAGCAAATGTGAAGTGAAATACAAATGTTATAAAACTTTTGGCATTCTTCTGGCATGTGGGCTTTAAAAAAAATGCATATACTCCACTTCAAGGAAAAGCTACATTAAATATATCACAACCTTCAGCTTTTCAGAACACATTTAAAGGATGGAATTGAATGAACACGGTCAAAATACAAAGTGCTTGGCACAGAAGCAATTAAGGCAGGTTTTTCTTAGTTTCTAAAAATGTGAAATTGATGAGAAAATAGAAAAATTAACACTTTAACCTTCACAGTCCACCTGGAAAGCACAGTAAAAAATTTTAGGTGTATTATTAATAAACTTCATCTAAGCTAGATTGCAAGTAGAAGAAATCAAATCAATGATATAAAGATTTCTCCAGCCAGTCTGAACTCTGTATTCATAAGCATCTGGCTGGAGAAAGTTGAGGATCAATGCAATCTCTAAAACAACTAGAAATCTTGATGGCGTATTTGGAAAGAGAACAAATGAGAAATAGCTGTAGCTTTGAATCTTTGCAAAACAGACTCAAAATTTGATTCTTAATCTAGTTCTGGTTACTGCTTAGAGATAAATAACACAGGAGAAATACAATAATGAAATCATAAAAGCATAGTATAGTTTGGGTTGGAAGGGACTTTTAAAGGCCACCTAGCCAACGCCTCTGTAGTGAACAGGGACACCTTCAACTGGATCTGTTGCTCAGAGCCCCATCCAACCTGATCTTGAATGTTTCCAGGGATGGGGCATTCATCCACCACTCTGGACAACTTGTCCCAGTTCCACTTAGAACTTCTGGATCCAGAAATTACCAAATTCGAAGCCAGCAAACCTGTGACCCTACATGTGGAACTGCATGGCCTGACTGCAGCCATGAGCTCTTGCAGGTTTTCTGGGTTGGTGCCTGTCACCTTTCAAAGTATTGTACTTCAGATTGGTGATAGTGACTTTTAAAAATCTATGATGTGGGCCACCATGTGGAATTTAAGGGGATGAGGATTTCATTCACATTGTCTGCATAGTGTTCACAAGACTGACAAGTGCTGAGTAACACTGCTTGAGCTAGCTTTGATAGTGAGGGTCAGAAATTACCTTGCCAAGTAAATACAGACCTTCATGGTGAGTGTTTCAAACAGTTGCATTCAAGCAATGAGAATCTCACTGCCTGATTCCCCAAGGTATATAAGTGCCTTATTCCCAGTGACTTCAAAGGGAATCAGGTACTTGTGAGAGGACAGGGCTCTTGCTTCCTGCTGTTGTGGAATATGGAAAAAAGGTAGAAAGGATTTGGCAATGATGGCTTCAAAATTATTTCCTGTGCCCTGTATCCCTAAAAATACTGAGGGTCTACCTGTGGTTCTGCTCTGTGATAGAGCAGATCTGTGTCTGCTCTTGCCTTCCCAGACAGGCTTCACGAGAGGCAGAGAAGAGCAGTGGCACAAAGTAAGCCATCCTCACCCCCTGTCATTCGGGCTGCCATCCCTGTCATAATTGCTCCAAGATACTTGTCAGAAAGTGTGTTTGGATCTCTGAGACCTGGAAGGTCAAAGCCATTCAGTGCAGGTGAGAACCAAGCTGCAGCATGACACATGTTAATCTCTGGATGGGCAACTAGGCACAGCTCCAGGCTGCAAAGTCTGATTTTTGAATCTAAATTCATCAGTATCTGGAATATGGCTTTGTATCCCAACACCTATCATGATACTGGCACTGATGAACCTTTCCATTTGATCTCTGAGGTCATATCCCTGCTGGGCCAGTTTTATGATTATTTTCCTGTGCAAGCCATTTCCCCTTTCAGCAATAAGTCTCTCACCATGCCAGGCCCTTGGGCTACCTATGTGTGTTGGACAATTAAAATCCCTGTCAGTCTCCCGTCTTCTAACCCTCACTCTGGAGTGTCACAACAGCCAATGAACAGACTGAGTGCTTTAAACTACCACTTCTTTAGAATTCACATGGGGTAAACCTAATCACAATGAAAGATTTTGTTTTCAAATACATTAAGATATTTAAAGCCACCATTGCTGCTAAACTTCCCAATTTTCTGGAATATTTAATTCCAGTTGAGTGAAATGTTTTAAACAGACTGTGCTTTGGGAATGTGGTCCATAAGCCTTTAAAGAATTAGAAATCACTACAAAGCCATGGGCTCTCACAGGGGCACACACACGCACATCAACTCACGCACATGCTCAGCCAAGCCTACGCTACCAAGGGAAAGGAAAAGTTGAAAAAGCTTTGAAAGTTTCTTCTTGGAGGTGGTATAGCTGGTCATGAAAGGGAGGCAAAACAGAAAGCCCGTGGTAGAGCTTAGAATACATTTTAAAACCTACCTCTGATTCCTGCAAGAGGCCCAACACTCTTCACCATCCACTGCTCAGTTACTCTGGCACGAGCTGAAAACCAAGTACTCTAAAACCAGGAGGAAGCAGGAGGCTACAAGGATTATCTACCTTAACTAGACTTTGTAATTTCCATAATTTCTGCTGTTTAGAGAACCGACCTCTGACTCTTTTTCTTTACCAGCATTCAGAGTCATTATCTCTGCAATTAAAGCAGTTACAGAAGCACATTTGAAATGCAGGTTCTTTTGAATTATTGCTAATAGAAATATTGAGGAGCTCTGTTAGCTTTGATCTCTTATCACATTGTGCACAGAGCTCACTCTTGTCTCTCTCTCTCCCGCTTCCTCTCCAAGCATGGCTGCTCCCAGCATCTCTGTGTGTAATCAGACGTGTCACACCTCCACAGAGGTAAATTGGGTTTATGTAAAAAGGAAAATTAAATTAAACCTGGTTAGGAATTAATTGTGACTGCCTTGGATTAATCTATCATATTATCCTATTGTTGGCACATCACGGCAAAATATCAGCTAACCCAGTTTTGGAGTGTGAGGGGGAGGGAGCACATTCACATGCACCTCAAGAGGCAGCAGTAACTTCTTGGAGAGATGTTATTTATTCATATAAAGTTGTTATTCTTTTGAAATAGTGAAATGTGTTGCATCAGCTGATCCTTTTAACAGCAGAATCTGTCATTTCATTTATGGAAGGATGTACCACATTGCATCTATGTCAGCAAAAATACTTTATAAATTACACGCCTTGTGAACTTAGATAAAGTGGTCAACTTGCCTATGCCAAGGAGTTAACTATCTCCACTAAAAATAAAAAACTCCTAAGCATACGTTATATTAAGTAGGTAAAAGAGAAATAATGTTCCATCCGTAGTGTTATGAAGGGAAAAGACCCTTATTTTTGACAACACGATTGCTGCAAAAGCAAAATATTTTATCCTCATAAGAGTGTATCCTTTCTATGTCATGGCAAGGTCTTTATGATACACTTTTTAATGACAAATGAAAAATTGTCACTTCATGGGGAAATGTAACAGCTCAAGGGAAACTCGGATTCACAACTAGATATCAAAATATTTGGTGAAATAATGAGAAAATGAAGTCAATAAACAGTCCTTAGGGTGGAAATTTTTAAAACTTAAGATCAGTCTTACTGCTTTAATTTGAATGTCATCTGTTTAATGCATAACTCAGAATCCTGATGGGAAAAAAATCATAGTCCCTTGGGTTAAACATACTTTTCAGAGTCTAATCCCATTGACCTAGTTTGTGTGGTCTTAAATAAGTCACCTTTCCAGGTATCAACTTCCACACCTGAAAAGCAGAATTGATGTGCTTTTGGTGACACCACAAGCATGAATTCATTGCTGTGTCCCTGTCTCACTCAAGATCTCAGTGCCACATGCACCAGAACTCTGCCTGAGATAGTGATGCTACTCTGGTAGCAGCAACCCAAGCCACTCCCTTGGCCTCTTGTACCACAAGCACCTGAATCAGAACAGGGATTTTAAGGTGGTGGTAAGAGCCCTGTCTTCAGATCGACTGACTACTGAGCAATGATTTAGAAGGACTGTCTTGATTACAGCTGAAGCACAATCTCCATCACTTCCAGGTGAATTACCACAACATGGTGAGTGGCAGAATATCAGCACAGAACTTTTCTGTAATTAGTGAGGATATAATAGAATAAAGCAGCCTTTATTCATGACAGACAATAGGCAGACACTTTTGTTCTAGGGAGAGGATAAGTCATTCTTTCTTTTGCACATAGGAAAATGACACTTTAGCTTCTGCCTTTAGTCTGGAAACAATAGTCTACAGCAATGAGAAATAGAAAATGATTCTATGGAGTGTCTTCAAAATTATCTGCAGCCCAAGTGAAATTGTTATATAAAGCTTGGGAAAGAGAGACAGGAAAGGGCTACTGGAAAGAGAGAACCCAATGTAATGCCATTTAGAACAAATATCAGAGGTCATGTTGTAGATATCTCACCCATGTAGTCCCAGATACTGGTAATCTCTAGCTCCCTAACTTTTGAGTGTGGAGGTACCCACACAGTCCACCTCTGGAAAACTAATGCTGTGTGTGTATATCGATGAAATTAGAAGTTTCGGATTACTTGTAAAAGGATGTTGAGAAATTTGTGGGTATACAACAGCATTTTGTAAGAGTTTGGATTTATGGTCTATCTATTGTATTGCTGGCATTATATCCTGAATGTATACTTGCTGACTGGCGTTTAAGTACCTGTCATTAATAAATCAGCAAAACACTTCAATCCCGATCCGTCTTAACAATTTGAATTGCGTAGTTCTTCCCTGTTACAGTCTTGTGACTGGGGCATTTATTATAGACAAAAATTACAATTTGTATAGACCATGAAATCAGGGTTAGTCCTTGCAATCGAAGACTTCTTGTCGTTAAGGAAAATCAGTCAATTAAATCTGAATAAACTGAACCACAAAAAGAATGGAATTGGCCTCTTACTGAAGTCTGGATGTACATTGATGTAGTTATAAAATTTAAAAGAATATTATAAACTTTGCTTTGAATCTGACTGAGCTAAACTTGAATCTGACTGTGACAAATTAACTTTGGATACAGTCCCAGAAAAGAGTCAAAATTGAATTAGGGTCTCATACCTGATTAAAATGGATTTAATGTTACCCTTGAAGAGAAGAGAAAAAGAGCTGGCCTCTGTGGTTAGCTGAAATAGATGAAGATATTTATCCATCTGTGTGCCTCAGTAACCTCAAACTAAACTTCTTGATATTATCAAAATTATGCAGACCAATGGAGTTAGTGAGTATTCCCCTTTAAGATATCAACTGTATTATATTCTTGGTGTTCTGCCACATCAGGTCACATGTGATGTTGATCTTGGCCAAGGGGAATAAGTAGAAAGAATGGATGAAATTAGAAGGGGCTAATGACACAACTCATTTTGAGATCAGTTCAGATCAGCTGAGGGGACTGGATCAGCATTTTTTGACCAGAGACAATCAGGATATCTACTAGAAGAATGTAATTAGACATCCTAGAATCATGACTTGCCCAGCTGGAAGCTAATGAGTTATGGAACCCAAATGAAGGAGAAACAGAGCCTAATTAGGCTAAATAGGAATTCCTGGAGGAGCAGGGAAATGTCAAGAAGTAGAGAGAAAAACTTCTTCCAGTGCTTTTTAACCAATTTTTAAAAGCAAAATAATTGGGATTTTTTTTTAGGCATAATTATTTCTACTTTTATTGCAAAACTGAAATCACCTTCTCTTTCTCTGTGTCCAAAGCAGTGCTCTCTTCTTAATATAAAAGGTCTGTCAGTAGTTTTCTGGTTGGAAAGCACCCTGTCTTACCATGGAGGTTTGCTGCACAGGCTGTGGAAGCAAGGAGAGTATCGCTGGCAGTATTAGCAAGGTATGGCTCTCCTTGAGCACACAAATCTGAACTGTATTGCTCCTGAAGGGGTGCCAGACTAAACTGTGAAAGACATCCTACTTGGAACTCTAATTCTGCCTCCATACTTTTTAGTGTCTTGGACTTTTACCACACCTGCTCCATCACTATTCACTACATAAATCTAGACTGCTGTGAAACTTGGAGGAATTTTGTTTAAAACTGCTTAAAAAGGAGATCCAAGGACCTAAATAAATCTTCCCAATGTGTGTTGATTTTTGGATTTGGATGTGGATCAAAATTACCTCCAGTCCATGCATATATTTAAATAAGGAAGCCTAAAGCAGAAGTTTCACTCTTTGGGAATCTACCCATATGTTTTCAAGACACAATTTTTTAGCAGACAGCATCATCAATCCATGCAGAGTGGTTACCTGGGCTGTGACTGCATGGGAAAATAGAGGGGAGCTGAGAACCCTCACACAATACTGCCAACAATGCTCGCAGCTGTGTTGTGGTGTTGTATCAGGCAGAAAGAAGGTTGAGAGACAATGGCAAGAGAGTAGCAGCTGTGTCAACAGACAACACTTGTATTCAAGGATGCTGCAATATTCAAACTGGTTGCTTAAAGTGAAATATATAAATAAGTGGCCTTGATTCACTTCTTCAGTAACAGATGTTCCCTCCTATGTGATCTATTTATTTAGTTAGAGTGACTGGAATGTGAGACAAAAATTCGGTCACTGACTTTTGAGATGCCTAGATTTTTCCTGTACAACAGTATGGTGGAGCAAATGAGGCCTATCTGGTATTCTGCGTGTTACAGCCTGTCTCACTGAGACAGGATCAGGGAACAATCTAGAGCAGAAGGGATTCTTGTATGTTGCCTGATCCAAGACCCTGCTCAAGGGAGAGCTAGTGTCCAAAGTAGAGAAGGGCTGGATCAAACACAAGCCACAAAGGGGTGGCTTCTGCTTCCCCCCTCCCCAGACACATGTGCATTTCAGGTATGCCCAGTGCAGTGCTGTGGCTGCTGCCCTGATTTGCAAGGACTGGAAGAGAACTTGATTTTTTCAATGAAACTTGGTGAACAGCACAGACAAATGGCAAAATGACAAAGCTTGCATGTAAGAGAAGACAAATGACAATCTTTTCTCTGGTCTGACCTTGCTAAAAACACAGACATAAGGCAGCTCAAACTGTGAGAAATTTCATGTTACATATACACCTCCATATGACTCTTTTGATGTTCTTGACAACAAAGAAGAAAACCAAAACAAACAAAAAAACAAACAAAAGAAGCTGTCAAGAAAGTGTTTTTAAATCCACCATGCTCTTGGGGAATGAAGGAGGAATGGTTAAGAGGGAGGAGAGAGAAAACTGAGATCATAATTCCCTAACAGGTAGAACCCATACTGGTAGCCAATCCCTTCCCTCAAGACATTACCTAAAATATATCAGGTGTCAAGCCTGACAAGATGTCAAGCCTAACTAGATAAGATGGACCAATTCTGGGCTGCCTTTCCAGTATTTCCTCCCATTGAGAGGAAACATTTGTCTGGGCTACCTTCATGGTTACCCTTGGACAGATACTTTGACATTTCTGGTTTCTGTTCCACAGGTTTAGAACTGGAGAAGAAGTGATTCTTTCTCCTGAGCCTACCCATGTACAGGGTCCCAGTGAATAAAGGAAGAAAGGGATGTTCCTATTTCCATTTTACAGTGAACAAATGGAACAAAAGGAAAGTCCACAGCTTTTGGCAGATTTGAGTACTCAGCCTATCCTTCTGGATTAGCAGCACAATTATCTGAATAATTATTTTATCCACTTGATGGGGTAGTGTTAAGACAGCGGATACTTGCATCACAGAACAGGACTTCCTGTTTGCACTTGTAGGGAAGACCTGCAGTAAATATAAGACCTATATAAGAAGTGTTCTGTTAAGAAGGTTAGCAAGAGTGATAAGAATTTCCTGATGGAGCCAGGAAAGAGATTTGGTCTGCTCTGTGAATGTGGAAACTCAACAGAGTGTTCTTCCTTATGGGGACACCAGTGATAAAAACATGAAAGAAAAAGTAATTTCTTTCCTGAGGTGGAGTGTGGTAAGAAGGAAGACCAAGGCTCATAGCACTCATCTTTGGTGAAGAAGATATTCTTTTGTGGGTTTTCTTCCTTCTCCTTCCTTGAATTCTCCCCCTAATCTAATGTCTCTCTTTTCCCATGGCTGTTCATCTATCATCGTTCTTTGCCTGCCCTTCATGCATCTCAGTAATATCATGCACCAAATTCAAACTCTTGACTGGCCCCATTGCCTCCCCAAGGTTCATGTGCTGAAGCCTCTTTTGCTTGTTCCTCAGCCTAGCAAATCCATTCTCTCTTTTTCCTTCACATGTGACATGTCATCAATATTTCTTGGATGCCCCAGGCTGCTGTGTGTACAAACCTGTCAATCACCCTGACATGGCTCAGTCACAACGCCCTGTTGGAGTTTCCAAACAGCAAGGAATCCATCCATGAGCTGCAGTGAGAAGAAATGTCAGCCTGGCAGTGGGCTGTTCGAAATCACACGTGGGAAGGAAAAAGTCAAAGCAGAGCTGAGGGCTGGATTACACTGTAGTCTGAACTTCAAAACTGTTCCTACACTCATCCAGCAAGCACCAGCTGTCTCCTGTGGGAGCAATAACACTTCCATGTCTGTCTGGGCTTATAAACTTATATTAGCCCCATCACCAGTCTGTTAAGCGACTGTTTAAAAACTCTTTGCTCCCTAGGAATCACTGCCTCATATTACAGAGGGGTCTCTAGATGTCATTTGCCAGATGGGAACATCGCGCAAATCAGGCTTCACGCCCATGGATGAACCAGCATTGAGACTGACTTACTAAACATCAGTGATGCAGATAAGTACCACTCATATTCCAACCTTCAACCTGCTTAATTTCTTGGTCTGTTCAGCCTGGGGAAGAGGAGACTGAGGGGAGACCTCACTGCAGTTACAGCTTCTTTGTGAGGGGAAGAGGAGNGTCTGTTCAGCCTGGGGAAGAGGAGACTGAGGGGAGACCTCACTGCAGTTACAGCTTCTTTGTGAGGGGAAGAGGAGGGGCAGACACGGATCTCTTCTCTGTGGTGACCAGTGACTGAACCCCAGGGGAAGGTCTGAAGCTGTGTCAGGGGAGGTTTAGGTTGGATATTAGAAAGAGGTTCTTCACCCAGAGGGTGGTTGGGTACTGGAAGAGGCTCACCAGGAGTGTGGTCACAACACCAAGTCTGACAGAGTTCAGTAAATGTTTGGAAATGCTCTCAGGCACATGGTGTGACTCTTGGGGCTGTCCCGTACAGCGCTGGGAGTAGGACTCGATGATCCTTGTGAGTTGCTTCCAACTCAGCTTATTCTGTGATTCTGTAAATGGAAAGATAACCTTCCTTTGCCAAAAGCAAATACTTATAGGTCAAACGTGGACTTGGATGATTTTGGGGAAGTTTAGCTGACTTCTACTGCTACCAGATTAACTGTACATAGAAGATTTTGTCTGTATCTCACCATCATCAAATGTAGGCATGCCCATAACCACATATTAATTTATCTTCACTAACTCCTTTATGCTACTTCATTTTTCCTGGATATGCCATAAAGGAAAAACATAAAAGGAGTGAAAATGCTGTAGAAAGACAGAGATAAAAGGGGAAGGAAGAGAAGCAATTACAGAAGATGTGAAATACTGGAGCCCATTTTCTCAATGACAAGTTGATTTGGGCCTATTTTTTCAGGACAAAAAGTAACAGGAAGGAAACATAACCTACTAAATTTGAAATAGAACTCTAGCAATTGAATGTCAGTGGGCAGTCAAAACAATAACAGTAAGCAAACATACAGAGATATCTCTGTGTTCATATTAAAAGTAAAAAACCCCCTGAAACTACACACATTTCATATGGCACTCTATCTCCCTCTCATGGTATGCCTTTCTTTCTCTTTCTAATCAGAGAAGTCCACCAACTGGCTTATGCAAAAGATCCTTTGCTTCTAGTGGGGTGTCCCTGGAGGGATCAGAAGGACCTGGGACTGGTATAGCACCAGCTCAGCATCCTGGGGTAAAAGATTGAGATGGTACCCCAGGTCAAACTGGATCCAGCAGCCTCTTAACTGCATATAGGAGCTGCTGTTAGGGGTGTTCTGAGCAGCACCAGGAGCTATTTGGATTGTGTGGAACATGTCTCTTTTTCCATGAACCCTGCAGAGTGCTGTAGTACTCAGTTACAATCACATCTTCATTCCCCTGTTCCTCAGGATGAGGAAAGAATGTCATTTGCACAGATTTTCTACCTTTTTCAATTAAAGACAGCAAATGTAGCACCAAACATTTTCATTCCTACTGTTTTTCCATCCTTTTTTTCCAGTTCTGTACTCTCTGCCTTTTCTTTTTTTCTCAGGTGAAGTCTGCTCCTTCATCTTCAGCGTCACAACAAGAATCCAAAATAAAACCGCAGTCGGTGAGCAATGGATGTACAGTACACTGGATCTGTAGGACAGCGCCTGACTGCTACATGTATTTGTTCTATTACAAGCTTTATATCAAAGTGCTAAATGCAACCACACAGGTAAGCCCGTGAATCTGCTAAGCTGAAGATGTAGGGATTCTTTCTTACTTCTTTTCCGTTAGGCATACAGGCTTCCCTCCAGAGTTATACACTTTCCCTGGAGTGGTCCTTCTTACAGAAATTCAGGAACAACCTCTACATATTTTGAAAAATATGAATTTTATGTTCCATCTGTTAAGGGATAAAGGTATTAAGGCAAGTCATTTATGGATTTTGCACATTGAACATTGTTTTTCCATTCTCAATTGAAAAGATAAGCCTAATGTATGCAAAGAGCAGCAACATTTTCCCACTCAAGTTATATAAATATTTAACTGTAAGAGGTTTCTTTTTGTTTAATCTGGAAAAGAAATCCCTGTGGGGAAAATCTACAAAGACTTGAGACTCCTGAGCAGGGTCATGCAGTGCATTCACTCACGCGATAGTTTTCCCACCAAGCCCTTGAGAATTATCCCTGGAGATGCCAATCTCGATGCAGGTCTGGGGACAGCCAGTTGTGTGCTGAACACAGAGACTGAGATAAGTGTGATGTGGCAGCTCGAGAGTTATCCCAGAATTGCACTGAACATGAAGTGACATAGAAAGGTTTATCTGCTGAAATTGCCAATATTGTATGAAATTTTAGTTCTGCTCATGATCTATTGGCTGCATTCACAGAAATAGTCTGTTCCTAGCTGTGCTGGCCAGTGGCTGGGAAGTGTGGAAATATGGACCTCAGCCACATCTGCTGTTTCACACAGTTTCTCTTCCTCTTTTCTAATTCCTGTAGGTACCTCTGTTATTTCTATCTCCTCCTCCTCAAGCCCTGGAAAAGAGCACAAAGACTTTGGAAGCATATCCTGTTAGGTGGTGAAGAATAAGACTCAAAATATTAAATGCATTGGAGAGGATGTGGAGTTGGAAACCTTCCCTGCCAGGCCACAAGCATTTGGTGTGAAACAACTCTCAGACCCAGATTTTATTGCTGTTTGATGACACTGACAGCTAATGCAGCTGACACAGGAGCTGGTTATTAACTGGACAGCAAGGGGCAATGCTACAGCTGTGGGCCAAACAACTCACAGCTCAGAGGGTTCCAGGGAGCAGGCTTGCCAGGGAAGCAAGGAGCTGGTGGTAGTGGCACACACAGGCATCACATGAAGTCTGCATGGTCCTTGACAAAGTCTGAAAGAAGTACTCTTAGGTTTGGCATGTTCATTTGTTAACTGCAGAAGTTACCTTTGATTTTCCCTGGGTTTTATACCAGCTGATCTGGTTCATCTTTGTCAGTTCATCTGAATTCTAATTGTCCGAACTTCTTTTGTTATGCTGGCCTCTAATTTAATATACTGTTCTGTATCTGCTATTAAGTTGCTTATGCCATGCCAGCCTTGTGTGTACCACTGTTTCTGAAGTTCCTCAAGTTCAAGTGCCAGACACAACTGTACTCCAGAGACCTCTGTCAATAAATATCTGTCCCTTTGCTATTCTAGTCCCCTGCCTCTGTCAATCAAAGTTGCTGATTGCACAAAATCATTCTGTGATTTGTTCTAGTGTTCTAAATTTTTGATTCTGTAACTGAAAGAAAGAAGGAAACTACAAACGATGACAGCTTGAAACTAAAAAAGAAAATATTCTTGTCAAAACCTACTCTAAGTTTTCCTCTGCACCCAGAAAAAGCATTCAATAACTATGATTTTATTTAAAACTGAAAAGGAAAATAGGGAAATAAGAAAAATTTTGCTCCACTTGATCTCAAAGCAGTCTTCAAAATTAAAACAAACAAAAAACAAACTTTTTTTCCTAAATGTTGAATTGAAACATTTCAGCTTTACCTACTCTTCCCCTTTTTTTTTTTTGCTAAAGCAGTCTGCAAATCCAACTTGAGTAATTTTCAGACTGCATTTTTAGTTATCAGATAATTCTCCATTTGAAAAATGCCTATGACTCAGGCTTTGTAAAGAAAGGGTAAATAGGAGACACCAAACTCATGTTTATTTATGACAAAAATCTTTCCTTGGGATTCTTGGCTGCTGTGATCAGTATGCTACTCTGGATCTTCTTTACTATTCTACCTTTACTGGCCACTTCTGGATGAAAGGTAAAGGGAAGAATAAACATTTTAGTGAATTGGATGATCTTGTTGCACTTCTTACAGCACATTCTCATTTGTGTTGAAGACCAGACTGTTCTTAGGGTTCCTTGCTGCTTCTGTTTCACAGCCCATCAGTTTCTTTTATTTGTCCCAGCATTAAAAAATATAAAGGTGTTTGGTGCCCTTTATTAAAGGATAAAAAGGAAATAAGCCCTGGAGTATAGTAGAAAAACTGTGTTGGAAAGACAAAAATACTCGGTTTAAATGTTATGAGTTTCGGTATTTGAATAAAAACCGTCAGAATCTACAAAAGCAGATAGCACTGGGGAGTGGAATGCAAAAGCAACAGCTCCCACCCATGGTGCTAGTGGGGAGAGTGGCAGCCTCAGCTGGGAATTCATCCCTGGAAGGTGACAGAGAACCAACTGCCTGCCATTCCCACGTGAACGAGCCTTCTGTGTGCTGTGCTGGTGCAGGAAGGCTGTGGTGTCTGCAAGCAGTGTTAGGTGTTCTGCAGCAGCGATTTGGGAGCAGTCACTGTCTTGGCAGGGTAAAATTCCACCTGAAACAAAACGGGAGCCAAGAGATGACTACACCATCCTTCTGTTAGGCACAGGAACACGTCTTTTTAAGTATCCCAATGAGCCTTTTTGTTGTATGTGCCACAGAGTGCACCAGGATATAGGCAATGTTTTGAATAACTCTGTTGAAAAACAGCAGGAGGTCAAACTAAACCAAGGTTTGCCTTGGTCTCTGGACCACAGAAGGGTCCCTACCATAACTAACCAAACACCCTGAGGGTCTCAGTGCTTCTTCAGAGTAACAACTAGTGGGTCTTAAATAGATGGACCAGGATTATCACATGAGATTGGGCACAATCAAATCCTCATAATTGGGTAAGGAGGCTTACATGGTGGATTAAACACAAAAGCCTTTTAATTTGTTGATCTGCTTCTAATAATGACCTCAGAGAGATGTGTGGAGGTCTCCAGAGTGGGCAGAATATCTGCTTGATATCAGCTTACAATCAAACAACTACAGACAGATCTAATGCTGCAGTGTACAAGGCAGTTTGGACATAGTAAATTAGGAACTGAGCTGTCCCAGAATGATGGTCCAACAGAGCCATTCCCGTTTCACAATTATAAGCTGTGAATGAGGGAAGGAGGAGGAACTTACCCTACATCTTGCATGTAAAATTATTGCTCTGCCTTGTCAGGGTCAGGAGAGCACAAGATGAAACATGTATAAAACACATAATACAAGTTTGCATCTCTAAAGCCCAGTTTGTGAGGATTTACAAAACAGAAATAGGGCCTTTTCAACCCATCTTGTGACAGAATTAAAATAAAGTTTTCCAGACTGGCTCTCTGAGTCAGAAGAGACTGATTAACTGACAAAAAGGTAGTTGAAATCCATAATAGACCAAACCATGCAAGAACAAAATTATGCCGGGATGCAAATTAATATTTTAATATAATGGTTGGTCTTCTTTATAACACTGATTTGTACCATGTATTTAAGAGCTTGCAAATCCTCTATGCTCATGTAATCAATATAGCATATTGATATGGGTTTTTTTGTTGATCAACAAAATGTTCAACTTCCATGTTTAGTCCTGGAAGCAGTGCTTTGGTATAGTTGCCAAACCTAAACCCAGAAGAATTAATAAAGCCCATGAGGGGTGATGGGCTCAGCTGCTAGTGCTGGTGCAGGAAGTCTGACACTGACAACTGTTTTGCTGCTTAATTTTCCCTATCACCAAATGGGAGCTACCTTAGCCCATCTCACCCTCAGGATAATGCAGTGGTTACACAGGTTAATATTCATTACACATTCAAGGGACATACAGTATATAAAGCTCAGGCCTGGAAACTTCTGGGAACAGTGTTTGTCTTTCTGTTGTGGGTAATGCAACACTCAGCAGCAGCAGCAGAACTCCTGGAATGGGGCTGGGTTGCTAGGAAGTGTGTTCATATAAATATTAAGTCCTAATGATATATCAGCAGCATATGTCTCTGCATGTTTAAAATGCATTTGCTTCAACATGTCTTTAAGTGCTTTGCTGAACTGATGTCATAAGTGTTAAATAGCTAATCTGAACGGGAAAATGCCACAGGATCATTGTCCTCAAAAAATAAAATCAAATTGTTCTTGGGAATGATAAACAAGCATATATAAAATGAGCCACAAAAACAGTTGTTATAATGCTGTGAGTGGAGTGCAGATAAAGGATAGAAAGTTATAAGCACTAATGCAGCTCTGCTAAATTCAGTGGATGTGAATTTATTTTCAGTGAGGATTTGCTTTGGTCCGGGCTTCCCATCTCACTGGTAAGAATGGTTCAAGACTCACAGGGCATCAGCTACCCCACTGCTGAGAGCAACAACAGAAATCCATCCCTTTCTAAGCTGAGAACAGTATGCAGAGCTGTTAGACAGGCATCCAAGAGTTTAACCAGGATGGTCAAGTATTACTAAGGGGGAGTCCAGGATGATGAGCTTGGCTGTAGGTCTCATGGATAGTCAAATACATAGGGAAGGTAAATCCCATTATCACTTTTATTTGCATTAAATATTGCTCTGCCTAGGTATGTGGATAGAATGGGGGATGCAGATCTACAGTAGAGGATATAAAGAGGAGGGAACTAAAAGGCAGTCCCGGATGAAAAGGACGAGCAGGAGTAAAATCCTGACTCTGACACGACAGTCAAAGACCTTTAGAAATTGCCTACACCAAATCACTCTTCCCAATTTGTGAGCAGAAAGACTAAGTAATATTAAATTATAGATAGTACTTCATTCCTAATGTGCATTTTAAACCAAGACTCCCTTCCATCTCTATGTCTCTTCCATCTTTTTTTTCTCTTTTTCATCTACACTAGAAACTCAAAGAGAGGTTGCTACTTCTGAAAATTAATTGTAATAGAAAGGAGATCTGATAGAAGTGAAAAAGTCTCTTAACTCCTACCACCCCCCATTCAATCCTAAGTTTATTCACTGCTCCAGTCTAAAAACTAGTTGCAAAATGTAAATGAAACAAAATAAAAAAAGATTATAGAGATGACGGAAGTTTCTTCAGGAACCAAACAATAATCTCTAGAAAGTGAGATTTTCACAGTGATTGAACCTGCAAGAAATGAAAAAGTTGAAAGGCTCATAGGAAGTTGTTAACTACATCTTAATTACAGTATAAATCTCTATCACAAGCTTAGTAGGAGGTCAGGAAAAAATTCCAAATGCTTATTCTTTTTTATTAAATACATAGAAAAATAACAAACATCTAACGTGTGTGCTTTTATTGGACCAGGACAAGGATGTGTAGTGAGAGCAATGAATACCTAAGCAGATTGCAAATAACAGCCAAGTGCAGTAACTACCTTTAGTAGATTACTATCTTTGCCCTAACGCACGACCAGACATCTTTATGCACTGTATACTATAGAATACTTGCATGAAGCTGTTAACTATCTAAATGGGCAAGCAAAAGGCAAGGGAGGAAACACTGATAATGATAATTGTAACAGGTTACAAAAGCCAGGGACCTCTCTCAGGAATGTGGCCAAAATTCCAATATCTACTCCTTTAGACCTCTTTCCCTGCCATCTGCTTGCCTATTAAAACAAGCGGTAGGAGAACATATATCAGGTTTACTTGTTCTTGGATCCCAGGCCCTTATGGGTATGAAATAGCCAGTGTGGATGATACAGTTTTGGTATTGCATTGTAAAATCACATGTCAGGAAGGAATGGAAATCCAGTGAGGTTATAGAACTTGCTCCCATGCTCTGAATAACAGTCATATTGTAATCAGAAAATTATTGTATCAGAAAATTATTAGATATTGAAGAGCTTTTTAAAAGGATTTTGAGAGTTATCTAAAATTAATTTATGATAATTTTACTTCCTAGATAACAGTGCACTATAACTTACTTTAACAAGGCATTAGCTTTTCACTTTCCTGGGAGGACACAAATCATGGACTGGTCCATTCTTTCTAGTATTTCTGCAGAATGTATACTTCCCCTGGAATTAGCAACAGTATCTAGAAAATATGTGATTTCTTCTAAGAAGGTTAGCAGAATTTGCTCTTAGATCCACTGTATTATGGATAGTCCAGCATTTATACCACTAAGATATATTCATTGGATTGTATTTTCGTGTATCTTTCACTCTGATCTACACAGAAGAAACTCTGAGTTGAAAGTGGCTGCTGGGGCAGGGTTCAATCTCTGTCCTGCACTGGAAGGCACTGGCAATGCATTGGTGCTGCATGGTCTTCTGTCTCAAATTCCAGCTTACACACATCCTCAATTCAGTCTATCTGATTTCTTCCATTTGGAAGGCTTTCCACAACCTTTGCTGATATCTCTATTTCTATGGAAACAGTCTTTCTTACTTATTCCTTGGCAAATTTCAAGCTGTCTCTTTAACTTTTTTTTGTTTTTAATTTTAATATATATATTAGGTCTCCTTTATTTTGCCTCTTCTATCTGCTCCTTCTCTACTTGCCTACCTTCCTTTTCCCTCAAATTTGTATGCCTTTATATTCCCTATTCTTTATGGCCTCTGAATAATCTGTGCTATAATTTTTCCTTCCACTCCTCCTTCCTCTCAGTCTCTTTTTATTCTGTCTTCACCCTTTCTATTGTTTCATTGTACCCACCTGTCTCTCAAATGTTTCACCTTTTTCTCTTTACATCATTCATTTGAAGATTTTGACTTTACCTTGTCTCTTTCCCAACACATGCACGTCTCTTCCTTAATTTCATCTTCCATGTTTCTGTGAGGTCCCAGACATTCATTTCCCTCTGTCCTCAGCCTCACTGCCAGTTTTTGTAAAGGGGAAGACCTTTCTAAATTCAGATGTGGATTAAAATACAGTAAGAATGTCCCACAGAGATCAGTGGAAGAATGTCCCACAGAGGTTAGTGAGTGCTGTTCATGGAGGGGGAGAGGTGCTGTGGGCTTCTTGGGGATATCTGTGTAAATCCAGGACTTGGTCTAGTAAGGGGCTGATGCTCAGTGCTGCAGACTAAAATTTTATATGAACAAAACTCCAAGATCCTGCATGTCCTGGTGTCATCCTTCCCATTTTGTTAACATCAATGGGTTAGTGCAAGTGTCCTGAGGCAAGCAGGTTTTATAAACTTTGACACCTTATCTGAACTTAGAAAATTTTAGCCCAATCTGCCTCTTCACTTATTCTTATAAGGGACTTACTCTTATTTATAGTGAAGCACTTGCAGAGCATCCCTGCACTGGTTGTGAGACCCTCCTGTAAATGACAGTCATTATCATTAATGGGTAATCAGAACCTAAATACTCTTGCTGCAATTTCATCCTGCATCCCAGGGCACTGAAGGCTACTTTATGAATGATCATTGTATCATAAAATCATTAAGGTTGGAAAAGACCTTTCAGATCTTTGAGTCCAAAGATTAACCCAGCACTGCCAAGTCCACCACTGAACCATGTCCCTAAGCACCACATCTACTCATCTTTCAAACACTTCCAGGGCCGATGATCCCATCACTTCACTGGGCAGCCTGTTCCAATGCTTGATCACCTCTTCACTGAAGAAATTTTACTAATATCCAATCTAATGACATTTCATTGTGTTCTTTTAGAACATTCTTTGAGCGTATCTACATGACAGAAAAATGTAGACAGTACTGTATACTTAGCTTTCTTTCTACACTATGTAGTATTTTGGAGAGCTCTCGCCTATCTGTGATGGTGTTGACTGGGATAGAAACTTTCTTCAGTAGCTGTATGTGGCTCTGTTTTAGATTTGTGCTGGAAACAGTATTGATAATTCAGGGATGTTTTAGCTACTGCTGAGCAGTGCTTACACACACTCAAGACCTTTTCTGCTTCACCCTACCAGTGAGGAGGATGGAGCTGCACGAGAAGTTGGGAGGGGACACAGCCAGGACAGCTGACCCCAACTGACCCAAGGGATATTCCATACCGCATAGCATCATGCTCAGCATATAAACCTGAGGGAAGAAGAAAGAAGGAGGACGTTTGGAGTGGTGGTGTCTGTCCTCTCAAGTCACCATTATGCATGCTGGAGCCCTGCTTTCCTTGGGATGGCTGAGCACCTGCCTGCCCCTGGGAAGTGGTGAATGAATTCCTTGTTTTGCTTTTCTTTTGTGTGTGTGTGCCTTTTGCTTTACCTATTTACCTATCTTTATCTCAACCCATGAGTTTTCTCACTTTTACCCTGCAGATTCTCTCCCCCATTCCACCAGGGAGGAAGGAGCAAGTGGCTGTGTGGGGCTTAGCTGCCAGCTGGAGCTAAACCACATCATTACCACTTCTCTCCTAACCGAATTAATGGATCTAGTTCTTTTCTGTTTTTATTCCTATTTGAAATACACTCCAGTGATTCTAATAAGTTTTACTTGCCTTTCTCAAAATCTATTTCAATTTCTCTCACGTCCTCTTTAATTGAGTTGACCAAAAGTAAATGTAGTATTCAAAGTGAGGACATGCTGTAGAGCAGGTTGTATACAATGACATTTCATATAATTTTGTCTTTGCTATTCACCATCTTCTTTCCCATGCAGCCAAACATTTTGCTACTTCTTCATGTGGAGCAGATGTCTTTATTGAATCATCTATAATGATGCCTAGAACTATTTTCCTAAGAAATAACAGCTTAGTCTGACTCCATCAGTATGTATCAGTATTTTAAACTGTTTCTTTCAGTGTTGGCTGCCTTGCACTTGTCTAAAATAAAACTAATCTGTTATTGTGTTGCAAATTTCTCTAGTTTAATAGGTCGTCTCAGAATTTCTCCCCTCATTTCCAGTGAAAGATTTTATTCCTCTAGGCGATACTGCAGCTTGCTTTGGTCATTCTCTCTTCCTATTATTTAATATTGTCTAATATTTACACAGTGGGATTGATTCATCACCTGATCAACATCTAATATAAAGGCCTGTTTGGAGATGGTGTGAGAAATAAACCCATCTTTTCTGTCACCCTAGAGAGAGAAGGAATGTCTGTAGCCACACAAAGAGAGTACAGCTGCCTCAGGAAGTGTAATTATGGGGTAATTCTCTAATTAATCTCTTCTCTTCATTGAACTGCTCCTGCATTATCTTCATGAAGTCCAGAGCAGCACTGCCCTGGAGCAGCTCTGCTCACAAGGAGCAGATGTCCCTCTGGACTATGACTGTGAGGGAGCTGCAGTAACTGCAGCCGTGGTCTCTCTGTGTTTTGTCATTGCTTGAGAATATTGACAATTCAGGGTTTCTCATTTTCTCCTGTGATTTTTGACCCCCAGCAGGACTCTGTCCAACAGCAATTGTCTTCTCATTTCCTCATGTGAAGATCAAAACAGGCCAACAAACCCTTGTACGAGCTTCATCCCCAAGACAGTAACTAACCCATCCTCTTACACTGACCATTAATAACAGGACAAGAACATACAGAGAAGGATTGTACCTGTGAGACCCTGTGGATAGAATAGCCATAAGGCAGGACAGGTCCTGGCTGCCAGGGCCCATCCCACAGCTCTAACCAGGGAGCAGGACACTGGGGGCAGTCCCAGCCTCAGGCACTGGGCATCAACCAGGGATCAAGGAGGGGCCATGGGCAAGGGTGGCACTCAAATGGGAATCAAAGCTATGTTTGGGGGTAGGTTGTGGCACAGTTATGGCCTATAAGCCCTTGAAGAGCACCCACACAAGCAATAGAACTGTACATTATTAAAAGAGAGAAAATTTAAAAATGCATTATTTTATACCAGAACAACTTCCTGACACTGGGATTTTTTTACACAGTAGTTATGGCAGAGCAGAAGTCTTGATGTCCTGTTACTTGAGACATTTAAAATTAAGCTGACCAAAATCTCAGAACAGGCACTGTGGGAAACACTCCAAGGAGACATGGGTACTGCAATGGATATTCGGGACTTTCAATCTCTTATTATTATGAGATTATAGCTTGCATTGCCCAGCAAGAAAAAATTGCACAGATTCATTACATGCTATTTAAATCTTTCAGTTTTGTTACGCACTCAAGGAACAAACTAAATCCCAACAGGATATCACCATACTGTGCCCATGCCATAGAGCTAAGGATGTATGAACAGCATGTAGAGTCATGTTCATAATGAAATGGAACAAGAGCCTGTCACTTTTGCTACACTAGCCTTACTGCCAGCCAGAATGACATATTCCACTATTATATTAAACATTTTTATCAGTTTATCCACAAGAAAGAAAAAAAAGGAACTCTTGATGAACTATTAATTACAAATGGGCTTAAAACACTCATTATCACTGGAAATACAGGGCAAAATCTTGCCCTGGGACATGCAGGCAAAAGTCCTGTTGTCTTCAGAGGGACTCGCAAGCACATATCCAAGGGCAATGATTACACTACCATTATTTGCTCAAAGAAATAAGCCAGGTAATAATGAAGAAGGACATTCTTAGTGTTTCATCCATAACACTGCAACCTCGAGCCACATATATTTTCAGATTTAACCTGGAATCTTTTGCAGTATGCAATTAGCCTGACAAAATACTCTTTCAAGTCTCATTCATTAAGAGATTCCTGAGGGTCTTGGTTTTTTGCTTTAAAAAAAAAAATTGCCATTATTTCAGAGAGTATAAAACAGCTTTGCAACTAAGAGTAGATCCTGAAAAATGAGAGGAAAGGGAAAGGGAAAGGGGAAGGGAAAGGGAAAGGGAAAGAAGGGAAAGAAGGAGAGGCAGGAAGGCAGGCAGGAAGGAAGGAAGGAAGGGAGACAAAAAAAATATTTGCATTGAGGTTTGTAAAGTTGAAAAGACACCTTTGTTTTCATTTGCATCCATGAAATACACTCTTGAAGTCACGTGTGAATTATGCAGAGAAACTGGAATGTTCTTATTTCAAGGGTGATCTCTTACATTCCTTTTGGGGAAGAAGCATCCCACATCTACTTGAAGACTGTGAACTAGGCAATTTGTGGACTAGGCAACTTAACTAAGATGTTGAAATATTAATGTTAAACAGACCCTTAACTTTAGATATTGAGACTTGAGAAATGCAAATGCTTTTAAAATAGTTTCTAATCCCTGAATAAACAAGCCTAATTCTTGAAATCTGGGATTGTCTTTTCAGAAGTAAGACATCTTAAAACATTTCTGAGGAAGGCCTGAGCACTGGTCATCTGAAAAATTTAGCCCTTTGAATCATCTTAAACTGAACACACATTATGATTCTGCATGTTGAAAATTTACTCTTGGATTCCTGGTACAGACCTGCTTGAAGTTTACACTGCTAAGAATACTAAAAACACTGCAAATATGCTAATTTTTGGCAACATTTCTTCTAGTACAGGTGCTTATAAGGTATTTGCAAAAGATTAATTATATATTCATAGTATGATTGTTATATTTATATTGATATCAATATTATTAATAATAATTATACTCTCTGTTTATTTGTTTGGAAGAACTTTTTTTGTTTTCTGTCCAGGTCTGCTGAACAAGAATGCAAGCAGGCTCTGGCATGCCTTAACATCAGGCCCAGAGTTCCTGTTAGAATGAACTACGAAACTCCTCTTGACTTCAAGGGATGAGGAGACTATTTCCACAGTACACAAAAATATCTTTGACAACAATAGCAACAGTCATTCCTTCTGTCATCTGCAAGATAAAATGTTCTTCTGTAAAATACTGTGCAATGGTAATGCAGCTTTTGACCTCCATCAGGGCCACTCTCACTGCTGAGTCTTGATCTTGGGTCTACATGCTCTATTTCCTTTGAGTGTGCCTGGATAGTTACTGGAAGCTATCATCCCACTGACTGCTTTGAACACGAGGCAGCTGCACTTCTGCTAATAGCTCTGCCCTGCTGCATTTCCCTCACATATGGTTTTTCCTACGCGGAATTACTATCAGCAAGAAATCTGGCCTCATTGTCTTGGGTAGATTGCATTTGCCTGTTCAGTTTTCACGGCCATCTTTCAATCTGAGTTATTTTTTTTACCTGTCATCTCAAGTGTTGTTGTGTTTAAAAGATTCTAATAGCAGTTGCAGGAAAGCCACAAAGGAATATTAGATAATACTAATTACATTTTATGAAACATGTCTAAATTGCTACAAAATATTTCTCCACTGTGTAACTTACTTAGATTCTAGTTCTGTGAGGATTTACTTATGTGCTAATTTATGCCTGGTCGTTTGAAGTTTCTCAGCAAAAAAAAAACCCAAAAAAACAGACTATCTTAAGTATTTCTAGAAGGGTACTGAGAAACAGAGGAACTTCAAATCATTATTATTCATCTTTTTTTCTTCTTTAACATTAAAAGACCTGATTCCTGAGGGATCAGTTAAGTACTTGCTTAACTCCACTTAAGTTGCTGTCAGACCTGTCCTTAGCATACAAAGCAAAGAGATAGAGACAGCTGTATCGGTATCAAGAGATGATACAGAGTAGCACAATAAAACTATGACCTATAGACAGCAGAAAAAAGCAGTTTTCCTAATTACCTCTGAAGTCTGAGCTTAACAAGAAAGTATATCACATAGGTTTTTGTTGAATGTGAAAAAAAGACAGCACTCACGTGAAAAGAATAGCAGCATCTTCCCATCTTTCTGTCCTCAGAATGCTATCTTATTACAGATCACCAGGTCATACTTCATTTATTAAAATATGATGCCAGGCACTGCATAGTAGAAGCCATTTGCAGTATGTGTAAGTCTTAATGGACCTTTAAACCCTAGGGAAGATGCTAAATCTTCTGGGCTTCACTATACTTGACAAGAATCTGTTATGTCTGAAAAACCTCAACCCCAGCTTTACCAGCTTTGGGTTTTACCTGTGAAACCCTATGGCTCAGACTGAGACATATTGACAGAACACAGAAATCAAAAAGTAACATGCCCATTATCAACTTTTCAGCAAAATTATTCTAATTTTCTTCTCTTTTTGCAGTAATACTTTGGAAAAGTCACTGACTACTCTCCCTACTTCAGACATTCTTTTTTGGCCAACCTAACCTCCACCTCTTTTTATGTGTTTTTCAAGGCAGACCTATCACATACACAGGTCAAAATGAATGTTGAAAATTAATGCATAGACATCTTACGGAGAATCTTCAATAGGCACTAGGATTGTGTGACACTTCAAGCACTGTGTTTCCTGAATAACCCTATCCTGATTCCTGGCTGGAAGTGTTTCTCAGACATCAGGCAGGTGAGAGCATGAGTGTAGTAAGAGATTCCAAATTTAAAGAGTACTTTGAATCTTAAAACCATTTAACTGTCTGAAGCTATTTCATCTCCTCACAAGAACCTCTTGAATTTTGCAATTTCTTGATTTTCCCCTAATTTTAGTGAACTATGAGATAATGAAAATGAAACTTTCCCTCAGGCTGCTGCTGAGGTTATGTTTTCACACCTCCCATTCCTGATGAAGTGCTCATGAAGCTTATCTTGAGCCATTGCAGTTTATAGCTTGATTTTGCTCTGCCATAAAACGTCAGGCTTTAGGCTATGCCTCTAAATGGCAGAAGAAGCTCAGCTGTCCACTGTGCCAACCCAGAGCAGAAAATTTGGCAGCCCCTCCAGTGTTACTGACAAACACACAGTTTCTCATAATTTTGTTTTGTGGAGAAAAGCTGGAAAAGATTATGTCAGTGTACCCCAAAGACTCCAAGAACCTAAATTGACTCAAAAGATGTAAAAAGAAAATCAGGATTTATAAGGCAATAATGTCATTTCAGTGCGTAATTTTTTGATTTACAGGACCGGCAACTGAAGTTAGTTTGCATATGAGACTCAGATTGATTTCACAGACGCGGGAGACTCCACTGTTTCTGGTTTTCAGCTGGTGTGTACCTGGCAGGACTCTGCACAGACAGAGTTTTCTCATCGCAGGTGAGGCCCCTGACTAAGATTTGCTGTTTTCCTGGAGTTGAGCTCGCACAGCTACAAGCTGGTTTGCAGTGCCAGCAGCCGTGAAGACAGCACTGAGGGAGGCTTTTCTTCCAGTGGTAGCAAAGTGCTTTGGCTCACATTCCTGCTGTCCCAGTGGGGTGGTTATAAAGCACTCGCATGCTTTGTTTCTGGTTGAGATAGCCCCTGGCATTGATGTAAGCACCCTCCAGGGCAGGATGAGCTGCTGTGCCCCCTCCTTCTCACACACACATCAGCATGCGGGAGTCAGGGTAATGAGTAGCATGGCATTAGCTGTGTCTGTGGGAAAAGTCAGCTGCCTTTCCAGGGGGAGTTTCCCAGGGTTTCCTTCATTTTAAATGCAAGCACTAATGCATAAAAGGAAGTGGCAGGGAGAGCAAAACTCAACATCAATGCACACTGCTGAATGTAAGAGAGGGAGCTGAGGAGAACACCTTTAAACCTGGAAGATTAAGACCCCTAGAATAAGGGTAATTTCATGGTGGAAAACCTTCTTTATTGTACCTTCTGTTGAGAGGAGTAAAATGGCATTGCACACTTTTCATTGCACAGTTAGGGACTAGTATCCTTTAAACACCTTAAAGCCTATGGGATTGGAGAGAAAAAGGTGCTTCCTTTTTTCTGAGGTTTCAGAAAACGACTTTGGAACAAATTAACAAAAAAGGGACTTCATGACATCAATCACATTTCTCCAAAAAGATGTGTGCCAGCAGAAAGCTAGCTATCTAAAAGGCTTGAAGAGTTCACAAAGACATATAACTTATATAGATTTCCAGATGAAATATGTAATGAATCTTATCCACAGAATTGTTAGATATTATGAAACAGGTTTGAGGTGCCTTTTTTGGCAACTTAATTTTTAAGCCTTAGGGACCATGTGAGCATTCTTTGATGACCATAATGACTTGTTAAACGGTTGGCTTTTTAAAGAAATGTGACTGAAATCTGTGTCCATCAGTCTCTTTTCTTGCCTCTTGACCAAGTTGGCTGATCCTACCAGAATCAGCAAAAAGGGCAAAGTGTCTTGAAGTTACAACAGTCTGACAAGTTTCAAAAAAATTGACAGCTGAGAAAGAAAGGAAGCCTCAAATTAATACTGTCACTTAGGTACAAGCTTCAGCACAAACACAAGAGTCTTCAGCACAGGCTGAACTAACCATAGTAGTTGAAGAATATAAAGTTATAGACCTAAAGTTAGGTCACATGGGTGGGAGTTGGGGTTGGCAGAGAAGTAGGTGAGGTAATTGTGTTAGGGGTGGGCAGAAGGACAAACAAATGTAGGATGTAAGGAAATAGGAAACCAGTCATTAGTTCTTCTGCTACCATAACTGCTTTCTTTTTAATGCAAATTAGAATTCCAAATAACCACAAACATCCAGGAGCTGCAGAATAAAGTAAAACATCAGGTTTCACAACACTTGTGATAAGTATCAAGAAATATGCTAATATTGCAGCACCAGAGATCATTGCTACCTTCCCACAGGGTCAACCAAATGCTGAGTGGTAATACTGACCTCATTAAAGGCACTTTTCAATAGCAGTCCCTATGATTGGTGTAAAGACCTCATTAAAGAAAACACAGCTTATATGAGGGTTCATTGGAAATTAGATTTGTCAGCAGAAACAGGCCACCTACTTAATCTGTGACCCAAACACAATTTATCTTTTGGAGATGAGGGAAAGGACAAACTAAAATGCCAGTTATGTGTAAGAGACATCTCAGATACATTCAAAATTGACTCTCTGACATCCAAAATATTAAGGGCAGAATGTTTTAGAACAAGAAGTATCTATTGTTTTCTTTTCTAACATGGATCCCACTTCTGGAGGACTTGTTGCTGCTTTGATTGAAAATTAATATCTTGATACAAAATCCCACAGAAGATGTGTTTTTCACCATCTACCAATCTCACATATCTGCCAAGGATTTCTGAGCAGCCTGGGATGAGAGTTAGCTGCTTATAATTCAGGGAGGATCTCTCAGACATAATCCCTGTTTTTCAGAATCTCCGTAGAAGTGATTTTTTTCATCAGTAATTTATTATTTTTTATCCCTTCAGCATGGCAGAGTGGTAGAAGTAGTGGTGCTGGCACTTGAGCAGATTGAGCCCAGCAGAGTGGCTCCACGACCCGGCTTGGATGACCTAGCTTCTGGTAAGTTTGTTTGTCAATGGTTTTCACTGTTTTGGTCTGGGGTAGGAACGCTAGCTGTGGGTTCACCTTGCTATCTTGTCTTTGTTCCCAATGGCCATGTGGTGTGCCATGTGGGAATGGTCACCATGTGCCTTTGTTATTGACAGCCGTGTGGTGCAGTGCTGGGAATGGCCGCCATAGCACCTTTGTTCCTGGCAACCTTGTGACGTATTGCTGGGAATGGTCGCTATAGTGCCTTTGTTCCTGATAACCATGTAGTGTGGCATGTGGGAACAGTTGCCATAGGGCCTTTGTTCCTGACAACCATGTGGTGTGGTGTGTGGGAGTGGTCGCCATCTTAACTTTGTTCCTGGTGGCCAAGGTGGTGTGGTGTGTGGGAACAGTCACCATAATGCCTTTGTTCCTGGCAGCCATGAGGTGTGGTATGTGGGAACGGTCACCGTCTTACCTTTGCTCCTGACAGCCATGTGGTGTGGTGTGTGGGAACGGTCGCCATCTTACCTTTGCTCCTGACAGCCATGTAGTGTGCCATGTGGGAATGGCCGCCATCTTGTCGTTGTTCCTGATGGCCATGTGGTGTGGCGTGAGGGAACGGCTGCCACAGCACTTTTGTTCCTGACAGCCATGTGGTGTGATGCTGGGAATGGACGCCATAGTGCCTTTGCTCCCGGCAGCCACTTGGAGTGCCTTGTGGGAATGATTGCCATAACGCCTTTTCTCCGGACAGCTGTGTGGTGCAGCACACAAGATGGTCGCCATAGTGCCTTTGTTCCAGGCAGCCTTGTGGTGTGGTGTGTGGGAATGGTCACCATCTTACCTTTGACTAGGGAAGCCATGTGGATGTGGCCTGTGGGTAGCATCCACCACCTTGCTTTTGTTCCAGGTGGTCAACACCTTTTTGTAGGTAAAATAACTTCTCTTTTTGTATACTTTTGTTGTTAATATTGCAGTTGTCATTGTGTACTTCTTATTTAATTGCTTTGTGCTTTCCGTAAATTGTTATCTCAACCCATAATCACTGCTTTTGTCCCTCCCTTACCAGAGGGGGTAGGGGAAGGGGAGCAGCTTATTTGGAATTTAGTTTCCTGCGGTGTTAAATCCCTACACACACACACACACACACACCCTCCCACACACCATAAACTTATGACTGTGTCCATTTTTGGTACTGCTGTCTGTACTGTCTTCAGAAAAACTGGCTTGTACTTTGTTTTGGTGTACCATAACCCTAAACTGTCTACCCTCATTCTGCTTATGCCTTCCCAGTTCCAAGCATCATGATTATGCCTAAAGGCAGGGGTGCCCTCTGTATTGAAGTAGAAGTATAGTTAATCAAGTTATTACTTGCCTCATCCTTTTCTTCTACTATTTATTATTGAATTGACCATCTTCCAGGCATTATTTCTCCCTCAGCTCCCTCAGCTGTGCCAATAACCCACACTACCTTCAGTCACAATTCAGGCTAAACTAGCTGATTTTGTGCTGAAGCAGACTATAAACACTCATACAGCCTCATAATGCAGGTTGGCTGCAAAGACAGGCAGAGGCCCATAATGGATAGCAGGTAGGCAGAAAAATCTTAATCCACTACAAGCTATTTCCAAGGGGATTGTATGTCTATACCATTGTATATATATTATAGATAGTCATGGAGACTAAAGCCAGAACTACAAAGTGTTTTAAAGGGAAGCACAGCTCTAATCTATCTCTTGAATCACAACCTGTGCGGCTTCCTTAAAGACACACTGGGAATCTGTGATGGAGCAGGAAATTAAATTAAGCTTCCCAGGCAGCAAGTCTAAATTGCATTTTTTTTCAAAGTTGGAAGTCAAGTTAGAAAAACAATTTGCAACTAAGCGCTGCACAGCAGTGGAATAGGAAAGAAAAGTTTTAGCTTATTTAAAGTATAGCAACTTCTGTGAATTGCAGGTGTTACAGATTAACACTTTAATGGGAGACATATGCATTGCATCCTTGATGTCTGACTCCACACTCAGGTTAAGTGATAAAATTATTTTGACAACTAAGGAGGACATGATGTTCTTTCTGAATATAGATCAAGCTGTCTGTGACATGTAAATGAAACTCTTGTGAGTAAATTTTTTTGTTAAAGAAACGTGATCAAAAAGAAAAGGTAGAGATTTTTTCATACTTATGTGCTATCTTGGGAGTCCAGTTCCAATTACAGAGTCTCTTTGGACTCTGGCAATATTTTTAATCATGTTTTGCTGAAACACTTAAGCATGTACTTAGATAATGTTGTTTTCAGAACTGCATGTAAGAAATACCTAGGTCACAATGCTTTTCCCTGTGCTGACTGTAATTTTCATTCATTGATTCTACCAACCCTGTCTGGTCTAATTTTTGGAAGATGTTTACATATATATATATATCTTCATATACCTTACCATTAGTGTATACTTGTTTTTCCCTTGTCTGTTTAAATGTGTGCCACAGACCTACTGTATGTCTAATTAAATATTTCTAAACTGGCTTCACACTGCTTGTATGAATTTCAATTTTTCTATTTTTCTTTTCAATCTGTTCTTTCATTTAAAGAAAAATCATTCTGTACTCTGAAGTTTTGTGTTGGAGACAGCTATCCTAAATTCTAAAAGAAAGCAGAAGATAACATGTCAGGCAAATGGACCCAGATACCACTTTCTTTCAACAAACAGGACATTCCCTTAGTGGCACTGCTACTTTACAGAATCACAGAATCATAGAATCATGGAATAGTTCAGGTTGAAAAACACCTCTAAGATCATTGAGTGCAACTGTTAACCAATCTCTGCCAAGTCTACCACTAAACCACGTCCCTTAGTGACACATCTATATGTTTTTGAACATTTTCTGGGATGGTCTCAGACTCTACAAAACTCTGCAGAGCTCTGTAATGTTCTGTTGCTGTGCACCCTCTACCTTTCATGTCAGAACGGTTTGCTTTCCATCTTTAGCTTCTGTGTTAACATGCCTCTGTTTCTCAATGTCAAGCTCTGTGTCATGCTGTTGCACAGGCCCTCATTATTCACTCTTTGGTCCTAACTATGTTTTTTTCCTCCTGCTATTGCAACAATCTGTAACTGCACAGAAGTCATGGACTCAGATGCTCACATACATACTTGCACTACATTCTCCCTTTCTCTTATGCAAATCTCTACATGTTCAGCACTTATGTACACTAAACAAGTGTGCGCTAAACAAGTATTTATACGCACTGAAGCCACATGGAGAAAGTTTGCCAAGGATTTTTTATGCATTCACTAATTAAGTTTTACATGGAACAGAGTGGAAGAAATAGGAACATAGAAAGCTTTGATTTGAAGAGGTCTCGTAACTTTTCCATTCATAGTTTAGTGGTACCATCCTTGGAAATGTGTCCTTGATTCAGAATGCCATGCACAGAGAGCAGCACCTGATTTTGTGATACTTCATGGAGGAGAGGGTGGAGCATGGAGAAGTTCCAGAACCTAGCTAGACAGAGATGTTTAATCAGATAGGTACCTTCCAGATGATCCAGAAAAAGAAGTATCTGTGTCCTGTTCTTCTGAGCCTTGATGCTGTGGTTGCTATATGTGTAGTTGGCATCTAATTTCTGGAGCACTGTGTTTTTCACGGCTTTTCTTTTTCATTTCTGTCCCACTTACATGGGAGCTACAAAAGCTCCCACAGGATATTCCAGATGTTTTGAAACATAAATGCAGAGGGATGCACAACATTCAACATTTAACAAGGATTTGTTTTACCTTCTAATTTCTGTTTAAATAAGCAACAAATCCTTAAAACAAGGCTGCCATGCTCATTACTCTCTGCTTTCCCCCAGGCACAAGCTGTGTGGGTGGAAAAATTAAGCCTTATAGTCTGTTGCTGGCTACTTTCTTCCTCTTCCATAGCCTTCCTCCATCCTTATTTAGGGTTTTAACAGATTGAGGTGATAAATCAGGTGGAACGATCCTGCCAGCAACTTTACCCTGAAAATCTGGATTGGGTGATGAGAAGACAGACAGAAAGAGTTTGTGGAGAAAGCACCAGTGATCATGGAGATTTCAATAATAGACTCCTTAATGTGCCCTTGTACAACCCTCAGTCCCTCCCAGAAGGTGGGAGCCATGTCACCATGCTTGAGCAAGGCATAAAAGTACTTTCCATTCAAAACATCTAAGAAACCCTGGCAGATGCAGAGATTATGATTTACTCTGTCTTTTCTTTGTTCCCTGGACAGCCTGGTAAGTGCACAGCTGTGCTCATGGCATTCAGGGCAGTCTGACTCACTCGTGCTTAATCAGTATATGATAGCTTCTCCAGGGTAACAAGTGCCAGGACAAGAAAGTGGCCTCATGTTGCACCAGGAGAGGTTTAATTGGATATTAGGAAAAATTCCTTCTCTGAAAGTGTGATCAAGTATTGGAACTGACTGCCCGGGGTTAGGTTGGAATAACCATCCCTTGGAAATATTCAAAAAATGTCTAGTTGTGGCACCTGGGGACATAGTTTAGTGGCGGAGATAGTAGTGTTAATTTAATTGTTGGACTTGATGATCTTGGAAGTCTTTTCCAACACTTTCCAACACTTGGAGGCCTTTTCCTTAACTCTTCTATGATTCTATGACATAGAGAACAAAAGAGGTCAAGGCCTCAGTCTGTCCATGAAATAGAGAACTCTGCTAATGTTCACAACAACATCATAACAGGAAAGATCATACCAAGGTAAGGAAGATTTGTCACCAGGAATAGATATGAGAGCATATGGGATCAGAAAATGTTTCATTACCATTGGCAGGTTTAAGCCCCTTCTTTGGACTACGAAAACAGGAGAAGGTATGCATCAGGCTTGTATCCTATGCCCTCCTCTTCAGATGGAGAGGGCATGGACTATCTAAGATACACACTTGTGATTTATTTAATGTTCTGGTGCTCTTACATCTATCCTCTTCTTTTACTTTCTGCGTCTGCAAACAGGCAAGTCTGGGAGGTGAAAACCATTGTATAAATGACCAAGGATGACTTCTGTGAATCTGTGGGAATGTGGTTCACTCACAGCAGACAGACTCCACAAGGAAACAGCTAGGAAAGGCCAGCAGATATCACCACTCCTAAATGCTCTTTGAATATCTTGCAGCTGAATTTTGGGACCAAAAGAAGGTGAGGTTTCCTTTTATTTATCTTTCTGACTTTTAGATTTCATAAGCAGAAATTTTTCTTCTCTTGTTTAAAAGTTAGCTAAGATGACAAGAAACCAAAGTGTCAGACTTACAAAATTTTGAAACTGGACAATGCAATTCTCAGCCTTAATGTCTCTCTTTTCTCTGGGTACAAGGCAGTTTTTATGTAAAAAACCCCAAACAAAAAAAAACCCAAACAAACAAACAAAACCCAACCAATCAAACACAACCCCCCCCAAAAAACAACAAACTAAAAAACCTCCAAACCAAACACAACAGAAAAACAACAAAACCCAGATACCAGGAGAAATGTGTTTGATAGAAGCAAGGAGACTCAGGATAGCCGTTATATCTGAAGAATTTGGTTCTTGTTCCTGCTTAGCTCAAGCAAAATCAATGTGAGAATTTTGTCCCAATTACAATTAGTTCACATCAGAGATCAGTATACCTGGAAAGTCCTAAAAAGATCTGAGAAGTTATTTCAGGAGGCTGAGCAGTCCCTATTTCTGTTCAGTTAAATGTCAGCTGAGCATACCTGGCACTTTGCAAGAATTGCTTCCCTGAAAAAGATGAAGGCTGAATCTGACAGAGAAGTAGAGGGTGAGAATGGACAGATGCAAGCAGCTGAATCTCTTAAATGTTCCCGAGCATCATTAAAAATAAGGGCGACCGAGGAATGTAAATGTAAAAGACACCTAGGTCAAAACTTCAAGTGTGATTTTGGTGCAGCATCTCTAGCTACATTAGTTGGATATTGTCTGAAACAGAAGAATTGGAAAAGTATTTACAACATGCCAAAGATATTTTGATATCTCATCATTTGGATGTTTTAATTTTGCACTGAGGGGATAAGGGCAGAATAATCCCTTTCTCTGGAAAAGTAAAGTCATTGCTATTGCCAACGAGAGAGAATAACTTTGAACAAGTTCTGGCCAAGTTTGTACCAAAGGTGCTGAACTCTTCTCTTTGAAGAGATCTCATGTAGCAGAGGTCATTTTGTACTGCATGCTGATATTTCCTCCAAATTAACTTAAACTGACATTCTGCCTCAAAAGTTGAAAAATATTAAACCTGACACTCTGCTTGTTTGTTCTCCATTCAGAATGTCTACAGCTACCCCTTTTGTGACTTCCCTGTTGCTGCTGGGTTTCCACTTAGATTGCTTAGATGTCCTTTCTCACTATTCTCAAAACCTCTGCTGGCCCCCAAGTGACTCCTACACTGTGACTCATGGGCCTCTTTCATCAGGAGACAAACTAATGGTCCCCTCCGACACATGCTGGATGCATTCTGCACAGCTCCAGGGTTTTCACTGCTGCTAATGAGATTTTTCTGGAGGGCTGTGAAACATCATTAAGGAATGGTTTCTGAAAGCCCAATATTAGTTTTTCAGTGTTTAACCAGGGGTGCCTCCTCACTGCTCAATTCTAATAATGGCAGAATGGTTGCTTTGGTAGCAGGGTGGTCAAGGATCAGCTCGCTGGTGTCAACACACAGGTCCATCTGCTAGACTGGATTATTTTTTGAATTTTTGAAGTGATGAAAAAAGGAGCAATACTTGGTGGTTTATAGCAAGGTGAGTTCTGGAGCTGAGTGCTGAGTGAAAGACTTGTCACAAATTAATGGTATAACCTGGCTGATCCTAGAGTGAATTCCTACCTCAGCTAGGTATCCAGTCCAGTGAAGAGAACAGAGTGAATTACCAGAGACCCTTACTTTGAGAGAAATCCCTGTACTTGAAGACAAACAGGATAGTACCAGGTAGTGGTAGGTTGAGGAAAATTAAAATTGTCCTTGGGAGACAGCCCTGTTAGCTATCGATTGTGGAGTTGGTTAGGAAATGGGAATCATGGGGAAGAGAACTTTGAAATAGGACCTGTGGAAAGTGCTAGTAGAGCTGTGGGGCAGAGGACATATAAGGGTTTGGGAAAGAAAGAGGAAAGCTCCCTGAGATGTTATTTTTTAGTTCTGTCAGAAAGGGTTCAAGAAGATTTTGGATAAATACTTGACCAAAGGAAAAGGTACATGTAGTGCAGGGAGACAGAAAAATGCGTGATTAAACACTCTTCAGTTGGTCTAGACAACATCCTTTACTCACAGTCCAGAGCTGACAAAGGCCTTAGGTTTCTCTACTTGCTATGTGGGAAGATAGCATGAAAACCCTTATTTCAGGGAACTGGAAATGCTGAGATACAGGTTTAAACGCCACTGAGGTAGCTTAAAAATTGAAGAAAGTCAGTGGATTACGGTTTCCAGGACTTCCTTTCATCTAGAAAGGAGAGAGGCTGAAAGGCATCACTGATGGGGAATGCTTCATAGATTTTGCAAGAGCAGGAGAAAAGATGACCCTGATGGGGACACTGTGCCTTTAAAAGCACCTTGGCAGGAAAAAAATGCCCTTGAGTATAAGAGGAAGCTTAGGTTCTGACATGCTGATCTATTAAGCTTCAAAACCACACACACAGGTCACAGAGCTTTCCCAGAACAGTGGCAGAACTGTCCAAAGGTGCCAAGGGATTTCTGAATAACACATCTGTAACAAAACAGAGTTGTGTCCTTCTTTGTGTTGTGCAGCAGGTAAAATCACTACAGAGATAAAATACTGAGATCGTACGTGAAAGCTACAAGAAGTTTGAATTCTGCTCCACTTTGCATAAAGCGGTGGGCAAAAGCTGATAAAATTTACATGGTTGCTGTATTTTTGACATTTTGTCTGTTGTCAAACATTTAATGCTTCGAAAATTTTAATTGAAAATGTGTCTGATTAAGAGACTGTAACAAAGACATGGATATTTTCTCATATTAAAAGTAAAATGAATAACTGTAGGTTTTACCTAAAAATACAAAAAAACCAGGTGAAAGATGACAAGAGGATCCAGGGACAGAGAGATATTTTTACAATTTCTGGGGATTAATGATGTTCCTGTTAAGATACCAGATGGTAATTACAGCAGGGAGAAATGTATGAACAATCATACTGGCAATGGCAGGAGAGCAGAATGGTTACACATGAGGATGTCTTTAGGGCACAGAGAAGCTCTGAGCATAGGTTAGAGTTGAAGGATCCCAAATGCCCCATCATTATTGGTCTTGAGACTGTTTTCTCTCCTCCTGTAAAGCCAAACTATCCTGCAAGGGTTTTAAACTCAGGTGAGTAGAACTGCTGACAGAAAGGCTGTATTTACATCAGCCAAGGGAGAAGTAAATCTCTTCTTTGGGATTTACATCTGCACATAAAACAAATTTCCATTAAAATGGAAACACTTCTCATTGTTTAGAGATCTTTTTTCTTGCTGACATCAAGTATTTTCTTGTCTGCTTGCTGTGTCCACTCTGTTTCTGGCCTGAATTTCTCAGGGCACTTACATTTGCCTACATTTAATTCTTGCCTTAGGGTTTGATTTTGGCAAACTGACAGTTGGCATGTGTTGGGAACTCAGGATATTTCCCTGGGAAACATACTCTCCAGTAAAATCTGTTACACACTGATAACATTTAGATCTGAGGAAAAACAGCAGAAAAGTATGGCCAAGGGCCTTTGGCAACTTCAGAGAGAGCCAGAGTTCCTGCCTACAGCTGCTCAAAACAGCCTAAATTTACTAGAAAATAAGGAGCCTTTCTGCAAGCCTTTAGCCTTGGAGGAAAGCTAAAGCAGTAAGATATTCACAGGTAGTTTGAAATCATCACCTGCAAGCTGCAAGGACAGAAAAGGTAGAAAGTGAGGCAGTTGCCATGGGGAAACTCATTTTTAGCCTGTCTACATGAATCAGCAATGTCAGAGTGCTGTATACACACAATAGAATATTGCAAATGTAAGGGGCAAAGGGAGAAGCTGAATTGTTTGGAGACCCTTTCCATATCTCTGTGGGTGAGCAAAGCTGAGTCTGCCTTCAGCAAGTGTGCCTGTGAGTGGTAGATCAAAGGCGGTCTGGTTACCCATGAAACTTTCTGGATTGCTTTCTAAAGGTGTGAAGGTCAATTGACTTTTCCTCTTTAGAAATTACACCTTCATGTTTTTCTCCTGTCTGGACAATAACAGTATCTTTCTCTTCTTCAAGACTATCAACAGCATTTTAAATGAGCTTAAAATATTTCAGATGAGTATTCCTCTGGTAATTTAGCTGAAATCAGAGTTCAAAAGTTAGGTATGCTAGATGCACGGAGAGAATAAATAAGTTGACATGCTCAGTGTGATTGCATAAGTATGGTTGTTTTTTCTCTTCAGAAAGCTGCCTAAAATCTGTTTGTTGGCAGATGAAAACAGACTGTGATTGTTACCACTGCTACTCAGGATGAAATCCTGGAAAGGCAAGTGTGGCTATTAGAATAAGAAGCCTGCGACAAGATAAAGGCTGTTCCTTTCACCAGTGTAGGACACAGCTTGCAGAGGTGAGATACATGTACCAGGCTGATGATTCCGAAGGCCGTACAGAAAAAGACCCCATGATTACAAGAAGTTATACATGTTGTCCAGAAGAAAAGTCAAGAAAGGAGCTAAGGATACCTGTATCCAGGGCTCAGAATCAGTGATACTGAAGAGACGCAACTGATCTTTACCTCTCAAACAGCCTTCCTTTCACTTGCTGCCCTTTCATCACCAGCTAAACTGTGCTTCTCTGTTCCCTGTGTTTAGATATTGCAAATATTTGAGAATCTAATGGTGTTCTGTGAGTAGGGAGCTCAACTGAAAATATCATGCCCAATTTATTTTTTCTCAGATTAGAGTATTTAATATCTCTTAAGACAAGGGAAAGGCTGTGTACATTTCCAGTCCAAACTGCCTGTCAGTTGAATAGTTAAGCACACATTTTAGGTCTATGGTGGTTAATGGGTAAAACTCATTGGAAGTAAAATTTAGCCTGTGGTTAAATGGCCATAGGAGTAAGAATTGCATGCTTGAAAAATCAGGACTTTTGTGCTGATGTTAAACATACAAATTCTTTAGAACTCCTCAATTAAATCAGTATCCAGTCACCCTGTATCTTTATGATAACTGATTTGGAGAAGATAAGACCTTCCTTCCCAACACTCTTACCTTTCCCTGAAAGATACAGGTTGTTCAAAAATAAGAAAAATAAGAAAATAATAAGAAGAAAAATTTCTGAGTTTTTGAGGCCTATTTGTATTGCTAGATTCAGCTTAACCATTCTGCAATATGTGGAAGCTTATTGAGTTTTTTCTGAATACAATATAGAAGGTGTAGCTAAAATGTTTTTTTTTAAGAGTATTATTGAAAACACCATGTAATTTGAAAGGCTGGAAAGTTCAACAAGCTAAGCTGGTAAAGTCATTGTTCTGGGGAGAAGAAAATGAAAAATGTGTAATAAATCTGAACCATCTCTTCCAGGCAGAATTTGGTCCCAAAATTCCTATGACCATTGCACAGAAGTGGCACTCAGTTCTCTATGATTGCTTTTCCTAAGGCTTTGCACAGTAATGTGGGGAGTGGATGCTCATTTTGAGGGCAGCCAAATTCCTTCTAAACTGCGTTATGGGGCCCTTCGTTCAATTAAAGCATTTTAGCATTTCATGGGAGTGGCTGTCCCTATGGCCTGTGGATGGGGCTCACTGCCCAGGCAGCACCAGCCTGCCACGTCTCTCAGTGCTTTTCCAGAGATTGTTGCTTTTCTGTGGAGATTGAGCTGAGTGTTGATAATGTTTCTTTCCCTCAAAGAGCACAGGAGTGAGCCCCTTGGGCACAGTGGGAGCCAAATGCCCATGTCTGTTAGCAGTGTTCAACAGCACGAGGCCTGGCTGCGCATATGTACAACCATAGAGTGTTGGCTTTTGAAGGGAAAATATAACAAAGGCAATGGGAAGGCAGAACAGGCTAAAGGGACATCATCCCATTATTCTAGACTTCAAGGTCTTATCAGATTCAAGTGTGTATTGCAATCCTGTAAGCATAGTTCTTGTGAATTCACATTATGCAGACATAGAAATACGTCACCTGCACAAATGATCTTATAAGTTTCTGTAACTGCTAGGAAAGTGTCTGGATGATGAAGGCCCTCACACGTGTCTGAGTTTTGCCCAAGGGACCACAGACTGAGTAATGAACTTGTCAGTAAGGCTGGCAGTGCTTTAGAGTTACAGCACAGCAAGAGTTCCTATCCAGAATGCTGTAATGAGAGGGTTTTGTGTTGGGTGGATAATACCCGTATGGGTCACTCCTTTTATTTCCATGCCCTTTGCAGCCTTTCGTGTTGCTCAAAAACCTTGTATCTCCCAAATTGCCCACCAGACAGGCCCTATTATCTTTTTTCTCTTGCTAAATCATTTTATGGATGAAGACAGTTCAGGCTGCATTGGGGGTTCAATGTAGATCTTTCACCTTGCAAATTGCTTTAGCTGATGTCAGTTGCTGAATTTCAAATCAAGTGTCATGTTATCAGTCTTCTCTGTAAGTTTTACACCATACTTCCCTCCCATGCCCAGGGTAGGCCCATGAATCCTGGTCTCCAATATCCTCCTGCTGCCTAGCAAATTATCATTTATTTTACTCCTTGTGAGACAAATCTCTATTTAGCATCTCTTTCCTGGTAAAAGCAACAGTTTTGTCAGCAATTCAGTACAGAAGCCTCTTCTTGGGACCAAAGTCTTTGACTTAAACGTTTTAAAAGACCTATTCTGAAGACAGTGGAAATTCTATGGTACATAACTCACATGGCTTATTTTCCAACAACAGGGGGAAAGCAAAGCAAAATTAGTTTATTAAATATGGATTATGAGAAAAAGTAGACTTTGTCAGGAAGCACTGCAGCTGGCAGGTATCTAGTCATTGCCATTCAATAGAGGCACCCTATATTTTCAACACTGCTGTCCTGTGCTGACAGGTTCAAAGGTCCAGTGATACCTTAATCATAGGCACCAGTGGGTAGCCACTAGCAAGGGAAGGCAGATGGCACTGCAAAACCCATCTCTGTTTGAAGCTAGAATGAAGCTGAATCCCTGCTCAGAAACGCTATTTATTCTGTGTTCATTACCGGACTGAATCACAAAGCTCTGCTCCTGGGTCCCTGTTGCTGCCTGACATCAGTGTGTCACCAGGGGAAGTCCTGTCTCTCATGACAACTGCCACACTGCAAACTGAGCCAGGGAATCACTGCCCCTAAACCCATAAGTTATCACAGCTTGTGTTGGCACAGCAGCACCATGCAGGTCTGTGTCCGGAGAGGAGCTGCGTGCTCTATAATCCCCCTCTGAGCCAGGGGCTGCAGAACCTACAAGGAAATGCTTTATTTCACAAAGTCAGGGAAGCTGGGAAAACAGCTGGGAAAAGGTCAACTCTGAAAAGATGCTTTAACGGACTGAGCCTTGCAAATGTTGAAGAAACTGCACAGTCTGAAGCACTGAGTTGTCAGAAGTTCCGTACGTGCTTTTAAAGGTACTGGCTCTGTGGGAGGTGTGTGTTCATTCAGCTGGTCACTGCACAGCCTGCAGCAAGTTTGAACTCCTGGTCTGAAGTGTCCTGCAGACACCTGGGTAGAGGGGCTGATCTGGAAAACGTCAGTCCTTTCTAAAATAAGGGAAAAAAAGGAGTCACAGTGGGAGAAATTATGATTAAAATAGAGTGGTTTTCCCCTTATTACCAAATACAGGTAAAAAAAATAATTCAAAACTTTCAGGCTTTCTGCATCTCTGACTGAGAGCCAGGTATGAATTTATGTCACTTGTTGCACTGCTAAAAAATGCAAACCAAAGGCAACTTCTATATTTATTTTTAGTTCAGTTCACTAAATTCCATAGTTCATAATAGGGTTAAGTCTGACCCCAAAAGTTGGTTTGCCCCGAGGATTCTGCTGTAACTACTAATGCATTTATGTTCACATTATTTGTTTTAAAATGTATATGGATTAGCAGTTTTCACTGTGAAGCTTTGTCCAGTGAAATGTGGGTTTGGACTCAAACAATCAGTTTTCTTTTTGAAGAAATTTAATAATAATAATAATAATTTTATTGGTTTTCAGAAGGAAAAGGGAGACATAACTTTCTGGCAATGAAATATGTGTTTCTTTATAAATTTATTTGGTCTAAATATTGAAAGTTTAATGTATATATATCCTGTAGAGATCAACAATAATGATGTTTTGTTTCTTCTTTTTTTTTATTTCTAAAACATGCCTGTGTAGAAACTTCAGAAGTCCCATTAAGTGGGTATTACTCCTTGTATGCTTTGAAAAGAATACAATTGCTGGCTCTTTTGTTTCATTAATTCCCCATACAAATATACATTGTACCCCATTTAGGTTCATGAAAGACACAGGGATTAGAAACCTATTTAGCCTGACTAAATCCTTTGGAAATTTATAATGGAAAATATTTGAGTGTTAAATCTACGAAAATTTTGTGTAACCAGTTAATTATTTGCTTGAGAGGATCTCTAAATCTTCTTGTGAAGGCAGGGAGCTTTGGCAATGATGCAATCCCCAAAGCAGAAAGGTAAGCACACACTGTCATCCGGAGTGCGGGAAAATGCAAAGCAACTGAGGAATTTTGAAGGGGTTTTTTTGTTAGAAAGGCTTTGCTGAGAGGACAGGTACACCTGTGAAATTAAAAAGAATGGCTCAAGATGAAAATTAAGGAAAATGCCAGGGAAGTGATCAAGTATACATCCTTGGTATAAAAAATATGTCTAAAGAACAGGCAAAAAGTGTCTCCAGAAAAAGTGAAAAGGAAGAGGGAGGGAGTGGGTTGTGAGCCAGTGCACAGCTGTACAGCAGGAGTGGGTGAGCAGATAAACTCTGACTCTTCACTTCCTCCTGCCTCTAAAGCAGCAGGACTGTGATGCGTCCCACTGTAGTTACAAGACTGTGTCCAAAGGCCTCCATCATCCAAATGTTTCATTTTCTGACAACAAAAACCTGCAAAAGTCGGGTGTTTTGGACTGGCTGCTGGAGCCAGGAAACAATTTTATTTTGTAATGGGAGCATCAAACAATGTTGCTACCTTTGCAGGAGAAGGTGGAAAAGGGTGGATTCTTTTTCATAAAAAGAAATCTGTGCTGCCAGATGAAAACAGGATGGATAAAATTTTTGCTCATCTGACTTTGTAAGATGCTCTCTATGACTCCTCAGTCAGCAAAATAATTTATCTAAAATGTGATAGCAAGAAATCCGAGAGAGCCCAGGCTTGAGAAGTGACCACTGAAATGTCTTTAGAGGTGTTAAAATTGCTTTGCACTACTATGTTTTTAGATGAACTTATAGATTTAATTTTTTTTAAGCAACTGTTTTCCTCTATCTGAAATGGGGCCATAGTATCTAGTTTTAATTTACTATGGCTGCCTTGATTTGTCCAGCAGACACTAAAAGAAGGGTCTTTTGCCAGGCAGTAAAGGGCATGGGTGTGAAAGCCAAAAGACAGAAGAAAGAGCAGAAGGATACAAGACCAGTTAGAGTTAGGGGTGTGGAGAGNAGAAGAAAGAGCAGAAGGATACAATACCAGTTAGAGGTGTGCAGACTTCTCAGCTATTTATCTATCTGTCACTGCACACCTTCCAGTCACCTCTGCAGGACCACATGATGCCTAAAATAAGTGAAGCAAAACTAATTATCCTGTCTAAGTGGCTCCAGCTTTTTATAGAAATCAGTTAGTTTCTAGCATTTTCTGTTCAAAATTAAATTAGAAGTAGGCTTTTCAAAACAGCTGAACTACTGAACATCTCAGTATGATGTTTCCATACACGTGCATGTGCTTTCAGTGTGCAGCTGGCATTATTCCCAGCCTTCCTGAAATGAATGGCCTACTTCTGGGTAATTTTTCCCTTCAAAATCCCACCTTGAATCACTGTAGTGTTTTGAATTTTCAGTTAATTTTGTTTTGGTTTTTGTTTCAGGGTTTTTTTCATTTGTTTGTTTTAGTTTGGTTTGGTTTTTTTTTTTAAGGTTGATTCTGAATTTGTAATCCAGCCAGGTATTCAAGAAATGAAAGACTTTATGTGCTGAGGAGAATGATGGATTGAGCCAGCATGGGATATTGTTTTTGAAATTGGGGAATATCTTAATGTAATACAACAAGGGGTAAAATCCTTATTTTCCTTATCATTTGATAGGGGTAAAATCCTTATTACATATCTTTCATCAGAATGTGATATAAGATTATCAGGAGACACAAGTATAAGGAAGAGTGGAGGAAAGCAAGGAAATACATCACTATCTTCTGTGTATTGTAGTTTTCAGCTTTCTGTGTTGTGTAGTTCTGTGTCTAACTATCAAACTGCATGCTCGGAAATATGGACTGAGAGACATACGTATCCTACAATTCTTTTTCTTCTCTCTCACTTCCTGGATCATAGAAGTATTTCAGGTGTGTGAAGAACTCCTTGAAAAAACAAAACGAAGTACCAGGATATTGGTTTTGAAATGCAAATTCACTAAGAAGCATGTAGAACCCCAAATTCCTTTGCTCTGCAGTTGCCATCACAGGGAAACAGAGTTCTGCATTCAGGATGTCCTTGTGTGCTAACATGGGAAGAGTCTGATGTATTTCAATCTTATAATTTTGCTTTTAAAGTGATTTTTCCATTCCTATATGTTTTTCCCCTCTCTGTAGGGCAGATGATGGTTCTTCAGTGTTGTGAATGATCATCAGTATTCCTGATCATGAGATAGGAGAGGTTTTGCACTGCCATTCAGCCAAAACCTCCACACTGGGGCTACATCCGGCCCAGTTTATGAATTGCTCTTATTTTAAAGAATATCTTTTGCTAACCCTTTATTTTTCAGTTGCATCACTGCAGATGGGAAAAGATGGATTATATCTGGATTTTTGTGGTAGGATTTCCTCTCTGCCCCTTTGCCGAGGCAGAGTAAAAGTATTCTCCCCTTTTTTCTCTTTCCAACCTCCCCCAAGATTCACAGCCCACATCTCTGACTAAGCAGGTATTCAACAGAAACAGTTAATGTTTTTTGACCAAAGAGATTATTAAACAAAACATATCTTGCTTGATAATAGTTTTTAAATAAAAATGCAGTGCATGACAATCTTCCATGTCTCTGAAATATTTGTGAAAGTTTAGCAGAGAAAAGTGGAAGGCCACTATGTATTCCTTTTTGTAACCTACTAGGGCTGAGCCAGAAAGGCAAGGAGAGGACAGGAAGGGGAGGACATTTTTCTTGCAATCTAGAAGTCACCACTGATGGAGGTACTTACTGGGAGAGCCTTTTTTGCCTCTCAGCAAGTAAAGGTGGTAAAATCAGGCATCAGTCCTTGAGGGGATGCTAGCAAGGAATAAGAACTGACATTTGGATAGAGGTCTCTATAAGTGCAGATTGTTGTTACATAATGTGCATTGTTTAAAATTTAAAGTTGTTTAAAATATGCCTCCAGAGGCTGCAAGAATTTGACATTTCTTGTAGTAATGAGTGAGCTTTCCAAAGTGGATTATAGGAAGTACAATATTTCAGGCTAATTTTGAGCACTGTGTTTACTTTGGAAGCTCTTTAAATCCACTCTAAAATGGTTAAACTAGAGTCATCCGACGAAGGCTTTCTGAAACAATTATGTGAGAAATAGCTTTATAAAATCAACAAAAATGTTTTCCCTGCACAGAGTAAAAAACACTGTAGAAGCAGGAAATAAAAATAATTTCATAGTACAGACAGCACATATGTAGATGCTTTTTCTCAGCACCTTCCTTCAGGAGAGATCATCCCAGGAATTCAGCGTCACTTTCTGAGAGCCCTAGAAAACCAGAGTGTTTCTGCTTACAGTGTTACAGTGCCAACAATGACTGATAGCTCAACCAGTCACTAAACCAGTAACTCAGGTGAAGGCACCAAGACTGCTGAACTTCCTTGGCAGCTCAGAAGAATTGTTTCTTTTCATTTCCAGGTTGTATAACTCTTTCCTTTTATATTTTTTCTCCCTCCTCTACCCTTCCCATGGATAAAGGTTAAGTGAGCCCCTTACTGAAAATGTTAGGAAATGAAAAAATTGTTAATAAGGTAGCTCAGCTTTTGGCTCTTCCAGATTGTTTCCTTTTCTTTAGGACACCCCTGCTCTATCTGATTCCAGCTGATAGGCTGTGTTGGCACTGTGAGGTGGGTAAGAGCACTGCATGGACGTGGGAAGGAGCGCTGCATGGTTGTGCCTGTTGGTCTGTGTGGTGCTGGACTGGTGCTGGCTGCATGGCAGTGGGGCAGAGAGCAGGGCAGCTGGTGCTGCACACCAGGAGCCAGGGGTACAGGCAAAAGCTATATGCATAAAACCCACCCAGTGCCTCCTGGCTGTCAGGCAGGCTTTTGTCACTGCTGACAGCCTGTCCCCTTCACGAGCACCAAATTGATTCCAGCACTAAAATAAATCTCAGATTGAGCCATGGCTGATAAAGAACCCACAGCATGTTTTTGTTATCTTCTACGTGTGTCTGTCTCCTATCTCTGCTGAAAGAGCTCCTTAACAAGCTCTCCATGAGCAAACAGATGGGAAGCAAGTGAATCTAGCAGTCGTCTTTCCCGCTGGTACCTCAAGCACTCTAGACTGTGACACATGGATGCTCCCAGGGGTGGGATTTACGTAACAATTTAATTTTAAAGAAAGGGGCCATGTATGTTTCTGGCAGTTGTGTAATTAGTGGAGTTCCTGGGCAAACTCACCACTGTTCCTTACACCTCTTACTGAGAAAGAAATAACAGACAGGTTTTAGCCGACGGTGGCTTTCTAGGATGGAACTCAAAGCCCTTGCTGGAGTGGGTAAAAGCTCATTCAAAATAGGACTTCAGCTTTATTTCCTGCCTTCAGTCTTATGTGTCCTTTGATTCCCACACACAAAACTTGGATGTGTCCTAAGGAAAAGCCCAGAAAGCAAGGATACAAATGGTGAATGTGATTAGAGGGCTCTATTTGTGCGTTGGCTACTTCTTGGTCATACTTACGTCCAGTTCTAAGTTGTATTGCTTCTGTTTTCATCTCAAAGGTTTATGCCTTTACGATATTGATATCATAAATACAAATACTTCAGAAAAATTGCAGAAAACATTGAGAGAGGAAAAGGAAAGGCCTTCCTTGCATAATTTAAGATTTCTTCTAATTTTTTCTATTCTTTATGCCAGAATTTTGAGGAATGCTGGACAGCAAGATCTCCATCTCAACCCTTGTAGGAGGGCAAGGGGGCATTGAGAATAAAAACAATAAGGAGAAAACCATCTACTCTAATTCTGTGAAATTACCTGAATTACATCTTTGCTTTCAGCCTGCAGTGGACTTACCTTCTCTGAAGCCAGGGTGATGAGTCCTGACAAGCACCAACCCTTGGAGATGAGTACACATTTTGTACTTCAGAGACTCTTGGCCATGGAAGATGAGGTACACTGAATACTCTTAGTTCCCTACTGCTCACCCTGAACTGACTGATGGTGAAGTGCTTTACTGGCCTGAAATGACTACAGGTAACAAACAAATACACCTGCATTCAATCCACTTGGTCCTGAGAAATTCTTTTGGAGTAGTTAAAAAGGAAACAGAGAAGTGTCTTTTTGTGTAAGTGCTTTCATCATATCTCAAGTTGACAAAACCCCCTTTATTTACACCCAAGGCATCTTTCAGACTATCTCAAACTATACTTGTTTGTCTGGTTCCATTGGAAGAATTATAGGATGGAGGCTAAAGTTTGGCTACAGCTGAGCCAGGTTTCTCTCTGCTGTTCCTGCTTTCATGCTTTTTTCTTCACCCTTTTTTTGTTGTTGTTGTTTAATTGAATTCTATGGTGAGACTGTGTGCCTCTCTGCCTCTTTAATCTTCCACTTTGAATTCATTTGCAATGTGATAGATCGAGTTTGTGTTTCAGGACGTGTCAGTGGGACCATGATAATGCATCTCAAATGGTAAAAGTCTGCATCTTAATTGATTTCCCATGTTCCTCCTTGGCCACATCCTTTGCCACAAATTCAGCATAAGGGGGCACAGGGAGAAGAGGAAGTGCCTGGGGAGGGGGAAGGGAAGGGAGAAGGCATTGAAGAGTTTTGAAAGGATTTGTGTTAATTCCTTTAAGACATCCCTATGCGATATTTCTCAGTCAATAGGAGATTAGATTGAAGAGAGGATAGCCAGTGTTAATCCTCTTCTATCCATTCCCACAATGAGTATTAATATAGGAACAAAACACAAACAAAGTTGCAGAGGACTTTTTTTTTTTGTTCTTTTTTTCCTTTCACTACACACCAAGAAGAGCACTGAAGATCAGAGTCTTTGGTCTCATTTTTCCCAGGAAGGTAGTAGGCAAGGTGGGATGGGAATGTCAGATGAATGCTGGACTGTGATTCTCTCAGATTCCCTCTGCTCTTGCAGACCTCTGGGCCTGGAGCTGTAACTGTAGCCAGGCAGAATGAGCCCTTCTCCTTCCAGCAAGGTTGGAGGTAAAGGGCAGTGATTGAGGCTCTGTTTAGGCAGTGTTTCCTTTAAGAGAGACCATGTAATTCAAACTTTGTCATTGCCATGAATCTTCTGGGTTTCTTATAACATTTTTGTTAGGAAGAAATCTCCTTTGCATTCACTCAGTGTCAGCATGAGTACTAAGGAGTTTTTCCAGTCAGCCAGAGCCAGGTGTGCTGTGAGCCATTTCAATTCCAGTTTGTCCATCTGGCCCATTCTCTCAACTACCTCTTTATTAATGCATATCTGTCTTATTTACATGCTAGAATGAAAGGGAAGCACTAGCGATTATTAACAGCTTCCCTCCTCATGCACTGGTAGGACAATTATAAGTATCTTCATGCCTTGCTTGAAATGACTTCAGGGAGCTTCTGTGTTCTTGCTGTCTTATGCAGCTTCCCCAGAGCAAGAATAAAGGTCCTAAAAGAGATTGCTGTGCACAATTTTACTTAGACAGCAGACTGTCAGTGAAAAGGGGAGAAAGCGAAGAGGACGGTGAACTGGGGAAAGAGAAGAGTCTTCATTCATCCACCTGCTATTATTTTCCCTATCAATAAAAGAAAAAAGAAAAGGAAATTCACGAGAAAGGGAAATTCTTGAAAAATTAATGCAGGATGCAAGCCTGGTCTTCAAATATTTTCTGCCTAAATATGGACATCCTGACTTGATGGCAGGTTCCTTATGTTCTGCTGGTAGTAACCTTTGGGGAAGGCTGAGGTTATGGTAATAAGATTTCCACAGTAACTTTTATCATAAGGTACTGAAGTGATTCACCAGCACTAGCCTAACCTTGGAATAACCTTCTGGATCAGTTAGTTATCAGTTCTCCTCTTTTACATAGAGAAAAGCAGTGCTACAGAGCACTGAAGCAACTTTCCCAAAGTAGTTCATAGCCTGTGACATAACTCAGGACCAAGGCACAGGTCTCTAGGCTCCAAAACTGGTGCTTTGAGCACAGGGCCACACTCTTTAAGGCAGCCCACTGCCAGACAAAATGACAAGTGGGACTTTATTTCTCATTTTTAATCAGCACTGTAGCAGTGGAAAACCTCTGCTTTCTTTGCTTTTGGTCAAGCCCTTTCCCTGCAGGGAAATAAATAATCCATTTGCTGTTTCTGCCTGACATATCATCTAACATGCACAGCTCAGACATCTAAAACACAGGTGACTAGAAATAGAATCTGCTTTAATATATAATTTTCAAATTTCTTTCAAGATTCTGGAAAAAAAATATTCACTATTACACACAGAAACTTTAAGTAGGTTTTATAGGCACCACCTGTCATTATTCAGCAGAAGATTGATAAGGCCTGGCATCAACTTTATCCAATCTCTCTCCTTCCCTCTTCTCTCCTCAAATACGTTTTTACTCTTTACCCCAGTATCTGATTTTGATGAGTTTTCTGTCAGTCTCCAGATCAGTCCATCCAACACAGTATGTCAATAACCAGCAAAGCACAGATATGCCATCCTTCCAGTGCAGCATGTGAAGACTGGAGCATCTCAGGGGTTGTTCCAGCCCACTAGTACCAGCCCTTCTCTGCTCCTGCTCTCTAGCAGGGGCTATGTGGTGTGAAGGAAACACGGATAACTTCAACACACCAACCTCTGCAGGCTGGACTCCAGCTGCTCCTTTGGTTTCTTGCAGCCTTGGCTGAACTCACTGGTTAGCTCAAGCATATAGTAAGAATCCCTCCCCATGCAATAAGCTACAATGGCTTTATTGCCTTTTTTCCCTGGTACATCTGTGTGGGCCACAGAAGGGCAATTCTTCATCTTGAAAGTACCAGCCAAGCCTTGAAACCCAAGCCTTTTTTACTGTAGGCAGTGGTGTGCTTTCCGAGACTAGTCAGCTAAGGCATGTTCTCCAGAAAAGAAGCAGAAAACCGCTTACAACACCAAGTAACACTCCTGACTGAAAGAAAATGAGGGCCCGGTCTTCCATCTTCTTTGGCATTTTCCTTGACAAACATCATGGCACCCAAAACAGCCTTCCCAAAGATCCCAGAGCTCTTGGAAAGATCAGCAGACTGGACTTGCTATAATTATTTGGGATTATTCTAGCATGTATGCTCAGTTCTCACTTCTTCCTTTTGCCCTGCCAGAGCTTTTATCTCCTCTTTGTTTAATCAGGTTACCACTTTGCTCCACAGAGCTCAGATGTATTTCCTTTCAGGTGCAACTTTAGGGAACAATAAATTTGACTCCAGTCACCCAAAACACTCTTAACCAATTTAAGATCTCTCTTCTCTAAATTCAGGGCCTACTCAAGGAAAAACTTTCTTCCATATTCCCCCTCTCTCGCAAACCAAGGTCTCTTCCGCACTGATTGATTCACCATCATCTCTCACATCCCAGCTGGAGCTGAAAAGCTCCACCTGCTGCTATTACTCAGCAGTAATTGCACTGCACTTTTGTACGGGCTTCAAGCATTCATCATCAGGATGACTCAATAAGGCAGTGCTGCATTGATGAAAGGCCTTAGAGCCTCCGTGTCTCTTGCACATGCAATAGCCACCTTCTGGATAAACTCTGGTGTGTGTTGCGGGGAGGGAAGAATGTGTCTTATGATGAATAATTTACTTGGCAAAATTTCTTGTCTCCTCTCCTCCGTGAGACTGTGCATGTGGAGTGTGGAGGGATTTGCAGAAATATTGACTCTTTGTGGGTGGGGGTATTTCTGTGACTGTGCTGGGCAAGTATAATTCTTGAAAGTCTCTAGAGAGCTCAAAATTCACTTTTCTTAACCATTATGTAATATTCCCTTGCAGCTGTCTGGCAGAACATTTCTGCTAACTAAATCACCAGAACAGACTTGGAAAGCAAGCAGAGCATATACCTGCAGGGTCATACAACATTTATTTACCACTTGCAGTGTTCTTTCATTCTGTGGAATGCCATTTATGCAGCTTCGGGAAGGTGCAACAGCAGTGTCAGGGGACAAACTAAGAGCCAAGAAAACCAGCACCACTCTTGACACTATCATGAACTCTGTAGCATCCCATCAGCTCCTCCAGTGCCTCGGGTCACCCCGGCCTGGGCAACAGAGGCATTTCTGACTGCTGGGGAGTGATGAGTGTGAGCATGTTGGTGGATGAGGAGTGTCAGATGTTATGGTGGAGCTGCTGAATGGGCTTTCTTCCTTCATTCCTGTGGGTTTTCTTTGATCTCCCTTGTGCAGGTTGTGGAACACATTCCTATGTATCTTTAGATATCTACACCTACATGCATATATGTCTAAAAGAGCCTCTGTATATATATGCATCTATATATAGCACCATACTGATAATCATTACCAGTATGAGGGGGGAAGTTACAAATCTGAAATACAGCAGCCGTGCATGCTTGTGCCAGTGGGATTGCATCAAAGCTGGCTGAGAATATAAACAGACCTCTTTTCCCCCCCAAGTATCACTTTGAAAATTCAGTCTATTTGGCAATTGATAGAAAATAAAAAGAAAAAAGGAGAGTTGCCAAATCTTTGAGTTTGAGAAAGTTTAAAGAGTTTCTTTCCCTTTCAAACTTATAAATGTAATTGAAAGTGTGTTACATTTTACCTCTTTCAGTTGGGAAACATGTATCTCTTCGAACCATTTCTGTTCCAGACTTTCTGGCATTCTTAGAAGTGATTTGGTCTGGAGGCTTAGGGGTGTTGCACATCCAATGTGCATAAAGATGAAGACAGGTGTACATAGTTCTAAAAGATAAAATGAAATTTCCTTGTGCACTGTTAGGTACCAAAGCACCTTTACAAACCTAGCCCGTATTTCCTCTGTACGTGGGTGTCACAAGTGTTAGAGTAACCAATGATTCATTGTATTTGTCACCATTGCGACACACAACTGCTTGATCTTACCTACTGCAGAACTCCTCAGAGACTGGCCCTGATTTCCAGAGAGAGAAAAACCTCATCCTCCAGTCCTCCAGTGCAATTTTATGCACTTTAATTGCTATATCAAATAATTAAGTAGAAGCGTAACAAAATAAATGTTAACCTAATTTATTTTAATTTACTTTGATATAAACAAAAACAATTAATCTAATTATCAGGTTAATTAAGCCATTCTTAATAAATCAACAACCTTATGAGCTTTATCTAACACACTGGAGGACAGCAGTTAGCCACCAGGCATAAGCACAACGTAGCATTATCAGCAGCAGCTGGAACACCTTATTCCATTCTGAATGCCAGATATAGCAAGGTGTCAGTCACTCCCAGATCAAAGGTGATAGCGGTGTTCATTAAGATAGTCTGTTCAAATTACAGATGGTCAGACCGTAGCCAATATCTCTGCTTTGCCAAGGGAGGTCACATAAAAACATCCTGGTGTGTGTCGAAATGACGCGCCTTGTTACATCCAAAATTCAGATGGAAATGTACTGAGAAATGCTTTCAAGGTTAATCACATAACATTCCCAATCTAAAATTTCATGCATGCGTGATTCTAGAAAGTGACTATTTAATTTAGGGATGCCTTAGATATGCAGAATCTATTAGTTAGCTGCCATTAATAGGAAAATCCCTGCATTATCTGCAAACACACACATGTGCACACATGCAGAGAAAGCAACATCAAGTGTCAGAAGTCCTCTTTTGCTGATGCTAGAACTATCCTTCTAAGAAAAGGGTCACAAAAAGTCAACCCCTCGAAGTTGTTTTTTTTTTTGGCAATACAGTTTCTGTGACTTTCCTCTGAGAGTTTCAGGAAGCTAGTACATTGTTCAGAAAATTTCTTAGTGGTTTCCTTTAACTACTTGTTTAATACTGATAACTTTTCTTAACATGATTAACCAGATGTCAGGTCTGATGATCCTGTGTATTGCAGCACATCTGCCCACTTTTTCTGGCTGCCTAGAAAGGTAGAGGGAACATGAAGTTCTTTAGGGGTGATGGTTATGTGATAGCAGCAGGCAGCGGCAGTTTCAGTGGCTGGGGAAGAGAAGCATAGATTTTTGATTTGTCAGAAGGGATGATGCAATTTATCCCACTTCTTTCTAATTTCTGCTCACCAGTTTCTTGGCAAATTGAGATGAGACGCTTCTGAATTCTCCAGCATCACTTGGTATATCTTACCTCTCCCTGTAAAAGACAATACCATAACGTCACAGAGAAACAAAAATCCATCCCATCAGACAGAGAATTTACAGATCTTTCAATATTTCAGATCATGGCTCAATGGATAGATGCCACTTATTCTATCCTACAAAAGCCCCAGCTTAAAAATTACTTAAAAGTACAGAGCTAGCAAAATGCTGGTGCTAAAAATAGTAATTCCATCAACTCCACACAGCATTTGCTAATCTGGAAGACCCACAGAACTGCTTCTTGACAGCTGGTTTCCAGCTACAGTTTGATCCAGGCAAATTTAAGAGCAAATAACACCATTTGTAACCCAAAACCATGAGAGTTTCCTGGTACAAACTTTGATTTTTAATCAAAGGTCCCTAGGCACAGACCTCTTTTTGCATCTCAGTATAGCCTGATCCCAGTTAGGTCCCCTTATTCTAACTGGATTAAAATGTGTATTAAAAACTACTACTAATAATTAATTAATAGCTCATATTTATTGTAAAGGGGCAGTATTTCCTAATACAAGACACAAGCTCCTGGAAAAAGCCAATGTGTGAACTGGGGAGAAATCTTGTGTGATGGTGACTTCTGGCACTTTCTAAGACAGACCCCTTGAATTTGAAATCTTATAAGATTCTTAGTGGTGGTGTTGTTGTTATTGTTTCGTTGTTGTTGCTGATATTATTACTATTTGTCCAAGTGCTTGGAAAGTCCCACAGGGTTAACAGGGGAAAAGACCTGCCTGTGAGTTTCACAGGTACTTGCAGGCACTCTGAAATGGTGAGACTGAGACTTTTGAATTCCAGGCTCAGGTGTGGAGAAAGGGGTAGTCTCAAGCCTTCACACTTCATTGTCACAATCTTATTTTTCTGTCCTAGTCCACCTCTTTCTTCCCAATTCAATGCTTCCAAGTTTTCCCTTTCCTGATCAAGCACTGGAGCACACTACCCAGGGCAAATGATTCCATGAGTCTATTGGCAAAACCTCCTGCAAATAACTGAATATTCTGCTCTTCTCATTAATGACATTGGGGACACATTGGGTCTTATTTCACTACATAGAGCCCTCCCTCTCCTTCCCCCACAGAAGATAAACCTGCCTCATGACAGAACAGGACTTAGTTGATTCCTTTGAAAGGCTATAATGGTCTCTTCCGTGCATCTTGATGACGCTGAGTTGTGTCAAGAGGCAGAAAATGCTCAGAGGCACATTCCCCAGCACAGGAGGTGCCACTGCTGGGAGCAGACTGGGAAAGCTTCACACTGCAGGGATGGGGCATGGGGGATTGCAGAGGGCATGCAAAAATCACCTGGGCTTTCTCTGGCAGTGCTGCAGATGGTGACAGTAAACAAAAAGGAATGTCCCTCTGCAACAGGAAGATCAGCTGGACTCTAGCAGGGGTCTCCACTGAGTTTCCTTCAGCATTATCTCCAGTTTATTCCTCTGTTCCTGCTTGCCCTTGACACTGCAGGATCCGAAGGTGATGACTTTCTTGTCGTGTGAAACCTTCTCAGCCTGATTGTGAGGCTTCAGGTTCCTCCCACTTCCTCCCACCCTGGAAATATTTGTTCATCAAAAGAAAGTGCCTTCCTATAACATTACAACTCCTGACTGACAGGCCAGGCGGAAAGTGTAATTTGTAATGTTGAAGTGAGCTCGACAGGAATAAACTAGCAGTCTGATTTTTTTATTTTGCTACTGTGATAAGAGATAAATTGATCTGGCTTCTCCATTGTTTTAGCTATGCAAGAAGAAGGACTTCCATGATTTCCCAGAGTATGCAGTTGGAGCAGGTAGAATGAGGTTCCACTAGCCAGCAGCCACGGAAACATACTAGATATATATGCAGAGAAGATGAACAAGATTTTAAATAGTAAGAATCTTTTAAAAAGAGCCTTTAGGAAGATTAGTGTATGTGTACTTGAGCCCTTATCTCAGCCAAGGGGAAGGACTGACAGTAATTTATGATTAGTTTGAAACCTTTATCTGCAGCCTAAGGTTTGCTTACAGTTTAAGACAAGAAAGGATATACAGTGATTAAAGGACAGGACTGGGAATCCAGGACTTCAGGGTCCTACACTCATCTATATTGAATTACATTAATTTAGGGTGTATTCTTTAGCCTCCCAGTATATCTCCCTCCTTCTGCATCCCCTTTCCCTTTAAAACAGTTCCCTTTCTGCCACCATTTTCTGAATTACTTATGCCTTCCTCTGGTGGCCACACTTAAAACTATATTAAAGCCTGGAAAGTTCCCAGAAAAAAGGGAAAAGAAAAACCTGAGAAAGTACGTACTTGGCATATCAAACCCCTGTATCATTCTTGAAGTTCTTCTAGGTGATTAGACTTGGTCTCTTAGGCTTTGAAGTCCAAAAGAAGCTGTTTTATATGACACCTTCTGTACAGATTTCACAGAGTCCAGGGCCCACCTAAAAAACCTCAGTGAGAGCTAAGAACTTCTGCAATTAAATATGTAGGCAAAGAACATGTATGAAGGCAAAGAGATAGGAGATAGGTTCATGCCTGCATAGAGCTGATGGCAAGGGAATATTTAGCTGGAGGGAGAGCATCGTATGCAGGAGCTACTGAAGTGTGTCTCTAGTGGGGCTGCTGTGCCCTCACACAACCCACAGGAACCACAGCCTTGGAGGAGGAACCAGACTAAAAGTCTCTGTCCTCAGCTCTTGTCATCAAAGGGAATGCTTCAAGGAAAGAAAGCTAGGTGTGGTGGTTTTCCTGTGGCCCCACAACGACGCCCTCCACATAACCTCTTCTTACAAAGAGCTTTCTAAGGGGTATTTTTCACCCTGTAGCAAATTAACACATTCACCAACTTGTCTCACGGCTCCTTCCCATTCTTACACCAACATAGTGCATTCTTTGTTCCTTCCCTGGCCCTTTCTAGCTTTGGAGCATAACCTGGAAACAGAGGAACATGAGTGGGGTCTAACCTTGACAGTTGGAGATGGATAGAAATAGTGGAGACTTCTGGTCATATTCTAGCTCCTCAGTGGAAGGAGGACAACTGAGGAGTGTGGGAGCAGTGACCTCTCAGTCTGTCCGTGCTCTGGAGCACACGGGAAACCATGTATAGTTACCTTGTGGGCTCCACAGAACAACCCCTAAAGATCTTGACCAATTTGAGTTGGACAAAAAAGGTGGTTGCTTAAGGCATGTGAGAAGATAAACTGAGAAAAGACCTGGGCTATGATGTGTTTTAAGGAACTCATGGTCCTTCCTTTACTTCCATCCCATCTCCTCCGTCTCCCCTCAGTTGGACATGAAAAAGTGTCTTTAAATAATGCTGTCTGACTCTTAGGTTTTTAGAAATTTTTTTCTGGTTTGTAAATAAGCCTCACTTCCCAGCTACATGAATGCTTCCGATTTTGAGTAGAGAGTAGAGAACTGGAGTACTTATCCAGGCACTGCCAATTCTCTCTGTATAACCCCCCCAGACAGGAAGGATAATAACCACATGTGAAGTCAGGCAGAGAAAGAACAACGAAACTGAGGATAGTGCTGACTAAATAGAAGAAAGAAAGGTAAGAAGAACAGCAGAGTGATGGATCATGCTCAGGTGAACAGGGCAGATCTCTGCACTCCTCCAGAGACCTTTGCACAAGCAGCATATTTAAGCAATACTCTGAATGCTTCTCCTGTTACCAACACATTGATTTCCGCTTGACAGGAAAATTGGGCATCAGAGTTTAAATGAAACGGAGTCCTGCTGTTTCCATGGAAATCTCCCATGTCAATCAGAATAATGGAAGGCACACTGTGATTTGTATAAAAGTAAACAAAATAAGGCTGCCACAAAGACAGTGGGTTACTTTTTCCATTCAGACTAAAAATCCCATATGTTCTCATCATAGACTCTCCTTCCCCACCTCTGCTTCAGCAGAGAGACTCCTGTCCTACATACGGACTTTATTTCAGTTCACTGGACCCCACAGAGAGTCTTATTCCTGGATAAACAGCATTAAATACATGACAAATAAATTACAGGAACGATAACTTAATCCTGTATAACAAACTGCATGTTTCTTTGATGTATCCAGCTTTTCTGTATCAGTTTTAGGGTTTTCACATGACTTGTAATTGATCTTCTCCTCTAGTTACAGGCACCTTGTGTGGCTCAGTTAAGACAGTATTTTGATATTTCATGTCCTGTCCTTCATCCTTCCAAGAAAATCACTCTACTCCTGAAAATAAAATCTTTAGATGTGAAAAAGGAGCTACCAAATATCACCTTAGCATGTAAGTTCCCATTGCAGCCTATCAGTAGAAGTGGAAATATTCGTCTCCTTTGGGCAGCATGAGGAGGGAGAGCTTTGGGTTTATTTTACCTGTTTGCATCAGCACCAGTTATCTTGCCTGCCAAAACAACAGGCTGTTCATCAGGCTCTATCACATTAAATGTTAGCAATTTATTACTGCCCAAGCACTTGAAGTAGTTTGCATAAATATTTGTGTAATGCAGGTTTACCATGGCCATGATTTATTCCCTACCTCAAGCACAGGGACAACATAGAGCAGGCATCAGCCTACCTGGAGCTCTGTGTTACCACAGTTGGACCACTTCCATTCCTGAAACAGCTTGGATATGTCTGTGTTCCACCACATTTTACAGGGTAGGCCTTCTCAGCAAAGGTCTAAAACTGCAGCTGCTTCAAGTTTGTCCGTCCAGCCATACAGCAAAATGTCATTTGCCAGAAACAGAATCCTGGATTTGCTCTGGCAGTGACAGCAACTCTTCCTTTCTTCCTTCCTTCCAGCCTGGAACATAAGCAGGGATCACATTTGTGTTCTCAGGCTCAATTTAAAGTCACAGAAGAGGAAAATTTTGCAGATTTACTCCTTTTTAAGCTTATACCCATAAGGGAGCTACAAACCTAGTTTCTTTCCCAGCCTGTTTTATCATCTAAGCAGCATCAAGTTGGCTTGCAACCAAACACTGTGATTTTACCACTATGGTCATAGATTTCAGCAAATTTGTTTTCCCCAGACAAAGAGAGACAGGGTAATAAATGCAGATGAAAGATAAAATGCAGCAGAAAGTGAAGGGATAGGGAAAAAGAATGAGTGCTCTTGTCAGAGTGTGGTGATGAATGGGTAGCTATTATTTTCAGACTTAGGCATGTACTGGGAAATGACTTTGGACAAGTTGAAGTTGCAGGTCAAGGTCAATACCTGAGCCAGGGTTATGATTCAAAGTCTAGATCATGTTTCTTCCTCACTCTTCACAGCTGATCCTTCAAAAAGCAGGTACAGTAGGGCAACACTAAATATTAATATTTCAGCTTAGAAACTAGGACTGTTTTTTAAGCCATTCACATACATTAAAACTGCAAGAAATGAAGTGAAGCTACATCTTAATGAGCTCAAAGGAGGGTGTCCAACTGCCCAGCAAGGATTTACCAGGGCTGGACCTCTAGCATCATTGTCCTAGGAATATGTTATATCTGGAAAAGAGAAAGCTAAAACCAACAGTGAGAGCAAAGACTCTGTTGCTGGTGACTTATAATCATTGAAACCTTGTTGCTGCATGGGCACCAAGGTTGGGGGACGACTGCTGTAAGGTTCAATACAAAAATCCTGCGTTTATGCTCTAGCTTTTAAACTCACTGGCAACTCTAAACTCTGCATGGTAACTCTCAGACATAGAGTTCAAACTTTTATCTTGGAATAAAATATTTTAAAAGTCTAAGGAAATGATAGAGAGAAAATGAATAAGAACTAAGACGAACCATCTTCTGCTGTCTGCTAACTTACCGTGTTTTATGTATTTCATCACATTGGAAAACACCTGTTGGTTATTTTACAGTCCTCTACATCTTGAGCTGAGGTCACTAAAAAGAATTGCTCCACAAGCAATGAACTGTCCACAGCGTGATTTTAAGACTTTTTAAAAGTTTCACGATAGTAATCCACAGTCCTAAATCTATCTCAGTTTCTGCTGACTTAGTGCATCTACATGAATGATATTGCTATCACAAGAATTATCTGGACCCGTATCCATGGGAAAAAAAAATAGAGTATGACTTTCTAGTTTTCACCTTCCTTTAAAACAGTTTGAAAAAATGAATGGCATTGAAAATTCCCCTGTGTCTGCACAGGTCAAACTGCTCAAAAGTTTATAAATCTGAAGCAAACTTTCAGTGGAGCAAAGAAAATCAATGTATATTTGTGAAATGAGAAAAAGACTAAATGAAAGCCTAATAAACTCCCAAAGGGAACAGGAAAAGAAAAGATGTTAATGAAACTACTGCTGATAATATTTTGAAAGAGTATGTGTGTGTGTTTGTGGTGAGAGAGAGAAATTAGTACATCATCTTGGAATCCTTAGTTACAGACATGTTAGTTACACAACAAAGCTATCCTCTTATAATGAAAGAAATGAACAACTATCAGAAGTGTTGTTTCATTTAATCCAGAAAATGAATGCTGAGATCCAGAGTTGTGTGATGTAAATCTGGGAGAACTCCAAAGAAGTCAAGGGAGTTACCCAGTCTCCAGCATAAGACAGCAGAGATGTGATGCAGTAAGGAAACACACAAAGTACTGTCTGATCTCTCTCTCAGAAGGAGAGAGGCTGTGAGGTTGGTTCTCTTTGGTCCCTGCACGTGACTGAATGTTGGCTAATGAGTGCTTTAACTAATGAGATTCCTTTGCTTGGATCATTGGCCCCTTCCTGATGGGGTGTTGAGTGAGAGACCTTTACAGAGGTTATTATTCTTCTGTTAATTGGAAACCAGAGGTAATTAGGAGGATGGGATCACTTCAATGTTCTGTTACTAACATAGATGAATCAAAAAGTAAATGTTCCAGTCAGACATAAGTTAGACTATTAATTAGACTGCTGTTGCCTACACATATCTGTTTATGTTTTACTTGCTCTTAAGGCTTGTGCTCCAGATCCTTCACCAGCTCCTTCTCTGGACATGCTCCAGCACCTCAACGTCCTTCTTGCAGTGAGGGGCCCAGAACTCACACAGGATCAAGGTGTGGCCTCACCAGTGCTGAGTGCAGGGGGATAGTCCCTTCCCTGATCCTGCTGGCCACACTGTTGCTGATCCAGGCCAGGATGCCACTGGCCTTCTTGGCCACCTGGGCACATGCTGGCTCATGTTCTGCTGGCTGTTAACCAGCATCTCCAGATCCTTCCTGCTGGGCAGCTTTCCAAACACTCTGCCCCCAGCCTGTAGCACTGCCTGGAGTTGTTGTGACCAAAGTGCAGGACCCAGCATCTGGCCTTGTGGAATCTCGTACCATTGGTCTCAGTCCATCAATCCAACCTGTCCAGATCACTTTCCAGAGCTTTCTTGCCCTCCAACAGATCAACATTCCCACCCAACCTAGTGCCATCTGCAAACTGACTGAGGGTATATTAACTTTAAGCATGTTTTTCCCATTCCAAAATGAATTACTAATTTCAATGTCTACTCCTTTGACTGTAAGTATGTACACAATTATTTCTGCAATGCTGGCTTGATGTGACCTCTTTCCAGTGATGGGACCAAAGAAGGGAAAGGCCACAGCCTATCACTTGCTGGTTTGGTGGTACTAGGACACTTTATTCTGTTTATAGTGGAAGAAAGCCATTATATGGGTAAAGGAAAAAAAGAGTCTACAAAACAGACGTCCTGTTAGAGTAACCAACCATTCAAACAGTTAAGGCTGCAAGACGGTTCAGATGAGAAACCCAACTATTATTTATATTTGTTAATATATAAAAACAAAACTTCAGGAAAAGGATCAACTGTATCTTTTACATTCTCTTCAGTTTTTAGCAGAGTTGGGTAAGGTTGCCATTTTGCTGCATACTGGTCATAAGCAAGCCTTATCTGAAGTTTTCATCACATTCCATAACAGAGTAAAACAGACTTTTTTGTACTTCAGAGAAGTTTTTGGGCAAATATGCCCTCATTTCCTTTAGATCCAACTTCTTAGAATTCATACAGAGCCCTGGCATGGGGTGGCTGGATTTCGTCAAAGGTTTCTTTCCCCTAAGGATTTGTTCTTCTCCTGATGAGCTCTTGTGACTCCCGCTGACACTAGTGGGAAGCAATGCATGCCTGGAGGAAAGATCTGCCCTGCCTCAGTGAGAAAGGACTGAGTGGGTTTATCAGAGAGGGGTGGGGAAGGAACAGAAGGAGAAGCAAGGCTTTGAAAGCTGTCTAATTACAGGCTGGTGTTTTAACCACTCCACCAGCCGGTGTGCGTACTGAGCTTTTGGCATAGCAGAGCTTTGTCTTCCTTGTTTAGAGAGGAGCATTTGAAAGATTGGTGAATGTGTGGGGAACAGAGCAAAGAGAAAAGCCCACCCCACTGGTGAAATGTAGATATGGCTGCTGAAGGGAATCCAGTGGTGCACTAGCAGCAACAAGGCCAATGCTGCAGCCCTTTTTGTGGGTGCGCGCCCCTTTCCCAGGCAGCACACTTGACTGCCATTACACTGAGTAAGCATGCAACAGTTTCCATACAGGAACCTGAAGAGTTCTGTGATAATAATTTATGACAAATGGCGTCCCTGAGGTGGTAACTGTTACTGCACAGGGAAGGCCTTTGCCTTTCTCCACAGGTGGCCTATGGAGATTAAGGTTAACCCCAGGAGATTAATGTTGACCCCAGAGGCACCATAGCTCCTAATCAATAATAGTCCGACTCATTATTTTTGTTATGGGAGATCCAAATTCAGTCCTTCAATGTGCAAGTCATTAGGAGGATTAGGACTCTTATACATAAAAATAGAAGAAGAAATAAATTAATAAGAGTGAGAATGCCAAGCATAAAGCTCTTCCAGAAGCCTCTTTCCCAACCAGTTATATTGTAGGCATAACCTCCACATAACCGAGTGCACAGTTAGAAAACTCTGCAGATATATCTTTTCTTGCCTTTAAGTAAATAAATAATTCTTCCCCTCTTCCCCTTCTGTATAATTCTATAACCAATTTCAGCTTGACTAAAATGTACATCAGTTCAAAGAATAGCAGTTTAAAAACAGCATCTTAAAATAGATTTAATTTTCTCTTCAATGCTGATGCTAGCCCTCCTTACTGGTTTCTGCCTCATAGTCTCAGCCAGACCTGTCCCCGCTCCCTGTGCATCTGTTTAACCTCTTTACTGCCAGCCACAATTGCAAAGTGATCTTCCAAGAGATTTTCTTGTCTACTTGGGCAAGGACAGTTCATTCCATGCAGAAAGGATGCAAAATCCAGCAGGGAAGAAAAGGGTAAGGAAGCCATTTATAAGATTGCATCTACCTGTCAACTCATTCCCCTGCTGGTAAGAACTCAGAAGGAAAAAGAAGAAACTCCTAAATCTGATGGTGCAGCTGTTTGAGTTGGTTTGACAATAAACCCAGCAAGACCTTTAAATGGTGCATTAATTTCTACCATAGAGGCAGAAGAAAAAGAAATGTGCATATTACAGTAAAGGTTGCATCTGCGATCTCATGGGAGATTGCTGAACTCACATGCTTGATCTGGCATGGGTTTGTGTTACTTAATTTGCACAGCAAAACCTGGAAAAGAAACAAGAATGATGAACCCTGGAAGAGATGTCTCACAGTGCACCCGGCTTCAGGCCCATATTGAAGTTCTCACATCTCACAGGTTCGAAACATCCTAATAATACAGTGACTCTACATTCAGTAAAAGATGTTTTAGAATTGCTCCCATGTGACTGAAGAGAGCCAAAGGTCTGAGGATCATGTACAGGGTGCTGAGAGGCATCTGCAAGGGACTCCCTACCCTGTCCCTGTGCCAGCACGGCAGGGCTACTCACTTCTGCCTCACTAAAGGTGACTACAATGTATATAGAAAAAAGCAAACTTCATGAACTTGGAAATTTCTTTCCATTGAAAGGTACCATCTTAATAGTTCTGGAGAATTATTTACCTACAGTAGATAGTAAAATCTACTATGTCTTCTCTTATTTCATTGCCCATCAGAGGGCAAGTGGGAAATGAAATCCCTGGAGACAATGTAATATCTGGCATCCCTATTACAGTAAATGCAGTAAAAATATTTTCTCACTGCATTTATGAAGGCCCAAACAAGCAAAATCAATTTTGTAGAGAGATATAATAGGGTTTTTTTCTTGGGCATTCTTTTGGTCTGAAGATAACACAGGAAGGAAAAGTGTGCATAGGTGAAGTCAGGACCTTGAGCAGAGAGTGTTCCCGATTACCTTCACAATTTTTTATTTCTTCTGTGTGTTTGATGCTCTGTGCAGGTTCCCTTTGCTCTGTGTGATTCCCATGGAAAATCCCAATAGAGTTCAGCTCCACAGTGGTGGGGATTGCTATGGTGCATATCATCTTTGGTCTTCTAAGCACTGGATGAAGAGCTACTGATTCTTTGCATGCAGTGATGCGGTTATGAAAATACTCTATTTCCATCTGCCAATTTTCCACTTTTATGGCTGGCTCAAAGAATTTCAAGCCTGCTGACTGTTCTGCTTTGTGACAAAATATTATACACTGAACTATCACTATCTGCATTAATGGGATGTGCAGGCACTATGTGTAAATAGCAGGTGCCAGCCTGGAGACACCTCTCCTTTGAAATTTCAAAGAGGTACTTTTGTGACTCTAAGATGGTTTTGGAATCTTCTCAAATGCTGTTTTTTGGTGTTGGGTTGTTGGGTTTTTTTTCCAGAAAATAAAGCTATTTCTGCATCCTCCCATTTATCTCCCCCTCCCTTGGCTTTTGGGAAGATAGGATAATGCTGACTGGATTGCTATGTACAATCTTGAAGTATGCCTTGCTACTTAGTGATGGTGTAGCTTTCCTATGCATGCCCTGGGGCTGTCAGGGGTCAGTTTGCACCATTTTCTTTTCCCAGCAAGGCTTTCCAGGAAGACAAGTTCACTACAGAAAACTGGGAAATCTGGAGGAGTTGCTAGAACAGATGTCAGAGCAAAGCCTAAAGAGTTTTCTTCCATAGGGGATCTATCTTCAGGACTTGAAATAGTCCTTTAAGAATTTAAGAATCCTTTTAGCCTCTCCTTATTTTAGTTTCTTGTTGATATTGTATGTCTAAAAAGCCGTGTTCCTAAATCATGTAAATTTAATGCTATCCAAGTACCTCATGGGCTTTAACCATTCTCAGGGGTAAACACAGGGACTTGCTGTACAGTGAGCAGCTGAGCAGTCTGTCCTCACACGTGCCTCTGCTGCCACAGAAAGTGAGCCCTGCAGAGCCCTGCTTCCTCTTTGTCTCTGCCTGAAGTCTGCACATTCTTGTCTCAGTGCTGCGACACCCCACCTTCCACTGGGATTAAAAGATATCAAATGGGAAGGTAAAGAATAACCAATGGGTTGTAATTAAAGATCAAGACAATTGCCAAGCTAACAGACACACTTCAACCATCATTTTCACTCCCGTGGCAGCAAATATGCCTGAGAGCAACTTATTACTGTACAGTTGTCACACTTATGGGTCTAGGAGAATCTTTGTTCTCTCTCTTTCTTTATCTATGCCAGAATGCTAATCTGCTATTATTCCGCTCTTGATTTTGTCCTCTAGGTTGCAACATTGATTTAACTGTGCATATGCAGACTTGTTTCTTATCTGTGCTCTTTGTAAAGGTGAGAGAAACACATGAATCTAATATATATACTGTAAAAAGTATCTTTGGAAATTAATCCTGGGTTGGATCTTTTTTCTTTAGGAAAAGAAGTTCTTTTTCAGAAGTAGTGATGGGCCTATCCATATAGTAAAACTGGTCTATTTTCATTAAAGTCAATAGTACTACAGCAGTTTGAAAGAGGTAGAGAGGAGATTCTGTGGAGTTAAGAGGTTAAAGAACAGATCTGTCCAAGCAGATTGTAAAAAACAGATGTGGGAGACTAAATAATTACCCAGTACATCTTCTTAATGTAGGGTTGCTCTTGGTTCATTAACTAAGACTTTATTCAAGTAGTTCCAAATGATAGGGTTTCTACCATTTTCCTCATCATTTCCTCACAATTAAAACAGAAAGATCATAATATAATGTCCCTGGTCTTCAGTACAGACTCAATTTCTTCCCCTTTTCTGCTAGGACGTGCTAATGATAAAGAGACCTTGAGCAAGACATGTGATCTTACATCTCTTCTCAGATATTTCCTACTCTGAAGAGCTTCAGACTTGTTCTTTTCACTCTCACTATATCATACAGTTCTTTCATGATTGGGACAGACTTTCTAACTCTAGTTCTAAGTGAAGGAAATGAACCCTAGAAATGAATGTCGTACCCCTCTACTGAAAGGCAGTTTTTGAAACAGAGAACAGATGCTAGGCCATCTTCTGAGATGCAGGGTGTCCAGCTAACCTGGTCTCTAGTGACAGCACCAGACCTGGTGCCACTACAGGGCACTTTCTCTCTTCACCACTGAGTATCTTTTGGTCCCTCAGCATTTTTAAGTGCCTTTCTTCCCAGCATGCTGATTTTACCCACAGCACACTGTCCCTTCTGAGGTTCACTTGGCATTAGCATTACTGTTCCCCTGATTTCTAGCTTCCAATACTTTTCCAGCATCCCAGATTATTCCCTGCCCTACCGTCATCACCTGAGTTTCCCCAGGTCAGATCTAATCATGTTGTGATTGTTTGACTATTCTTCTCATTCTTCCTCAACAAATACAGAGGCCCCTAATCCCACAGCAATAAGAAAAGAAAGCAAACAAAACCATATTGAATGAAGCTTCTTCCCCAAAGCTTAGGGACACACTTGGAGATGTCTCAATTCCCTTTTCCAGCTTTATAAACTGCTAGACAAAGTCATTATCATCTCAGAGCTGAATCTATTGTGAAGCTATGGAAACTGCTTTAAAAGTTTGTCCTGACTGTGCTACCCTGCCTCCCTTTCTTTCCTGACCCTACAAACTCACAGGAGCTGAAGAAGGAGGTGTTGATGGGTGCTGAGCATTGGGAAAATCACCACAGGCTCTTTGCCAGCTGCTACTCGGGAAGCACTGCCAGCCTCTCCCATCATTCCCCGCTGTCATTGCTTATCCTCTCTGGTGTTTAACCCATGCGACTTTGAAAATGAAAGTGAGAGATTCTCTGCCACTCGAGGTACAGTACGGGGCTGATCTTAGAGACCCGGTAAAGCTGGGCTGGGGACCCAATCTACAAAACCACCTGCAGCCTGAGTTATATTTGCTGCAGTCAAATATGAGTGAAAGACAAAAAGCAAGACTCTATTACAGTGCTCATTTCTTTTCTAATGTTGGCTGTAAATGTTTATCATGTAGCTCAATGCACCCTGTCAGCAAGAAGAGAAAACCAAATAAGCCAAAGGAAGGTTTTATTAACGTCTCTCTGATCCAAATGGGTTTATGGTAGTAAAAGGCCCAGACATAGGGCCTTACTTGAGCTAAAAATAAGTTCTTATGTAAGACAGGTGAGAGGAATATTTATACAAATGGAAGTGCAAGGAAAGTAAGATAGAGGGAAAGCTCCTGTCTTGATCAGGCATGTGAAGGTGTGAAGAGCAATACTGACTCTGGGAAATACAAGCCTTCTGGGAAAGTGAATTCTTTTATTTATAATAGGAAGGTTCTCTTCTTCTAGCCTTTAAATAAACTTTTTTTTTTGGTCAAGATGGCATGTTTAGCCATTTGAGTGAAGTCTATCATCCTAGTTTAAATAAGATGAGTACTTTGTGTTGTGCATTGTGATGTTGTGGTTTGACAGATCCAGATGAGACTCAAGAGATGACAGGGTTGCTTTCAGCTGTGTCACTGGCCTGCAGGTTGACATGGACAAGTCATGTAATCAATCTTTGTCTCATTTACCTGCCTTAAAGTGAGGCTAGTGGAAATAATCTACCCTTTTCTTTGCCTGTATTGGGTATTCCTGGTAAAAAAAATAGATTCAAACTTGTGTGGAAAGGATTAGAGGTACCTGGTCACTTTTATATTCAAATAAGTATTTTACTGTAGCTAGTGACTCCTCTTTGTCCTGATCACTTGAAGGAACATTTAATAATAATCCTGTAGATTATAGAATCACTTGAATAAGACTATTCTTCTGGTGGCTTCAGGGGGTCTCAGTCTTTGCTGCCCGGCTCTGTTGAGTTTGGGTGGACGACAAGCATGAGGCTGCATCTTTGAGAAGGCAACAAAACATTGAAACCACCATCGAGCACAGCATAGTGTAGCCCAGAAGTGCCCACACTGGCTTTGACGCTCATTCCAGTAGGAGCTCTACTTGACCTAATTTTCCCTGCCTTTTTAACTTGAGCACAGACAATACCCCTGAAATTTTTCCAATACTTGCACTCAGAGATTTTGTGCTGTGCCCATGGCATTTCCCAAGTACACCAGATGCTGTGCAGCTCTGAATGGTTATATTTACATTGTATTTTCTTCCTAGGGTTGAGCCCTGGGCTTTGGCTTCACACAGGCTGCTATTTTGCTCAAGCTGTTCTCAGCTGTTGGGAAGGGGTTCTGATCCTCCTGCCTGAGTGTGGCAGGAACCTCACCTTGCTGCCCTCTCTTCCCTCTCTGCCCCATGCACACCCTCGTTTGCTGAAGCAGGGCTGACCTGAGAGGGTTGGGCTGCCTGTGCAAGAGACAGGGCACTCAAGCCTGGACTGAGGCTGGAAAAAGGAGACAAATCAGAGTTCTGACCACAGCTTGCAGTGTGGGATATCTGGCACTGCATGGCTCTTTTTGGCAGCTTCTGCATAGAAGGGGCCAGTCAAAACCAGCATCTTTTCCAGGCAGACTTGCTCCCATAAGCATATCAGTCCCAGAAACATAAATAGAAGGCAGAAGAATGGCTTGGGATAATGTTTTCCTTTCCTTGTACCATGTGCTCCTCCTCTCTCTCTCTCTCTCAGGTGGCTGCTATTTCTCTTTGCAATGCCATGCAAGAATAGCCCACATGCTGGGCATCAAATGGAGATTATATGGATTCACATCTCAGCAATTTATCTGTGGCTGGCTTGTTTGAGACTCAAAGTACCAATCTGGCTTTTAATACCTCAGGTACTACTAAATCTGAAGTGACTCTGAGGAACCACTACACGGATTCATAAAGCTTCTTACATAGCCTCAGCTTCAATATAGGTGGATGTTTTTATTTTTTTAATTCCTCCCTCTAAGAATTGTAGAGTATGTGGTTGACCCCTAGGCAGACTTTTGGGTTGTCTGTCTGGGATTTGTCCCATTCCTCAAAGGCTTGGCAGCTGCAGGGGAGTAAATGCAATTCAGCATGGATTTTGTACACAGTCTTGAAGCTATTGGGCAAACAAAAAAAATTTCAAGACTACATATTACCAACTTGATGTTAATTCCAGCTGGTGTTATTATGAGAAGTCCAGAGTTAAACTGTCTAATTTTAATATTAGAAGCAGCATTTAATCACCTCATTTGTGCTATCACCAACCAAACACATATTCCCAATCTTAAAAACTGTTGGAAAGGAGAGGAGGTGACAACGGTGTGATTTGCTATAGACACCAATAAGAAGTTTGCAATGAAACTAAACTTCAGAGCCGGTGAAAGATGGTGGCCCCTAAACTATGTTCCTTTGATGTCCGAATTACCTATCTAGACATGGACACTAAAGCGCCGTGTGGGCAGCTGCCCTCCCACTGCTGCAACAGAGGCCCAAGCAGGGCACATGGAGAAACTGAAATTTCATTACCCTTGTTTGACAGTCTGTGGCTGATGGCCTTAAAACAGTCCTAAATCCTGCAATACAAAACTTCTCTTTAAAGTGTACTTGAGAGTGTGAGGAAACTAAAACTTTGTGGGCTTTATTTTTATTTCCTGGCTCTTTCCCAGTGGTAGTTATAGGCACTGAGTGTGTATGCAGGCACACAGTCACATGCCTTCCCCTTAAAGTGAGGGAATAAAAAGTTTGGGAAGGTCTCCTGGTGCATGAAAACTGAAAAAGCAAAACATAAATAAAAAAAATAAGTAAAGAAAAGAAAGGAAAATAAAATAAAATGAAATTAAATACCAGAAAATAAAATGCTTTTAATAACAGCAGCTTGTCCTGATCACAGATCCCTGGATTTCCTCTGCTGAAAATGACTAGTCTCCTGTCCTGGAATGTTGTCTGGACCAGGAACACTGGATGTGAGGGATGTCTCCATAGCTGTTACCAGTCTGTCTTAGCTTATTTTGCCCTCTTCTGATCAGATAACCCTTCACATTTTGGGCGTGAACCAAAGCCTGACCTGAAGAAGGATGGGTTTAGCTATGTGCTGAGTGCTTTCCCTATTTAGAACTGGAAAAACTAGCAGATCACACTCTGTGAAGCAATAATATCTAAAAAAAGCGCCACTTCCTAGATCCTTAATTGTTGGTGTTCCAGTAGGAACTTTTATTTTGACTGAGTTTTCTGACCTGAGAGGCTTTTTACAAGGGCGTGTAGTGATAGGACAAAGGGGAATGATTTAAAACTGAACCAGAGTAGGATTAAATTAGTTATTAGGAAGAAATTCTTTGCTGTGAGGGTGGTGAGGCACTGGAACAGGTTGTCCGGAGAAGTTGTGGATGCACAACAACACATTCCTGGAAGTGTTCAAGGCCAGGCTGGATGGGGCTTTGAGCAACCTGGTCCAGTGGAAGGTATTCCTGTTCATTGGCAGGGGGCTGGGTCTAGATGGTTCCTTCTGATCCCAACCATCTTGGGATTCCATGATAACTAGTCAGCAGATATCTGTAAGCAATTAGACCCTCTGGAATACTTTTCTGAGCCCCTTACACAGGTGGACCACATCCACTGCTAGTTCAGGGAAGACTTTCCACCTTCTCCGCATGGCCACAGCCAGCAGTTTAATGGCTTCAGCTGCAAAATTGCTTCAGCAAAGCCGCCCAGCTGGATGATCAAAGTTGTCCAAGGCTTCCTTCTTTGCAAAAGACGGAGCTAGGCATCTCCAGCCCATGGTTTGGTCATAAGCAGAGTGGACCACAGGGGGCAATGGGTGCAAGCAGCACCCCCGACTGCAGAACACAGCAGCTCTGCTTCTGTGCCTGCTGACAGATGAGATTTGGGAGGATAAATCTAGCCCCAGCTGTAGATTAGCTTTGAGTTGTGGGCATATTATAATTCTCTGAGGGCACTGCTGTGTAGTTTTCCTTTCCTGAGGCTATTTAACAGAGGCTTCATTATGGGAGGGGATGATACAGGGCCATGAAATTTCAAAGGAATACAAAGCGTGCTGTAGAGGTATGAGCAGAATCCTGGCAGCTATCTGGAGTCAGGCTGATTAGAAAACATTTCTCAGACAGTTTTCATTAGAAAAGAACTCTTTCTATTAAGTTCACTTTTAGTTTTTGCAAAACAGTGTGAAGTTCTGTGGAATTCACAAAGGAGAAACCTTTTTAGAAACGAAAATGCATTTAGGATATCATTTCAAAATTTCAGTTTGAAACTGGAAAATAGTTTCTGTACTACTTTCCTATGCATTTTTCATATTTCTGTTTTGTGTATGCCTTCTTTTATGAGGTCACTGTTGAAATGTTCTCATTTTAATTTTTGCACAATAAAGCAATCTCTTGGATATTAATTAATCCAGGATTTAATCCAATTCACAAAAAAAGGTAAGATATTCTTAATAGCTCAATGTGATTGCCCTCAATAATTGAAAGCAGACAAATACGGGGATATTTCAATGACCACTTGCTGTCATACTTGGATGTGCCATCAGTAGTAGGAACAATTATATGTTCTTAATGTAAAACAATTTTTTAAAACCCACATAAAGTTCAGAATTATTTTTGAAAACTAGGCAAGAAATAAATAAAACTAGGTAAGAAAGAAGATTTTAAAAAAGAATCTTTTTGAAAGTTCAATTTTTTTCTGTTTTTTTTCTGGAATTCTACTGCCATATTTGAAATGAGCTTGAGCCTAGAGTAAATTTGGCTATAAAGGTTTAAAACGATACTACCCCAGCTGTATTGTCTCTAATGGTTGAGATCACCAGCCTCAGAGTAAGGTTCAAAAAACTTACTGCTTTCTCCAGCAGACTTCAATGGGAAGTGTAACTAAAGGTGCCACGCTTGAAAAAGACAGGGCTGGGACAGGGTCTCACTTTGCATCCCATCCTTCAGTCTGTTACAGAAGCAGTGACCCTGCAGCAGGATATAATAGCTGGAGGCAGAGCATTTTATCTGCTCCTGGATGCTCATCTGCCCCTGCCTGGTAGTCTGCGTCCCATGGCATCTGCAGGCAGATCTCATCCTGCCTTTGTCTTTATTCCCCCTTTTGTAAAGAATGTAAGTAATAATGCAACTACCTACCTCAAACTACCTACCTTCATCTGTGCAGGAATTAATTAATGTTAGTAAAGTTCTTTGAAGATAAGATCTAAGTATTATTATTAATAATTTACCTGCAATTTGCTCTATGCCTTAAAAGACAGAAATAATTTACCATGAAATTATGTGATACTACCTAGGGCTATATTAAGGTCTTGAATGGATGTGAAGGGCTTACATTACTGTTAATGTAAACTACTGTGTAGAGGTGCCAAAAGGCAGAACTGGGCTTTATGTAAATACCCAGCCAGGACCTCATTATATCACACAGAATTAGTACTTATAGGATACAAAGTTCTTATGAATTATAAGTTACCCATTTCCTGGAATATATACAGAGATGCAGATCTTCAAAGACAGACTCTTTAAGAAAGATAAAAATTATTTTGTAACATGCATTTAAAGATAATAACAGAAGAGACTTGAGGATTTATTGTGCTGAGAGACAACACATGAGGTTTTTCTTGGTTTCCTCAGACTGACACAATAACTCCCCTTGCATAACATACCTCCCATTTTTTATCTCATTCATTATCCTAATAAGACACTTAAGCATAAGCTCCATCAGAAATACTTGCTTTGCCATAGAAGTGAAGCCTTAAGCTTCAAGAGAACCAGATTCAGTGCTGAAAAGCCAAGAGTCCCATAAACAGAAGTGAAGAGACCAAAAGACCCATGAGAGCTCCTCCTGTCAGAGGAACCAGGGAACGGAGACCCACATGCTCCCCTGGCATCCTTGGTGTTTAGGAGAGAAAATGAGGCAGCTCTGGCAATGTTCCAGTCCCTCCTGCACCTTGGGAGCAGAGAGATGCTCACAAGAAGAGCTGTGCATGACTCATGTACCCCTGCTCAGCTAGGACCCACCTGCAATAACTTGCTACAGAGTCAACTTCCCTTTGTGTGATAAATGACAATAAACCACCAGCAACACTTCATGAATCTCTGCTTTAAACCTTTTGCAGAGATCAAGACACATTTTACTTCTATAGTTTATGAAGACATGTCCAGAAGTATCAAAGGGGAGAGAAATATACCCATTTGAATAGAGGATTCTTGGCAGCTGCCACAGCCATGAGATAAAACAGGTTGCCTATGTCAGTAGAGAATATCTTCTCTCCCAGTCTGAGGACCAGGCTCTGGGCAAATTTTTTGCACAGAGAATAACAAGCAGCCTGAGGAAGACTTAATATTTTTTAATAGATTATAAGCTTTGTCCAAGTTTTCATCATAACTGTGAGAAAACATCTTCCTGAAGGCTTATCAAATTTACATCTCCAGGGTTAACACAAGGTAATACTAAAGAGGATGAAATGGCAGGGATGATGACCCCTAGTTGCTGAAGAGGTGAGAATATAAATAATTTGCCTGTGAGCAAGTCTTTGCAGTGAGAAGTGGTAGTGTTGGCGTAACAGCACCACAATGAGGAGCTGGAATGGATACCCCAAGGTACCATGATGTAAACCAAGCATCTCCAAACCTTGGTGACAATGGGGTCCTGATTTTTTCCTGTCTGGAGACAAAGACAGAGTTATCCTCTCTCATTCTTTGTTTAACAAGCCAAAGTAGTGGAAAAACCTCTGTTTGTAGTCTGTAGATTTCTGTATCTGAGCAACTGATTCATGATGCAGAATTTAGGTCAAGCTAAGCAGATTTAGTTTAAGGACCTGACCACTGTTCTTAAAATGTATCTACTCCAGCATTTGGATGTGAGTGGTAACATGAGTCCCTCTCACAGCAGTGCAGCTGATGTGACAGGAGACAACAAAAAAGTATCATGCCCTCTCCTGAAATAAGAATAGTATTACAACTGTTTCACGCAGTCATTAGCTAACATTTACAGGGGTTATGAAGCAAGTTTCTGCTACAGAGTTAAAAACTGTCATTAATGTCATGCTTCACAGAGCTTTCATAGGTCACCTATGGGATGTGCACAGATCCAAATGCTCAGGAGAAAGTTAATTTACAATTAACAATGCTGTGTTTGTACATGTTATTTGTGCAGTTCCAGTTTTAACCAGGAGAAAGCAGTGGTGCTTAAAGCAACCCATGACTTCTTTGTCTGCCTCTTAGAAAATATTCTGAAAAATAGAATTTCCCCCAAAACACCAACAATCAAGTCCTCTACTTCCACCCAATTCAGGGTATGGATGTGAAACTGGACTAACCCAGGAAAATACCCAGCTAATAACAGTAGGAAGTCAGTCCCTGTCTTTTCCTGTGTTCCATTTTGTGTAGATATTAAAAACTCATAAGGAAAAGTGAGTTGGAAACTTGGCCATAAAAGTTCATTAAATATCAAAGATGAATATTTTTTTTCTTGTCTGCATCAGGACAGAACTACTGGCTTTTGGCTCTGTGTCTGGTTGTGCCATAAAGTCCTCCTTTCCTGATGAAAATTTCATAGAGACACTGTTGTTTGTATAATGATAATTTCTGTTGCAACAAACAATATTTTTCTGTAAATCCTCATTTCTCTGCAAAACAGGTAGTTTGAGACAGCTCTAAAACTTGCTGCTGATTATGATCTAGCCTTATTTCTTTGTCACCAGTGGTCCTTATTGCTCATCTTTATTCAGTGGCTACTGGCCTTTTTGATTTTGCCAGGATGGTGCATCCCTTCATTTCGCGAACCACACCCAGAGCCCAGAGATACCTCAGGTGCCAATCGCCTTTGTTGCTTCCAAAATCCACATGCAGGCGTTTGGTGATCAGGCAGGGCAGACTTAGGTGCTACCAGGTTGCAGATCTTTCTTCAACCCTTAACGCTTATGGCTACACTACCACCCATTGCCACGTCAAGTGTTAACTGCATTTTCAAACAGTGCTTTGCGTGTTGGCTCAGGTAAGACAGGCACTAGTTAATAAAAGGTATTTTTGTTGTATTTGTAGCAAATTACGGTAGCAGGTGTCATTGGAGTTGAACGTGCACACCTAAGATTGACCAGTTCAGCTGATACTGTAGGCATATTTTTAGATGCCTTCTGTACTAACCTGACCTCTACTGACATTTGTGATTTGTTTTCAGTAATATCTGCCTGGGTAGCAGAATCTGTCTGGTCCTCATGGTCAGTGAACCATTGTCTCAGCCATTCACGCTTCCATTGCATTGCACTGGATCTCACCCACCTCAGAGGCTGAGCTCTTAGCTACAGAGGCTGCTGTGAGCCCCTCAGATTGGTCTCCACTCTTTCCAACAAATTCCCAGAGTCGATTGAATCAACTGTCTTTTGACATTATCTTCAGTGTAATGGACCCAGGGTGCTTAACATATATCAGACAAAGGAACACAGAAATCTCTGTCTTAGCAGAGGGCAATAAGTCTCTACATGGTAGAATCAGGCCTACTCTTCAAATGCTAAATTTGATATGGAAGTTGAAAACAAGGTTTAGACAGATATGAGAAGAAGAATTAAGGCGCCAGAACGAAATATCTGTTACTCAGACCCACGGTGCAAAGTCTGAAGGGAAAGAAAATGTTCTTTACAAGAGGAAGTGACAGCAAAGTAGAACTGTGCTCAGACCAAGATGAAGGACTTTTTGAGGCTTCTCTGTTCTTACTGTACTAACATTTCTGATGTGTTGAATCTGATTTGCAATTTACTTCCATTATAAACTTTTACTGTCAGTCCTGTGTCCAAACTCAGTCTTCTCAAATGTTTCACTATGTCTCAGTCTTTGTTATATTGAAACATTTGCTGTCAGGGACATAACTTGATTTGTCACTACATGATTGGTATTCATGGCAGCCATCTCTGAAGTTGTCTTGAGCAATCAACCTCATGCAAGCGGTGATACAAGTGAGGCTGGAATTCTCAAGTTGTCCATGGATGCAGGTATCTTGGGGGCTACTGGCATGGGATGGAATAGAAATAGCAAAGACTTTCTTGGTCCAGCTGTTTTACTTGGTGTGGTTGGGCTTGTATGTTGTTCTGATTACACTTTTATATGTGTAGATATTTCCTCTGGATACATTAAAGAATTTGTAATGGACCTTCCATTACAGAAGAAACATGTTTCTACATAATACAGATGATATCATGACATCTTTCAAGTAAGGCTACCCTTGGGGAGAGTTCATGTTCATATGTTTAGCTCTGATCCTTTTGATTTTCATGTAAGGGTAGCTTTTCGCTAATTAGGGTAAAATACTCTCCAGACACATCTGAGCTTTCTGCTACTGTTAACTGAACTAGTGGAGATGAGTCTTGCTTATGTTGTAATAACACTTCATTTTGTTAACAGCACAGTGACAACAAAGTAAAAGAAATTAAGATAAGATAAAATAAAATAAGCCCATAAGTAATTGTAAAGCCTGTGGCTTGCTTCATAAATTCTGCTAATTGCAATAAATAGCACTGTGCTGTGACAAAAGTGAATGCAAAATAATACCATCGCAGAACCCACAATGAGTCACTTATTGGGAAAATAACTGTAGGTTCTGAAAGGAATTCTATGTCTTCTTCAAACAGATGAGTATGATTACTGTTGTTATTCTTGTGGCTGTAATGCTCCTAAAAACTGACTGACATGTTGGAGACTTCTACCCAAGAGAGTGTCTGGGAGTTTGTGGTTTTGTATTGTTCATTTAAAAAGGATGCTACTAGGTGGAACTCTACACAGAAATTGTATGCCACGGCTTGGCTGGTGTTTTCATTTTAAACACAGAAAATCAAAAGTTTTCAAATTAGTGAGAACAATCACACTTCTGCTGAAATCTGGGGAGAAGAAACAAAAAATCATTCATAGCATCTGCTGAACAAGGACCTTCCAGGTTTCCAGTTCCTTGTCAGCTCCACTTCTGAGCTGCAATCCAGCATCCCTAAAGCCCAGGAACCATGAAAGCCTAAATGCCTTGTGACAGGAAGGAGGTGGGGACCTGGGGACTTTGAAGCTTGTAAGCTCAGTATCCGACAGCATCTGGGCTTTCCATCCCTCATCAGCCTGCCAGGAGAGTGAACTGTCAAGCAGAGGGAAGCACAAGAAATGGGGCTTCTTGTCCTCCAGCTGGAAAGGCAGGCTGGTAGGAGGCCAGGCGAAGTTTTCAGTCTGGTTTGAAAGCCTGTCAGTGGTTTCACAGCAACTTCATTGCAATTAAACTGCCTCAAAGAAGATTTTTATTTTTTATGAATAAGCAGTTCTTCTGCAGAAAGGAAAAATTAAACTAAGCAGGGAATTCCCATTTAGCTACAATACCAGGCCTGTTACTCACTGAGTGTGGTACTTGAAGAAAATATGTTCCAGAAAGCACAGTTGCGGAGGTTAGAGGATGAGTCTGTCTATTGGTAGGTAATGGGTAACCAACAAGTTACTGATGACTGCCTTGGAAATACACATTGATGGTGCTCTGGTTCCAGTCCAGCTATGATTTTGTAATGAAGATATAGTAGACAAAAATGCCTGTGCTGACCATATGGCTTCTGCTGAAGTGATGGTCCTGTTTATCCCTGCCCATCCTCTACCCTTGTGCCCTCTCCAGCTCTCCTCCAAGCCATCAGCAACCTGATTCAGCTCAATGAACTCACAGAAGGGTTGTTACTACCTTTTTTCTGTCAATGTGTTTTGTGCTATCATTAGGATAGCCTCAGATCTGGAAGCTGAAGTAGGGGAGGAAGGCAAAAGCAGGAAAGGGGGAAGTGGATTTGAGGTGTGGCCTCACCAGTGCTGAGCTGCCCTGATTCTGCTGGCCACACTGTTCAGATACAGGCAAGGATGCCATTGGCCTTCTTGGCTACCTGAACATACCTGGCTCATGTTCAGCCTCTGTCGACAAGTGCCCCCAGCTCCTTTTTCATCTGGCAACTTTCCAGCCTCTCTGTTCCCAGCCTGTAAACTGCCTGGGGTTGTTGTGACCCTTCTTACAGGACCCAGCACTTGACCTTGTTGGACTTCACACAATTGGTCTCAACCCATTGATCCAGCCTGTCCAGATCCCTCTGCAGGTCTTTTCTGCCCTCCAGCAGCTCAACACTCCCACTCTGTGTCATCTGCAAACCTACTGACAGTGTACTCAGTCCTCACCAACTGGATTTAACTTCATTCACCACCACTCCGGCCTCAGCCATCCAGGCAGTTTTTGATTTGTCCCTTAATCATCTTTGTGGCCCTTCACTGAACTCACTCCAGTGTATCCATGTCTCTCTTGTACTGGACAGAAGTGACCGAAAGGACCCAACCTTCCAGGTGTGGCCTCACTAGTGTTGAGCAGAGGGGAAGGATTACCTCCCTCAATCTGCTGTCGAAAGTTGACAAATGATTTTTGGGAAAACCCGTTGTTTTTCATCAAATCCTAGCTCTTTGGATTGTCATGTTACGTGTGATTCTCAGCTATAATGCAAAAAGCTGTCACATATGCGGAGATAAACCCTGAAGAAGAAACCTGAAGTGCTCAAGAACCAGACAGCAAAATAAAGGAATAAAAATGTCACATTATTTTTCTCTTTAAAAATCTTAGGATGTTTTTAATCCAGTCAAAGATTTTGGAGCTTTCCAACACTTCAAGGTTGCTTGAATTTGGCAATACCAACTTCATAACAATGTAGGAAACATTTTTCTTGATGGAGTATGAAATCATACCTGGAGTCTCACTCTCATCCAAACTCCTTCCTAAAAAGATTTTCAGTATGGTAGTAATATTATGACGCTAAGCAGGAGGACAGGGGAGCTGTTGGGGCTTTTTTATACCAGATGCTTCACTAAGAGAACATGATCTCCACTTTAGAAACTTTTAATGACTATTTGTTTGGAGTCAGCAAGTGATTTTGTACTAATTCCTGAAGTTTCAGGAGAACAGTGGATTTTATGTTAAATTTATTCATAGACTAGATGTACCTTTTTATAAAGTGCATAATAATTCTGATTTGTGCCTTCAGATAATACCATCTGCTCAGACTTGCAGAGGAAAAGGCAGGCTGTCCTCCTATAACATTAGGGAGGACCTCTCTCTCCTGCATATTTTTTGTTTAATTCACTTGAGGGGAGGGGGAATATGGAGAAAAGAGATTATCAGTTTGTGTAGCAGTTCCAAAACATTGAAGAAAATTCAACTGCCTTTTGCTTGATGTAGCTACAAGGCAGTTCAGTTAAAAAAAAAAGGCACGCCAACAATAAAAAAAAATTAAGCCAAAACTGATAGGGAACATTTGTCTCCTGGACAGACAGTGAAATCCAGTGTAATAATTATTTATTTTTTAAAATTACCACAGGTGTTCCCAAGCTTTGGCAGTGAGATAGTCCTTTTTGCAGTGACGTGATGTGTGATACTGAGAAAACTGAATGCCCAGCATTCCTGCTTCTCAAACTGGATCACTCACGGAACAAAACAGCATTTAATGTCCTGGAAGACCATGTTTTGCTGTAACACATCTGTCATATAAACAAGCAAGACTGGAAGTAAGACAGTTTTTTAGAGCACTTTGTACCTTCAAGTTTCAAGGCCCTTTGCAAGGACAGGGTTTAAATGGCAAACATGAGAGGACTTATTAGTGCCACTTGGTCTTCCTGCCCCTCTGCTGCTTCTGCTGCAAAATACATCTGGTGCTGATTTCCTTTGTAAAGCACCTTGGGAACAGGGGAAACAGAGTCTGAGTGGGATAGCATTCTGATAGATATAAGGAGAAAAGTCCTGCCCCAGAGTGTCTCTAGCCTCAGGCTGCACTCACACAGCGCGTTCAGCGCGCAGTGCACTTTGTGCTCTGTGAGTTCAGCTGCCTTCTGTGCTGCCTGAAGTGCACCTTTCACAGTGCCTAAAGTTAAATGTACACAGGTAAGACTTTGACAAGTCATAGGCCAAGTGCTGAAGCCTTGTGAAATTCCCTTTGCTGTGGATCTCTGGGTCTGTGGAGAGCTTCCCTGAAACAAATATCACTTCTGATTCCAAGCTCTACCTGATGAGAAAAAGGCAGAGATGAAGAGAAAATATACAAAGGAGAGAGAAGGCAGGAGTGAAGCCCATGGGAACATGATTATCAGGAAATGAAGGGATGCGGGATGGCTGAAAGAGTAGATATCACCTTTGTGCACATGGATGTAGAGAGGCTGAGCTGGCCATGTCCAAAGGTGTGGGTGCAGTATAGCTCCAGTTTAGAAAACACATGCTTCTAATATTGAGGCCTGGGCTTGACCTGATGTAATCCTGAGCACACATTTAGATCTACCTCTGCACACTTAGCCTGCACACAGCTGTTAGCTGAGATATGGGGGACCAGCACAGTGCAGTGGTAGATATTTGGGTGCCAAATTCTCTTTCCAATCATTCCTCTGTGAGAGGCAATTAATTTGCAGATTGCTGAATGTCTCACATTCACACTGGGTCCTGTCTGACAAGGCTTTGTTCCTACTTCCTGTTTGTGATTCAAAGGAACAAAACCCAGAAAATAATTGTTTTCAGATGTGAGATTTTTTTTAAGGTTAATCTCATGGTTTTGGGGGTCTGACCTGATTTATCTGAAAGTTTTGGACTGGCAGTGTTGCATGGAGATTAGCCTTTCCTGTTGTGAAGATCCTAGTCTGAAAGTCCTATGGATCTCAGCTTAGATCCGTATTTACCCAGGTAGATAAACTGAGTGCTGTGCAATGTTAATGCACGTGAGTATTTCAGAGAAAACTTCAGCAGGAATCAGGTTCTCCTTTTAAATCTTTCTTCTCACACATATCTCCTTGCAGCATGGAAAAAATGTACTCAGATCCCCAGGAGCACGCCTGACATGGTAATGGGAGAAGACAGTAACCAGCAAAACAGTAGCACTTTTGAATGATTTTCCCACCATTTTGATAATGGAGCTGAAAGGAGAAGATAAATATCAGTATGTATGGAAAAGACTAGGAAAGAGAAAAAGAAACAGAACCAGGTGGGGAAAGGAGGAAGAAGTAAAAAGGGAGGAAAATGAGAAGAAAAAGGGAACATGTGAAACATAGGCACACAAAGAGGATTTGGGTCTTTCTAGAGAAGTTTTGCTTTGCAAAAGTTCTATTTCACAGGCATTAAAACAAATATGTGAAGGAAATGTATATTAATTTAATTTCTGAAGCAGTTTGTGCATCTACTCAACCTGATAGATATCCACAAGCCAAGTAGTTGAAAACTGTTACTCTAGATGTTGGACATGAAAACATTTCTTTTACTATGCATGCAGCTGTAGAAGTGATAAATGAGAGATGGAAAGAAACAGGCAGTTCCATAAGAATGCAGATTATCTCTGACAGGGAAGAGACAATGTACTGGCAACACAGTAGCAGCTGAAGCAAATGGCAGATAGAAACAAAGAGAGAAAGTAGGTCTTAAAGGAGGCAAAAATATCTCAGCACAATCATTTTTCTTGATCTGTGGCTTTCATAATGGTGCAGAAGGCAACTCAGCCATCTCTGAGCACCTCGAAAGAGAGTTCAGTAATGAGGCAGCCCTGGCCCTAGTAGCAGCCAGCAGCTGGGAATGGCAGAGTGATCATCTGTCAGCACCTGAAGCCCAGAACAATGCATCCTGCACAGGGTGAGCAACAGAGGGATGGAGGGACAGGAACCTTAATTGAACCTCACAACAGGATGAAATACCCTGGCTAGATTTATGAATTTTTCCCATTACTGTTAAAAGTTTCAACAGTTAAAAATCATGTTCCCTCCTCTGTCTCTACCTGTGGAAGAAGAGGGCATATCCACAGAAAGTCACCTCTGGGGTATCTCTCTGCCCCTCCTGTTGTTTCATGAGCTCAAGCCCTTAGCATATGTTTTCACTGGTGCAGTTAAGTGTCTCCTGAGTATTTATTTCTGCTGCTGCTTAGTTGAAAGTTAAATACAAATTTTAGCTCCTTTTCAGGCTCCTGAACTGCCACACTCCTGTCTTATCCCCAGAGCTGAAGGAACAATTTAACAGACATAAGTACATGTTATCATCATTTCTGTTTTGATGTGTTATTGCTAATTTGCATCCTCATTCCCTTACCTTCAAATTTAATAGAAGACAAGAGCTGTTCCCTTTTATCCCATTTTCTTTTATTTCTTCTCTTTTTTTTTTAATAATGAGAAAGACATAAAGAAAGTGAAAAAATAAATACAAATACCAAAACAGCTCCAGATGAAAGACAGTAAAATGACTGCCTGCTGCTCCCTCTTGAACTGACTGTCAGCAACTCAGAGTTTCTCCTGTTGAAAACTGTGGGACTCCTCTCTCTGCACTGCTGGATCCTTTTAACTCCATCAGGTCTGGCCAGGAGACACTGCTGCAGCAGCAGCAGATTTCTCAAGAGATTTAGAGAAAGAACAAGAGTACAGAGGGGTGTCCCCTGACCTTTTCCTGGAGTACAATAAGTCCAACCCATCTGCTGTCTCACCCTCCCTGACTTGAAAGGACTGTAGCTACCATGCAAGGACTGAGGGGTTCTCATCTATTTTTTCCTCATCACCTTCCTGGTCTGTTCCTTCAATCCCTTTCCAGGATAATCAAGCTAGAACAAGCTGGCTCTTGAAAGATGGTACCAAGGAAAATCAGCAGCAGAATTGAGGATAGAATAGAAAAGTTACACTTCACATCTCATGAAATGTCTGAGCCACACAGTACATTTGTATGTGCTTGTGCCTGGAGTCTTCCTTCTGGGAAAAATTCAACATGTGTGAGATGTGAGCTATGAGACCTTGTAACGGGGGCAAATGTTCACATGGCTCCCAGGAAAGCTCTCAGCATTTGGGCCTTGAATCTGCCTGGTCAGTCCTGCTCCAGCCCTGTTTCTCCTGTCTCTGCATGGCAGTGTGAGTGCAGCCAGAAAAGAGTTAAATGCTGAGCACCCTCTCCCAGGGTTTAATAAGGCTGTATAAGAGCCAGGAGAGCTCTGAAGGGTGTATAAGAGCCAGGAGAAAGGTTGCACTAGTTAGGCTGCTACTTCAACCTGTAAAACCAGCCATAGCTCAGATTGGATTTCTAGGAGAACAGGAAGGTTTCTTGAAGAGCTGTCTGTCCCGTCAGCACGGTCTGGTGTCACGGGGTGCGAAGGCAAGGGAGTAGCTGCGTATCCCCTGCTCTGCTCTCTTGACAGACCCGCTTCTGAGCTTACACTAGTGTAGCCACATCAGATTTGTCTCCACTCGAACAGTGATGCTCTTTGCCTCCTCCACGTTTGGATTTCACCCTCCTGCTGCCTGGGCTGACTGTGCCACCCTCTGTGCACCACGGGAGAAACATGTGATTCCCAATGCACAGCGTGTGCCTCCACCCCAGAGAGCTTTGGAGGCCAGCGAGACAAGCACTCTGTGTCCTCGTTAATGTAAATGGGGTGCAAATTACACCAAGCAAAGCTGCTCTTTGCTGAGCTCTAACTCTCTGGGGTGGAGGACTAACATATGGGGGAGCGAAGAGACAGGAACCCTGGGCCACAGCACTGCATGCAGGTTAAGCCAGGCACAAACCAGCAAGGGAGTGAGAGATACCTCTGCCTTTGAATCCGATCCTCCCTGCCTGTGCCATTCCTCCATGCAAAGTCCAACTTTCACACCGATGAAACAGAGCCCCTGTTTAAAAACGCAGCTGCAGCCATCACTGGATTTTTCCATGAGCACAAATATTCCTTTGACAGTATGTCTGTATCGAGTTAACTGGCAACAGAACTGCTGTTCTCTCCAGTTTAAGTGAGACATGTGAGTCCCTTCATGTAGGACTTTGAGCCACAGAAGCAGCCCTGCTGCCCCACAGTTTCCAGCCTGCATTCCCACCCCCAGGTCTTGTCATCCACTTTCCCGTTTGCCCCCATGTGGGCATAGTTCCCCTCTCCTCCCCTCCCCTGCCTCTGGGTTTGTCCCCCCTCCTCCCCTTCCTCTGGGTTTGTCCCCTCTCTTGCATTTTCCCCAGGTCAATCCCAGTGCCCTTGCACAGCATCATCCCTTGTCCTTTTTCTTTGTGGTTAATAAAGAAAATTTGACTGACTGCCTTTGCTACTTACTGAAAACCGTGCATTACAGTTATAGTTTTGTCTTTTTTTTCTTTTTCCTTTTCTTTCTTTTTTTTTTTTTTAACCTAATGGAAAAGAGAAAAAGCCAAAGCATTCATTTGCTCACTGAGAACTCAGGAAACCTAAACCTCAGGAATCCTTAAAGAACCAGGAGATGAGATATAAATTAAACAAATTACCCCAAACAGTTTCCTGACACAGCTCTAGGAAATCTGATGCACACAAGGGAGGGAAATTGAAGGATGACAGCATCTCTATTTTATTTACTTTATAGAACCACTGTTGAAAGCACAAAGGATGTTCCAGCAGAAACTTCCTCAACAAAGAAACAGCTCAAAAGTACCTAACTTCCCACTCTGCTCTCCAAACATGTCTAAGTTTATTCCTTTAGAAGGGGAGAGAGGAAGGTGTCATCCAAGAAGGAAGACACACTGGTGTGTGGGACAAAATAAAACTCCCCGACTTGTCTCTGCTGGCCTTATACAAGTTCTTGTTTGTTTAAAAAATGAAGCTATGTTTGTTGCCTGGTGGGCCTTGGGAACATTTCCTGAGCTAACTCTAGAGCCACTGAAAGCCCCACAGTACAAAAGTGCTTGTGTCCCACAGGTTGTGGGAGGGATCAGTGAAAGCAGAGCTCCAAGCCCCACGAATCCAGCTGGCAGTAGCCAGCTTAGGACATGTGGGAGATTTGGAGAGGCAGGTGAGAGCTGTCTTATCTCTTGCAGCCAGTGAAGGACCTGGGCGGCCTCAGCAAACCAACTGCTTCTTTCACAGTGCCTCCTTTTCTTTCAGGTTGTGGTTGACACATCATGTATCTTTGCTTGAGTTGTCTGTCTTGGTGTGCCTGTGTATCTACTTATGAGCTCATCATTTTCCTTTGTGTGACACTGTACTCCTCAAAGGCATTTTTCTGTATCGTGGATGCAAACACCAGTAGAAACCACAAAATTCCAGTCTTCGGTTAGGCAGCAAAACTGTTCTAAATGGTGTGCAAGTGTTGCCTTCCTTGCAGACACTAACCAAGCAAAGTTGGGTCATCCTCCCTCCTGATCCCTGAGGAGCAAGACACTGGGATGAGAAATGTACTGCTGTTCTCTCCTGGCAGTGCAGCGTGCTGAGCCCCTTGACCACCACTTGGCTTAGGGGATGCTTTCTACTCTATGCTCTGTCATTAATTATGCCTTTGTCATGTCCTGTAATGACTGTCTTGATCATTATGAATTCATCTAGGGCTAATGTGCATGTCATATCCACTGCGGCAGGAGAGAGTAAAGCAAAGCAAACCAACCAGCCAACCAATTTCTTTTTCTCTTTACTTTGTCTATTTGCCTATAATTGATTTGCAGTTGGTTGATTTTTCAATTTGGCTTTTTGAAGTTTATTTGCAAGTATTAATTTTTTTCTTTGGAGTTTTGTTTCTTTTTTAACAAAAGGATTCTGATTTGCATCTTTCTGCAACTCCCTGATAGGGAATCATCAGACTAATAGCCCTTTTTCTTCCCCCCCTTTTTTTTTTTAAGTACAGTTATTTCCAAGGGCCTCAATCAAAGACTCGAAGGACTAAATCTTTAGGACCAGATTTTTCCCAAAATAAGTTATCTCCCAACTGAAGTACCACAAAAACCAGCCAGAACTTTACAACACTGCAGAGCACAGACACCCAGACTCCTCTGGAAATGTGCTCTTTTGGCAGTCATATGCTGGTGAAGATGTCAGACTAATTGCTGTGTCCATAGAGTACTTTCTATTATGCAGCACAAGAATAATTTTGTCAGCACTCCCCATCAATATCTGATTGATTGGACCATTTCTCAGAACAAGAGGCTACAAAACCAACTTATTTTTGATGGAAGCTCAACAGAAATGCAATCTATACCAGTGTTTAGTCATGAGGTTGCCTTTCTGCTACAAGCTTGAGCAGAGCAATGCAAACCAGTGTGTAACTGGCGTTGTCTCCCAGTCTTTGCATTACTGAACTGGTTAAAAATGGAGGTGAAAGGTTTGGCATTATACAGCTACTCCCCAGGTGACTATATGTCTCTGTTTATTCTGATATATGGGGAAAAGAACCTTTCAGACTATTTCATCAAGTAAGCACTGCTAGTTAATCTGAAGTGAGGCAAGGTGTGTGGTTATCTGGTATAGTCTGCCTCCATAATTTTCTGAAGCATTTTCTCCACATTTCCCCAACAAACTAACTCTGTTCTATTCTCTTTTCCAGTCTCTTTCCTTCTCACTATGGGAGCAGTGGCTGCATATGCTGGGTGGCTAGACCTGTGAATGAACATCTCCCAGTCATGAGTGAGTGGAAGACAAAAGCCGTGTCTCTGACCCCAGAGTTTTAGAGGGAAATGGAAACAGAAGCACATGGAGCCTCAGCACTGACCAGGGCAGAGTTCAGGCTTACTCCCATGCTGAGGTTGTGCCACCCAAACACAGCAGGCAGCTGACCCATGGTTCAGCTGTAGAGAATGCTACATGGTGATGGGTGTTGTGGGTTTGGGTGTCAGGAATGGTTCTGCTCTGAGCCTCATGCAAACACCTGGCCTAAGGCAAGCCCAGACCCTTGCAGTGAGTCACTCTTCCTCGAGCTTGATCTTCTGTGCTGCAAAAGTCAGATGATGCAGGGCAAAGTGGTTACCAGCAAGTGGGTAACCCTGACAGTCACAGCATTAGACCTGAATGTCACGAGTGCCCAACAGGGCAGTGCCTTATGCATACATGTTCTTCTTTCCCTTGTGAAACTGGGAGTGAATCAGTGGGACTTCTGCCTTAAGCAAGGAAAAGAGGGAGTCTCCAAAGTTATTTGAGATTTAGGGTTAGGTTGTTTCTTCCATAGTCCTTTCATGTTCAAAATTCCAGCTTGGCAGGGATTATGAGTCCTTGGCAAGAAATCCACTCTCATTTGACCCCCGTTAGGTCCCCAAAATGCAACCTCTTGTTCAAGCATAGCCAGCAGAAACAAGGATAAAAGATACAAGCACCAAAGCACTGAACTCCTTTTTTTGCATTGTGTGGATGTAAGGAAATCCCTATGGAGTAGCTGAGGTTTTTGCAAAAATACTCCTAGCAATACATTGCTAGTAAAGAGCTTTCTGTGATATATAGGGTATGAGAGACTGCAGCACAGTGAACATAATTCACTACTTCTTCTCGATAATAAATTCTACTCCAAGTGCCATGAAATGAAGGTAGGGAAAGGCAGGGAGAGTGGAGGTATTTCAAGGAACAGAAAAGGGATAATTGCATTTCAGGACTGATTTTGTCTTAATTCAACTTATATTTTACAGACTTAGACACAGTCCTCCTTCACTGACCCTACTGGGTCACAAGGTGTTAGAATTCTTGCAGAGAAGATAAAGGAGTTATTGCAAAAGTACCCTGCAAAAGGAGAGTCTGGACTGTGTAGTTGATGTCTGGATTCAGAAGATGTGAATTTGTGGGGGTTTTTTTTGCATCAGACCCCTTGTGTAAGTTTGGGCAAGACATGTTGCCTTTATCCCCCCATCCTGTTGGGCTAGGGACTGTTTCTCATTAGCTTTGTGCAGAGCTGCTGGCACACACAGGCTCTGATTTTGGTGAAAGTCCTTCACTAAGTGCAGAATGAGAGGTATGAGAGGAGCATAGAGATAGTAAAAGTCATTGTTCTGAGTGAGTGAATATGATGGTAGGTCTTGGACACTTAATTCACTCCCCCGAGCATAAACATTCCGGAACACTTGAAATACCCTGGGAGTAGCTGAAACATTCCCAGAGGTGTGACAGACATGGCACTGGATCTATGGGACACCCTGACGCAGCATCTGGAAGCCAGGGAGAATACTGTAGGGCATTCCAAAAGGCTTTGATGCCTGCAGTGAGAGAAATGAATAGAGCCCTGGAGCCTTTCCTCATTAAGCTGGTTTGGAGGCCTCTGTACAATGAATTGGCACACACTCCTTTCCCTCCCTGCAAGCACCTCTCCCTCTGTTCCCGACATCCACACTGTGAACATGGCTGTAACTTGCAGTGCTACGTTCACCCTTTTTGTAGAGGATTCCTGCAGCCTAGAGCCAGGGTGAAGGGGCACCAGAGGGGAACACTGAATTAAACATGGTGGTGAGCATTCATTCTCTATGCAGTACCTTGTCCGTGAAGTTGTGGGTCATGTAACTCGTGGGTCATGTTAACAGTGATATATTAGACACAAACTCTAACTAAACCAAAAGAAATGGTGCTGCTGTTTCAGCCCAACCACCAGAACAGAAGGTACATGAAAAAGAAAAGTGTGTCTATTCCTCATCCTGTAAAAACAGAGGTGGAGCTCAATCATCAAGACTTGCCATCACCTCTCTGATTGGTTAATCTTATGTCTAGGCTTAATATGGAACAGAAAAAAGTCTAAAAAATGTAGAAACCATTTGACATATTTATATGAAATAAATTAAGGGTCAATAATCCTTGAGGGGAAGAAATGGAAAGAGAAATCCCTAACCGTGTGGGTTAAATAACCGTCTAAAAACTTTTCAGCTATGTAGAAGGAAAGAGACCAAACTTTAGATTTAAGCTTGGGATAAATAGATTAAATGTAGTTTTATTTCAATTTTGTCACCCATGTTTTTTATCTCTTTCTAACTATACTGTCTATCTTAGATTTTGTAAAGAAATATTTTTAATTTGCTTTTGCCTTCAAGACCTGTTTTGAGTTGGGGGTGACTTCAAGGTAATGAAAAGTATCAGTGGTCCTGTTGCCATTTCAGCCCCTAAAATCAAGAGCCAGACAGGGTTGGGTGATAAAATATGGTTACTGTTTAATGAAGGTCCCTCTTGGTGCACAGCACGCCGAACTACACACCAAAAATGTGCTGAAGGTGCACACGTGACATAGGGCAAATACAGTTTTATAAGTTTAGCAAATTAACATAATTGACAAGAATCCCCAATTAGAAACACAGGTGATGAAGTAACTCCCTCTTGGCTTGACCCCCTCCGAAGCCCCCCTTCCTTGCCAGTTGTTATGGGAAAACATCCCAGGAAGGTGCTAGCTGAGTATGGGAAAGTGTTTTGGGAAGGTGTCCTTGATTCCCATAAGAAGCGAGATTAAGCCTGGCCCTCAAGAATTTGTTTATCTAATAGGAAAAGTACTGAAGTACTGAAGTTAGCAAACTATAACTATATAATAACATAGGCATATATGAAGAATAAAAGCAAAAAATCATTTCGGCATCAGTCTGCTCCAAGAGATGGTGTGAATCATACAGGCCAGTTCCTCACCCAGAGTACCCAGTACCCCAGTGGAAAGCCTTGCACATCAGAGAGAATTCCCTCCAGCATGACAAGAGAGAAAAAAAAATATAGAAACCATGGGGCCAGAGTCTCTCTCCCTTTCTTTTTAATACCTGTGAGGCATTATTCACAGCTTTGAAATAATGCTTAAATATTTCCTTGTAACAATTAATAACCTGTAGATTTAGTTTACTGCCAGACAAAGACATCAAACCAAATGCAGTCAGTGGATTTAAAAAAGAATGAATGATTCTAGGGCCTTTGACAACATTTACAGTTTTATTAACCCAGTAAAAGGGAAGTTGAATTTCATTGGCACAGGGTCAGGAAGAGTTCTGGCCTTTCATACACAGAACAATGCAATGGTCCAAATGCATTATTTTGCTTCCAGGATCGTCTGATTGAAGCTATTGGGCCACAGTGAAAATCAGTGCTTCCCCATAACATATACAGCCCTGCTTTTCAGTGATAAAAATAACATAAATTCCTTCTTGCACTGCATGTCGATGAGCAGAATTCTAAAGAACTGACTTTTGTTTTCCTTATGGTGGCAAAAAGACAGTGACTGTAATGAATTGCAGTTAGGGTTTAAGTATTTGTGTTACCCTTTAAACAAAGGCTTTCACTCTAGAGCTTTTAACCTTTCTTAGCTGTTAATGAAAGACATGCTTTTCAGTTAGGTAACTAATATGTGTGAATCATCCCGGGATAAAAGCATGACACGCTAGAGTAAACTGCTCATACGAATTCATTTGTAGGCACATAGTCTGAAGCATGAGATACAACACTATGTAAATGAGAAAACACCAGAAGTAAATGATTTTGTATGATGATGATTTCTGCCATCTTTTCAGAAATTCCACCCTAAAATGTGGTGTTTTGACATGTGAGAAAATCATGGAGAGACAGACCTAACATGTCTCACCTCCCATTTTAATCTTTGCATTATAATATAAATGTTGCATTTTCCTGAAAATAATCTCTAGATTCTCAATCATCAAACTTTAAACAATTTCAGTTCTTTTTATTCCTGAAATATTACATGGTATGCAAGAACACCACAGTAGTTCCCTTTTTTTTTTCTCCCCTAGGATTTTAGAAAAGTAATGCACTGGATGTCATATCTGGTGTTCCACATATCATTGTGGTTAGTTTATGAAGATTTAAAGCTACTCTGTGCATGGAATTCTGCAATTTCGGAGCAGCTCTGTCTTTGGACATTTGAGATGGGATTAATGTTTCTTACCTTCGCCTTCTAAACAGTAAATGATTTCTGCAGCCTGGTTGCCTAGATTTGCTCTCCAGCCGATAGTGACTCTCTTAGATGCTGTCTTTGAAGAGGATGAATTGCCTTCCGGCATGGTTATATCTCTGCAGCACTTTTATAGGCTGTAGAAGAAACCTAAGTTTCCAGGCGCATGGCAGAACTGCCTGGTTTTACCTGGAAGACTGATTTAGGTACAGACCAACTCAAGAGTAACAGTGTGCTACTCCACTTTGATCTGGTCTGCTTGGACAGTGAACTCAGTGGAATAAAAGCAAACCACTCTATGTGGACACTAAGCATGTCCACATACAGATTATGGGGAAAAAAATACTAATTTTTGTCTCATCAGACGATGCTCAATATCAAACCTCATTACCTTACAAGCTGCAAGTACACAAACTGCCCCACGGGAGTTTCAGTGTGACTTCACGTAAGTCAGCAATTTGTTTAAATGCCACAGGTTTCTGGTGGTGAATCATGTGCTTGTAATCACAGATTTGTTCCAGAATATTTCCAACCCTTCAGATGTGCATTCTAGTTGAATCTGAATTAATTTTCAGCTGGAGATAGGTCTGTAATGCTAGAGTGACATTTTCACATATGCTTTCTTAGAGTTCATATCCTCAAATGGTATACCTCAAAGGTATTTCCATTCAGATGACCAGAAGCTACAGAACTAAATATCTTTGTGGATCTGGAGTTAAGCCCCATGTTCAAAATAACGGGCCTTTAAGAGATTAGGCTTTATTGAGAGTCAGTGAAACAGAGGTTCCTGAATTTTCTTGTTAAAGTTATCTGGTTTATAAAGTTTGTGCTGGCATGCTGAAATTTTTTTTTAAATGTGTTTTAGCTGATTTATAAGGCATAAATTCAAGGAGTGAAGAAGACATGGACCTCTCATCTCTACCTTTTAATATCTTCTCCTGTGTAATTATAAGTCATCTGCAGGTAACCACACCTCATTCGAGGAATAAGTACAGGGTTAGTCTTCTTAAAATAACATCTGAGAGTATGGAGTTTGTGTCTGATATTACACTCTTCTATAAAGTAGCTTTACCCCTAATTCCAATTATATATGTATATACATGCACAAACATATAATTATATATATACTCATATGCCTTTTCAGTTAACACTTTTCAAGCTGGATCTCTGTCGCTTGAGCTTATTACTATGAATGCAAATAATAAAACTTATTTTGTTTAAGCTCCCCTTCATCAGCAGGAAACTAATGAAAGATTAATTTTGGCTCTAGCCCCAGAAAGGTGAGATTGCCATCTTTGCTCCTGTTCCTACTGCTGTTTGCTGGTTTTTATGAAAGATGTATCAACAGTGTTAAAAAACATGTCAGTTTGACACTTTTACTGCCAAAGTTCAAACAGAATACTTTTAGCCACATCCAAACTTGACTGTAGCAAAAAATACTCTTTTAGCAGGATTTATCTGGTGATCATGCGGGAAGTTATGGCCATCCAAATTTAAAAGTAAATTAACCTTGCCAAGACTTATGAGCAAAGTCCTACATTCCTTTTTGATTTGTATCTCTCTTCTCCCTCTCAGATATTCTCATGGATTATAAGGCCGTTAGGAATCATCAGGACATATTGTCTTACCTTCCATGTAAGCAATTTTACGTCCTCCACAGAAGTCTAGCAACGTGTGGGTTTTTTTGTCATTCTGCTCATGTTTTGCATATTTTGCTCTAATGGAGGCAAAATTTGCGCTTAAACCTGATGGGATTATTCATGGAGTAAGACCTACTCTGTGAAAAGTAACAGCGATAGTCACAAATTAGAGTAGAAAGGATTCCTCATAAATCTCATTCTCAGGTACATGATCAACTTCTGCTGGCCTGCTGAGTCTTCTGTAAGTCTCTGTGTGCCTCTCCAAACCTAATATAAAGAGCAAAACTATGACAGAGCTCGGTCTACTTTCTTTGCGCCAGCCACGAGTTTAAGTGTGCCCATGTGTACCTTTATGGCATCTGCTACGCCACAATATTTTTACACTGCATAAATGTGACCATTTGCATGAATCAATGCGTTTTGTTGGATAGAAATGCACTGTATTTTTCTGTGGAGCGGTTCATTGTATGCTTGCCCCTACGAGAAAGGTGAGCTGAAGGTCTGGCAGTATTTCTCCACAGTTAGTGATGCATTGCACACTTTCCTTCAAAACTGTGTTCCAAATAATGCTATTTCACATGCTCCTGATGCTCCCTGGTTTAAATTTAATTTGTATGCAGTTTGCATCACTTAGGAACAAGGGGAAAGAAATAACACTGTTGTAGTACATGATAATAATGCCTTTCTCCCACTTTTTTTCTGTCTTGACTAACTGAACTAGAAATACTCTGGGAAAAGTAATGATTCTTAGCATGTCTATTCACACTGGTCAATACCCTGCATGACATAGGCTTCTGCGACTACCAGAAAATATTCCATGAAAAGCTGGGAAAAGGAAGAATTGCTATCTAGTCTCTACTGGGTGCATTGACTAGATCTCAATTAGCTATGAAGGGAAGCCAAGGTCATTAAGTCAGACATATCAAACTGCATCGTAGCCACTGCTCTATAGTCAAATGGAAGTTAGGTGAGATGAATTCATCCAGAATGTCTCCTTCCCCAGTATTTAGATATAAATCAGCAGATTTTGTGCTTGGCTGGTCTTTCAAATTTGCAGTGGGAACTTTTTTCCTCTAAAGCTATTCACTGTGTTTTGTGGTGGAAACTGACAGCTCATCTCGGTCCTGTGTGGAATTGGAAGTAGCATGACATTCCCCAAGGTTATAACAAAGCCTCTATGAAAACACAAACACATCATCAGGGCTGGCACAAAAACTAAGGCTTTATTTGATCCTTTTGTGTAATTTCTTCTTTGTCTGTGAATCTAGCTATTTCTGGACAGCCATGCTTCTGGATGTGCCATAAAATGTCAGACAGAGGACATGGAGACCTGGGCTGTAGTGGTGAGGGAAAAATACTAAACCACTGGGTCCACTGATGCTACTGTTCCTCAGAAATATTATTTTTCTATCTAACCACACAGTTAACCAGGTCACAATTTTTCTTCTCATCTGTCTTGTGATTGTACAGGTACAATCTTCTGCCTTTTTCTGATAAGCAGTCTACTCTGGTGTGGAAGTGAAAGAGCTGAGCTGGTGAAGTGGCATTCAGGAGATAATTTGCTTTTTTCACTTCACTTTCAACCTTGTCCTGTTTGCCTTGTTGAATATTTTATGATGTTCCCAATCTCTTTTTACAAGAAGATTTGCTGCTTTATTTGTTTGCATGCGACTGATCAGTGCTCAGTTTTGTAAAACTTAGCTAATCTCAAAAAATCTCCTTCAAGAGCAAGACCTTGATACAGGGTGAGTAGCTGTTCATCCCAAGAAATTTGGCTTCAATCTTTCTTTGTGTCCCATTGTGTCAGACTGATGGTTCTGCCCTAAATCTTGTTTGTGCTCATCACAAAATTAAAGTACTTGAGGCCAAACAGGGAGGCGTTTTCTGTCCATGAAAAGTGCAATGACTGACCAGCTGTGACTGCGTTTTGCACATCTGTATGTGGCCACTAATACTAAGTCCAGTTCAAGTGTCAGGCATATAACAGCATTAAATTACTTTTATAGAAGTTTCCTGGATGTTGCTTCTCAATTTGAAAATCTTCTCCACCTGTAATCTTGTGCAGATAAATCTCTTCTATCAACCCACACTCTGTGATCAGGTGTATATTCCATGCTTTATCCATGGACCATATTTTTCTGATGAATAAAGGGATGTGGAATGCACTAAGAAGAAAGTCTACCTTATGGCACCCTAAATCAATTTCCTTTCAAAAAGCATTTTCTTCTCCACAGCAATTTAAAGAGCTTTCAAACAAGACTAAGATTAGCAAAAATGCTTCTGTAATTTTACGGTGAACATCTGCATGCTCCTCCATAGTCAGTTTGCCAAAGAAAAGAAAGACAAGGAATAAATACCATCAAGCAAACTCTGAGCAAGAAACTGTGACCGTAATCCGGCAGTGATCAGCTTTCTTTTCCACGTCTGCAACAGTGCCTGGTGGCTCTGACGATGTACCCCTTTTCTGACCTGGGAAATCCTCTGCAATTATATCAGTTTAGATCTGTTTCAAAATCAGCTTTCTTCATGCACCACCTGCAATTGTCTTTGAGAATCAAAGCCATAATTCTTGTAAAATCACAATTATTGAGATAACTGTTGTCTCTACCTGCTGAATGTTTCCAGTCCAGATATGAAAAACAACAAATGAAAAGTTTTGATCAAGTAAAATCCATTTCTTGAGGCAAATGCAGACAAACATCAGCTGGCACAGTTTGCCAAACAGGAAGATACAGTGTAAAAATAATAAAAAGAGAGGTAAAACTATTGACTACTTTCACTTGGCAATTGATAAACCTCTTCAGCTCTTTCCAGGTTAGTCAGCAAAGTCTGGCAGCAGAGATCCCTCTGCAATAGGTAGGGCTCTGTAGAAATCAGATCAGCAATTCCAGGGTGGATGCTTTAGACTCTCAAGTCTGCCTGTGGAAAAAGGAGTGAACAGCAAAGCAGGGAATAAACTTACAGCAGGTGATATATACTTTGTGCTGACACTTATAGGAATATTGTCCATACAGTGATATTCAGAATTTTTTTTTTTAAAGCCCATTTGACTCCATTCAGACCTGGTGATGGATGTTCTTCCGAACAAATGTAGCCTTTATTCAGTTCCGTTTATTTCCATTTTTCCAGAGGCTGTGCAAGGATTTAATGCAGTTTATCTAATCCATTATAAATACACTTGGTTGTTAAGGCTGGATTTAACCTTCCTCAATGTCAATAAATGCTCCAGTCATAGTGGTATTTACAAGAATAATGATAATATGGGGCAGGCCAGCCTCACTTTACAGCCTGTGGAGAGATAATGGTTACATACGTAATGTTAAATTCCATGAGTTGAACCGCTTAGAAGAGCTCTCTCACTTCATTGACTATGGAAAAAGACTGAGCAGACTGATTTCCTTTATTTTTACCTAAATTAGCCTTTTAGGAGTACCCTGCAGTCTGCATGCTAATATCTTAATGTAGACACATAGGTTACTTTATTTTGAAAGTAAATAGTCTCTCTATGGATCTGTTGGCACTAGTATAATAAAATAAAACAACTCACAACCGCATTGAATGAAAGAGTATAACTACTGAAGAGATAAACAAATTATTCTGTGCTCTCTGGAAATGTAATAGCTCTCAGGACTCCAGCTGAAAACCTTTTAAGATGTTTGGCAACAATATTTTCTGCTCCTATTTACCCTGGGCCCATTAGCTGCATTAATAATGAAAGAGGAGAAAATAGAAACTAAGACGATCTTTGCTTTCCTGAAGACATTGATTGCAATTCTGTAACAGCTGGTTCTTGACCTTATGCAGACTTGTCCTGTCCTTAGGCTTGGAATCTGAAGACTAGAGAAAGTTGACATTTCTGACCAAATATCAGCTAGTTCAGTCTTCACTGATCTGGAGAAGAAAGGATGATCTGATTCCTGTCACTCTGGGCATTGGGTGACAGTGGGAGGTATAGCACATCCTCCTTGACTCACCAGATGGGTTTAACTTTATAATTACATTTATTTGCTTGTGACTGCTTAGGAGCATATGGACATATCTCCAAGACTTTGTGGATTTCTGCCTGGAATTCCAGTGGAAAGGCATTTCCAGCACTGGTTAGGAAACCTACAAAGAAGCATACAAAGAAATACATTATTGGGGTGCACTACCAATCAGTGGTGATTACTGTAAAACATTTCTCAGAGTATCTTCAACTGCTTTTCTCCTGCAGTGTTGCTGAATTCCCATAATTTTTATTTTGTGACTCCTGTTTTCTCAGTTACACACTTAGATACTGAGTAAGAAGTTCATGCTTATTATAACCATTAGGATATTACTGCATTGAGTTCATCACTGCAGGCACTTGTCCTTGCATGTTGACGTCATATAATCCTAGGTTTTAACTCATATCCAAGAAGGGCAATCAGAAAACCGCTCTAAGCATATTCTTGAGAATCTGAGCTCTAGGGCTAACATAAATAAAAAATTGGACGAGGGAAGAAACCTTTATTCCAGACACAGGAAGATCTAAATTTTTCCTTCTGAGAATACAATAGTTCATAAGCTGAATGACACCAAGAAGTCAATGTCTTGTTGGACCTTAGACACTTTTCTCACATACTGTTTTCTAGCTCCTTAAAGGCTGCAGCTCAATGGTCTCTTTTCCCTCTCACCTTTCATCTGGCTGACTTTCTTGTCTAGCACGCAAAGGACCTCTCAGATCCTGCCAGATGCAATATTTGGCCAGATCTCCCAGCAGAGTTTTGAAAAGGGGACATAACTTTCTTCCCCTCACAGAATGAGACTGGCCCAACAGGGAAGAGAGGTGGTCACAAGATCTATTGGCTAAAACTTCCCTCATATTTCAGCAGGTAGATACTTTTTAATTGCTGATACAACCTTCTGGTGAGTGAGGTGCAACGGAATTGATTTTCATGGCAAAACTCTAAAGACTATGTCTCCCTCAAAAGAGAAACTGTACACATCTGTGCCTTTCGTGATGATGCTTTGTGGGACCTGTGAGGTCCTGATGCTGTGAGGGACTCTGGGATGTCAGAGGTGATATCCCTGGGAGCTGAAGGTAGCAGGACCTAAGTGTACCTCTCCAGGCCTGGGAAATGTAAGTGCTCAGAGAGTAGTGGTGACCACAGTCAAGCTATGTTCCCAGTGCATGGGAGATCCCATCACCACATTTACAGAGTCCTTCTCCCCAGGGCCTTTGATGATGGCTGTGGTAGCAATTGGTGCTACTGTGATAGCTACTTGGCCACTGGTGCTCTCCCCTGTCCACTCAAGACCTTCTAGTGCCTTGTCCACTCTGTCTCTGAGGGCTTCCACACTCCAGTGCACCCCTGGGACAGACCAGCACAGCTGAGTGGCTCCACCTGGAAGAAGCATTTTTGGGGGGCTTTCCCAGACTTCTTACTCCATTGAATGTCCTCTCACAAAGCAGTGCATAGGATGCACCAAGCTACCATCAAACCCTGGTGACCGGGAGCCAGGCTGGTGGTTTTGGTGCCATCCATGGCTCTCCAGCTGCCCGGTTTCCTAGCCCTCCTTATCTGGCAGAACATGCACTCTGCAGCAGGTTACTCACAGCACAGCGTGATTAACATGGCTGGGAACTCTCTGGCACAATGTCCTGAGAGATTTTAAGTGCCAAGGAGTCTAATACCTGCAAATATATTTATCCTCCTTTGAATATTTCATCAACTTGGAATTCATGAACTGGATCTTTTACAGAAGAGTTTTATGAATTATGTACCAGAATCGATGAGTTCCTACTTTGCCCATATTTTACTTTGTCTCAAAGCCACAGTGGGGATCATAGCCCATCAAAGCTGCTGCAGCAATTAGAGATCAAATGGCATTGAAAGAGGCAGGTATGCGAGGCCCACAGTATTCCCCTGATTTGTGGCCCAGGAAAAAAGCTTTACCTAGTTGTAGTCTTCCTTCTCATTTTGCTGTATTTCAGCCTCACTTTCCTGTCTGCCTCGCTGCCGTGGTGAACATGGGGTCACTGGGAGCTGACTCACCACTTCTCATCAAGCACACCTATCTGGCCTTTACCTCTCACCCATCACACAGACATGGATGCCTGCTGTTCCTATTGGGAAATGGCTCCTATATCTTCCCTGCTGGCACTAACTATGCTGATATCTTTCCTTACATGTTTTTTTTTTCCAAGGAAGAAATCACTGCTGTGTGTGAAGAACACTTATGTCACACGACACTGCACTACATTACATTATATTATATTATGGTATATTATATGATGTTGCCAGAGTGCTTCTGGCTTAGCCACTAGCAACCCACCAACTCCAGCATCAGATACTGATAGATCTATAAACTTGTAGTTCTGCACATAAAGTATTTAGCTGAAACCACAATCCCCCTGTGCACAGTGGAGGTGGGAGGGAAGAGAAAGAGGCGCAGTTACAAGATGCTAATTGTGCAGCTTGTTGTGCTAGCAGAAGGCATCCTGGTACTGTGCTGATGAGAGCAGTATAAAAATAGCCCAGGTAGAAGTGAGACTTCCATCACTGTCCTGCTCCTCACCTCTCACCTGAATCACTTTTGCAGGCTGCTGCATTGCCTCCTATTAGAACCACTGAGACGGATTTCTGAGTGGAGTTTAATTAAAACTGAGATCAGAGGCATGAGAGGCTCTTGCAGGCTGGCATATAAAGAAGATTGTGCCAAATGATTTGTCGCAAAGTAAGAGAAAGCCTTCCCCCTAGATTTTTTTTTGCATCCCAGGTTTTGCTGTTGGGAACTCAAATGTTCTTCCCACATCTCCCCCAAATATCCAAGTCAAACAAACTGAAATCCAGACTGCTGTTAAAGAGGAAGTGGGTTCCTTATAAATATTTCTTCCCATATTCTTCTTGCTTCCCAGAGCTATGACAAACTCACTGAATCCCAACCAACTCCAGGGGAACTTGCTGACTTCTTCAGCTATCTGCATAAGTCCCCTTTCTCATATGGGGCAGCTATTTATATCCCAACAATTCCTTTCTCCCCCAAATCCTAAGGTGAGATTCTGACTTCCTACAGTGCTGGATCAGTTATAATAGGAAGGCAATTTCATTGCAGTTTCAGAATGATCCATTTTGCAAGGAAGTGGACTCCCATGTTACTCCATCCACTCTTATCAAATAGTGGCTCAGAGCAGCACCATGGCATTTCCCCAGCTCTGCTGCTGGCACACAGGCTTGTGACCCAGGACCTTTGTGGACATTGCACTGCCTCACAGGTCTGAAAATCAGCTTGAGCAAGAAGATACACCCCTGGAGGATCTGGTCCTAAGCCATAATATCTCACTGAGGCCCCTGAGTATCAGCAGAGACTTCCCTTCTTTCAGATTGGGTTGTGGATTTTAGCACGGATTTTATATTTCTGCAAATGCCATTCTATTGCTCCATGGCCTGGCCACTTAAATTCTGTTTTTGGCTACTGACTTGGCTACAGTTAAGGAGAGATGATTATCCCAAATGAAGGTGTTTGTTTTGTTTTTTTGGGTTTTTTTTAAATGCAAACCTTCTTCTTCCCAGAACAAGCCTTTAAACAAAGAATGACAAAGGTGAAATCCATCTGCAGTTACAATGCTAATGAGTCTTGTAGGGATTGGCTCTTACATGGCCAAAGTCAAGTCACCTCTGAGAAATAATTGACTGTAAATAGACGAAAGTGCCTCTTAAGTTGAGTCCAATAGCAATAATATGATATTGAATCTCTCCCCTAGGCAATGATGCAGCAAACAGATAAGTTAAAGCCTCCAAGTTCCTGCCTGGCTACTGCAGTCAACACACTGAAGAATATCGGAGACTCATAGCAGAACACGTTCCTTTGCCAGCTTTTCAGACGAGCCTCAAGTTAGGGTGTGGTTCAGGTAAAATGGAATTGACAACCTGTCCCCAGTCGCTGGAAAGTCTTTTGCAAATGTAACTCTTAAATTACTCATATGGCACTAACTGTGTTGCAAAAATTTCCTCTGACAATTTTATATGTGCTTTCTACATTTAGCTTGGGGTGTCTGCTTGGCAGGCAGTCCCTGTAGTGTTGTGCTGTGCCATGGGCAAATACATGCAGAGCATGTTCCTCTAGAACATTATTCTCCTGTAGTTCTACGCTACCACCCAAACCAAGTCCCTAAAATTTAATGGATGAGGCTATGTGAACATATAGTTCCCAGCTTCCCAGTTCTTCCACAGACAGCTTTAAGTCATAGTCCATATATATCTTGTGCTGCAGAAAGCCCTGAGCAGCAAGATGAACAGCAGTTTTAAATGTACACCAGCAATATAAGCGAAATAAAAAATAATAGCATAAAACATCACCTTAATAAAAAGCAACCAAGCAATTGACAGTAATGTAGTCAGCAAGATGAGGAATGTAAAGTCTTGGTCATTGCAGGACAAATGCCACCTTCTGTCTCAAATCTGATGGCTCCAGAATTCTATCAGCAACACCACTGCCAAAGAGACCTTCCAAGCTGCTGATAAACAGAGAGCATAATAAGATATCTTCCCTTCTTTTTACTATTATTATGACAGAACAGTGAATATAAATTTCAGCTGGTGTATAATAAAGGAACCTGAGAGCCAAATCTGAGAAACACCAAAGAAAGAGAACATCCAATAATAAATAGTCATAAAGATAAAAACCAGCGAGAAGGCAAATAAACACCAGACTTAAAGACTGGAGTTCACAATGTTTTGCCTAAGTCTTCTTATACTCAGAAGAACAAAGTTATGGAAGAAGAAGGGGAGGGAAAAAAACCCCAACATAAAAATATATTACCTGATCCTGAGATAGTGAGCAGCAAGGTGAGAGTACTGGTAATGGGATCTTTGTGAAAAGGCAAAAGGAAGGTGTTCAAAAGGGAAGAAGGAAGAAAGCATAATGAATCCTGAAAAGCAATATTATGGAAGAAAAGCAGCAGCACTGGGGATTGTTAGCAATGATTTATCATAAGGTTTCTTGCAAACTCAGCCTTGTGTCTCTTTCTGCATCTCTACTTGTGGTCAGAGCTGGAATAGCAAACAATTCTTGTCTTTTCATCAACTAAGAGATCATAAAATTACACTTATGACTAAATAATGAATTGTGCTTCCTCTTTTATACCTAAGGCATATACTGAATATGGTAAACTGGTGACAACACAGGAGTAGACGGCTTAAGAGGCAAGCATCCAAAACACAGGCAACTCATCTTCTTGCTCCCTGTGAGGAAAGGGAGCTCTGGACCATGGCAGCTTTGAGAAACCCTCCCTCTCAGACACGTACTGCCTGCCACGTTTGCTGGCAGTTTCACTTGCTGCTGCTGTTTCAGTATTTAGGATAACTTCTCCTACTGCAAGTGGGCAAGGTAGAAGTCATCCCAGAGCTAGACCTCTTTTTAAAGCTTGCAAGGGCACATTATCTACTTGCCAGTCCATGTACTGGTCCATTAGCCTTAAAGTTTAACACTGGCCAGCATACTAGAAGGACACACTTAACACAGAGAGTAGAATGCCAGTAGCTTGTTTCTATCATGAACTGAAAAAGCATGTTCTTTCTTGAATAAGTGGAACTTACTAAATAACACCACAATAGGCATAAAGGCAGAAAGGTTTCTGCACAGATTGAGGTCCAGCTTTCTCTTTCCTGTTTTTTTTTTTCCCCCCTAGGGACTATGCCCTGTCTGGAGCTTTGCAAGGCACAAAGGGACATCTAATGGTTTGTTAACACATTGCAAGCAAGTCCAGTGCTAGGATGGGTGTCATGTGATGAATTTTTCCAGGTCTCTGCTTGCTAGGTACTTATATCTTTTCCATAGGGTTGTCAGTTTATCACCTCATTTCTTTCGGCTTCCCATTCTTGAGAAGAAAACAAATTTGTAGCTTGGAGTTTTAGGTATCTACCCCTTTCTCAAAACAGGGTTATAAAATGAGAGATGCTGAAGTTTGTTGCTGCTGTGATAGAGACACATCAACTGGATCTTCTTTCCTCAGCCCAGAAGTATTAGACCATTCCACCCTCCAGGTCTAAACTCCTACTTTGATAAGTAAGGATACTGTTGTCAGCTGGACTTGCATCTGATTTTCAATCCTCTTAGTACAAGGCAAGGAATCAGTAACTAAACCTATGCCCACCTTTGTCTCAGAACAATAGTTAATATTTTAGATTTCATTCAAGGGTGATTAAAAGGAGTTCTGTGAGGGCAAAATGTCCTTTCATTAGTGTCTCTAATTGCAGGATCAGCTGATGGATGTTGTCTTACATGTAGGTTATTGCACCCTAAACAGTTGTGGATAATTACAGCACACAGCTGATCATGAGATCAATCACTTCGTGGTAGAAGTCCCACACGCCAAGGAACACTGGACATTTCAGCTCCACTGGAGAAATGCACAGTTGTGAGTGCTCAGCACCTCTCCACACATGGCCTTTGCTCCCAATTCAAACACAACTTTCATAAAGGGCCTCTTAAGACCCATTAGTCTTTATATCCATCCCCCTCCTCTGATGTGTGTTGTGAATTCACGCACTTGATGAGAGGTGGATCTGCTGCTAAAGAGCAGGAGCTTTATTGGGCATCCAGCGTGAGTTTGCACCTCCTGGGAACAGAAGGCGTTGTCTGAAAGCATCGGATAATGTGTTTGATTTGTCCTTTGTCAAGGTCACACCCGGCTAACTGCTTCTGCAAGAATCCTGGGTATCGGTAATTTACAACATCCCCCTCTTCTCTGCAGATGAGTTTTAGCTCTTCCTTTGAAAGTTCTCTTGTCTGCTCCGAACAATATGGAGAGAAAGTCAGTGAAGGGGCCTCATTATTTTAAATGGGGCTTGACAGAACCTAACAAAGAGCATAAAACAGAGCAACTTTCACAGACTATAGCACCAAGGCACTTAAAGCAAGGCTGAGAACTCAATTACAGCCCATTACTGTCGGAGCTGTCTCCCGCTCCCTTGCTCTTTCCCTGTCCATTGGTTTCTGCAAGATGAACTCGCTATTGGCAAAGGTCAATCTCTTCAGCTGTAGTGTTTTGGCTAGTGGTTCCTATTAGCAGAGGTCAGTGAGGATTCCACTGTTCTCACAAATATCAGCAGAAAAACAACTGAAGGAAAAGTGTGTTTTCCTCTTTGATAATACTGCAAAAAATCAAAAGTCAGTCAACCACAAGGTAAAAAACAATATGTTCTTATGCAGTGTTCTTACAAAAGGTTATGGCATGCGCCTGTAATACACTGCGAATGCATGCACACATACACCTCTCTAAACAATGCCTGGTTGAACTTCTTCCTGACCGTTACTTTTTACAATTTATCAGACTTTTTACTGTTTATCCAAGGTCTCGGATGGACGATAAAGATGATATTATAATGTTTTCATAATTCTTCTGGTGAAGAACCAGTGAGGGCTAGATTCAAATCATAGTATTGGCTAGAGTAGCTTAAAACCTGCTTGATTTGTGCCTGCCCATAAACAGCTCCACATGGTCATCAAGACACACTGCTGTAGCTGTCAGTGTAAGTGAGACACTGGAATGGCAGGGCTCCTGGAGACAGGACTGCAGTGGGATGAATAACAGCTCCTTGGATGCAACAGATCGGCATTGAGCAGCCTGCCAACAAGCACTCCTGGGTGTGAGAAACAGACCCATTTTAAAGTGTATTAAAATGGTTTTGGAAAAAAAAATATATATTTAAAGAAGCTTAAGGTTGAAATGACAATCAAGTTAAGAGACAGCAGATTTAAGGTGAGTTGCACAACATAATCAACCTTTCCTGTATATATCCATTATTCTTGCACTTTTGTCCATCATCCTGTACAAAGGTGGCAGCTGAACTTGGAATAAAGCTCAGCTCTGCAGTGTTTGAAGCAGAGAGCATCCCTTCTGCTCTTGCCAGCTCCTCGCTCATCCATTACCCAATCTGTGTATAGAACAAGACAAGAATCCTGGGGGAGAAAGCAGTGTGCACTTGTTGGGTACAATTCTGACATTTCCTCAGCTTCACAGTTTGCCTTTTCAAACTTTTAATATTGGCATTCTAGTTCATTTTTTCCTTGAACTTGTACCCTGACTTTTCCACCAAAACCGTCTCGTGGAACAAGTCCCTTTCCTTCCCTTCCCTGGGAGCCTGGGTGCCAACATGAACCTCTGCTGCTAATGTTGCTGATGAAGTAACTCAGACTGTCAGTGGACCCTCGTTGTCTATGTGAACTAAGTACAGGAGGCGAAGCTGGCACACATTTCTCTGCTGTGGTCTAAAACTATTTGCTGGAAGGGCCAGGTCTCTGCACTGGGAAATTCCAGACCTGTGGATGCTGCTTCATGCTGCTTCACAGAGGGGTAGGTTGTAGGTTTAGTGTTACGAGAGTCAAAAAACACAGAAGAGACGGTTCAGGGGAGTTTAGAAACATGCAAAGCACATAGGGAAAATGTAAAGTGAGTTTTGTATCTACAAAGATCTTTTAATGAGTGTAAAAATTCTCACAAAATATACTAGATTTTGTCAGTCGTAACAAAGAGCTTTTCTTTATTCCCCAGCAACCCCAGCAAGCAAATGTCATGTCTCTGTTGCAAAGTATGCAGGAATTAGAAAATCTGTGAAAAAAAAAAAGAATTAATTAATTAATGAAAAACAAAGGAGTAGACTATTTTCCCTTACCACCTTCCTTAAAAGAGTTGCAAAGTCTTTTGCTGCAATTGGAGAAAATATGTAATTGTCATTGAATATATGACTTTACATGGATACATTCTAAAAATACCAGAAAGAAAAGGCAGACTTAGGACAGTAACTGGCACTCAGTGTATAGCAATGAGCATTACTGGTCTCTCTGGCTGTTATATAAATATGTTACTGTTACTCCAAGGGCATAAGTACCTGCATTGTATACCAGTTTCCCTGTTACTTGTTAAAGCTTAGAATGAGCTGTTATCTACTTTTTCAGTCTTCTCCTCATTGTATTTCTTAGAAATTCTAACAGATGCATTAAAAAAAACCTGCCAGAGTTTTCTGAGCAAGTAAAAGTTTTCCTGCAGCTTTTCAAATAGATGTATTTATATATACGGGCTAAATGCTCTTGGAAAAACTCTTAAAAACTCCAGTGAGCAGGCATAATGATAATTTTTCAGAGTCACCAGAGTGGAGCTGGACTCTGACCAGCTGCCTGGAAAGACCACCGTGCTCTGTATGATGTGATCCTTGCACAGCTGCTGGCAGATGCTTGGCCCTTCCTCCTGCCTTTACCCACATCTGGGCCCCAATTGAACGAAGCCTCTCCTCCAGCAGCTGCACACATATTCCCAGGGTATGGCATGTCAGAAGCCAAGGTTCTGAGGAGCTGGGGGACAAAAAGCCCAAGGAGGAGCATTGGTTTCAGAATCATTTTCATTCTGCTTCTTCAAAGGAGGCTTGGTTTTGACTTTATCATGCTGGCATATCCCACAATGGTCAAATACATCCCCTAGATTAACCTGACTTCTTCTCTCTTAGATAGTTGCTGATGCCTGAAAATATTTTACAGCTCTGCAGCTAGATTTTGGTACACTGGGTCCCAGCAACTAGAAGACTTTTTGTGCCATCAAGCATGTTGAAAGTTATTTTCAGTAAGGACAACTTTTCTCCTTGTCTTTTGATGCTGTTGAAAGATGTCTTGCAGGACTTGGATGTTGTTGAAATCTATGTGGGTTTGACTAAGAAGCTGTACAGTTCTCTTTTATGATATCCATCCCTTATAACATGTTTTGTTGCCACCAGCATTTTAAGACCTCTGACAGTAAATCTGGTTCCCATTTCATGTAGGATTTGTTTATTTTTACACTCCCAGGGTAACAGCTATATTTTTGTAATGTTTGAAATGATGGCGTGCAGAAGGGTACACAAAGTGGGACCTCCAGGCCATGCCACAGTGTAACAAATGTCAGTATTTTTCATGCTGCTTTTTTCTCCTTCTGCTCCAGTTTTTTTCCCTCTGCATGACCACTCTCTCTTCTCTATTTAGTCTTGAACAATGGTCCATTTCTGTTTCCTGTGAAGGCTGGAGAATAGTGGGAATTGAGGGAAACTGATGAGGAACTGTCCATCACACCTCTGTCCTTGTTCTTGTCTTTCCAACACATTTTCTGTTGTTCACACAGGCCAAGTAGATGGGGAGTTTCCACCAAATCTGTGGCCCCTGTCTGATCTTAGATGCTCTGCTCTGCAGAGAGCTACTGGTAGGACAGGAAGAGAAAGAATGAGGATGGATGACCTGACATCCTTCAGGTGTGTGACAGCCAGCCCCACTTGTGGAACTTAAACAGTAAAACAGATTTTACTCTTCTCATCCCACCTACGTATCAATAACTTCTTCCCCTGAAAAATATTTTCTGCTTTTGACACTCTTCATCTTGTCAAGCTCTAAATTAGATTGCTTTGGGATTCACACATCTGAAAGCCCAAAATCTGACCTTATATTCATGTAGATGGATGAGAGTAACCGATAATCTCCACTCCAGTTGTATTTTACCTCTCACTGAAAACAATGAGAATCTTTAAGCTCTGGCAGAGCTACAGAAATTATACATCATGCAAGACTGCATCAGCAAGACAAGCAAGTGATTTTCTGATAGCCAGTACAAAAAAGAATTCAAGGCAAAAAGACATATGCTTCTCTGTCTGTAATCTCAAAGACACTATTAAATGACTTCTCAGAGAGCTCCAATAAAAAGCTGCATTACCTGCTCTCTTTTATCCACCCCTGTTCCCTAGGGCTTTCTATACATTTCCCTATAATGATGAATACAGGAACTCAGGTAGATGCATCAGACACGACCACAGTTCTAACAGAAGTAGGATACATAGAATGTCTGTGTCAATCTTTCCACTCAGAAAGCATTATTTTCCTCTGAGACAAACTGTGTCTCAAAATTTTCTCAGCATAAAACCCCTCTGATCATGCATTTTACCAGGATCCTGTACCATCACAGTCTCACCTTGAAGAACATGGCAGCACGCAGGTTTTAAAGCCGGGCATAATGCAAAATATTTCTCATTCACTTGTATCTTCATCAGTTCCTGTGCAAAGATATGAGCAGTTATTTTTGAAGGAATAATAATCACAGAAAAATCTTGGTTTAAGAAGTTTATGAGGAACTGTATATAGCAGGATATCTGTGTTGTATGAGGATATTTTCTTCATCTGACCTAAAACATTAGAATGCAATAGCAATTTTCATCACTGATTTATCAACAAACACCTGGTCATTAAAGTGTCCATGGATTTCACCAACCTCAACTTTCTAGCTCTCATGGTCAACATTACAAAATAAATGCATTTTGCAACAGTCATCTCAAAACCCCCAGCACAGACACATATTCCTGCACAAACCAATCAACTGTAAAGAACACCAAGTAAGTGTGGCAAATAGCATTAAATAGTGCTAGAAAAACAACCACATTGTGCTAGAGAAACAAATGCAAAAACAACCAGCTTCATAGATTTGTAGTATTGTCAGGCATCCTGCGATAGAAACACTGAAACACATGAATCCCTGCTTTTCTTAGACTGAAATGAAAACTGTGCAAGTGAACCCCACAGTACAAGAAGTTCCCACAGAACAAACTAGAACCCAGTTATGAATGGAAGGATGTTCCTAAAAAAGCAGTCATTCCAACTCTGATCACCCAAAAACTATTTATGTGCTAACACTCACAGCTCACGGACTCACCAGATGTCCACCAGCAGCCTCCTTTCTTTTTAACTCTTATTGAAGAGTCTATTCCAAAATGCAAACTACCTGCTTCCCACTCTCTCTATTCTTTACTGCCAGACTTACAGCTTTCCTTTTTCCACGTTTTCTTAATTTGTTTGAGAGAGCAACATAACTATATCAAATGAAAAGCAATTATTTCTAGCCTATATTTCAGCTTGGGCTTCAGTGCTCATCATGCCTGACAAAAAGACTGTGGCAAAATTTTCTGTGCTTTCCAGCTCTGTACAGAGTGGCAGTATTCTTTATTAGACAAGCTGACAAGCTTCATTAAACTTTCCATTGAATTTTAGCTGGACGTGTCTTAAGACAGCACGTTTACAATCACACAGACTTTGTGTTGTAATTCAGTAAACATTATGTACCATCCAGCTGCATTTAATGGAGTCTCGTGGGCGTGAGCAGGTCCGTAACCTCTTAATTAAAAAGAGTGTAGCACAAAGGGACCCAAAAGACTGCAATAGTACCTGATAGACAATTAAAACAAAGATCTAATAGCTTTGTTTCTTGCCTCTAGTGATACAATAGAACAATCAGAAAGCTCAATAAAAATCTATCAGTCTGCGTGGAGAAACACGTTTTGAGTAGGACTGGAAAATGCTGCTCTACTTGTGAGCAGTGCTACAAATATATTTCTTTCACATTATGAACCCTTTGGTGGCAGAGCTACTTTAAGGGATCTACATCCTGGGAAAAGTTACTCTTTCACTTTCCTCCATTCTAGTACTTGTGTGAGATTGGTTTAAAGATGTGGAAACTCTATTTAACGCACATGCACACACAAACAAATTTTGACCCAAAACCCCTCCTTTCTTTTATGCTAAGTTATACCCATGCATGCAATATGAAGCAGAGCACTGATAAGGCACTGGTAAGCACCAAGAGAATGTTGGGGATGAGGGAGGAGGGAAAGCAGGCCCAGGGCAGAAAGATCTTAAGACATCTTTTGTGCTGAAGGATACCACATCGAGCACTGCTCTCAGTATTTCCAGAACATTTTCCTTTACTAAATCGTCCAAAGGTAACTATTGGAAACACCTAGAACCTTTGTGCCTCTCTAGAAAAAAAATAAATTGACCTAAAAAATGCTTGTTATACTATTTTTTCCTCTTTGTTTTCTGATCAAAAGTATATCACTATTTGAAGAGAGTTAGGATTAGCTATTCTGACTTTCACTAAAACCAGAAGTGACTAGATGTCATTACAGACCCAGTTTTCATTCCAAGATATGTAGATCCCATTGCTGTAGATAATCATTGTAACTTTTAAATGCACGGTCTTCAAATCTTTTAAATACGAGGCTGTCAGGTCTCATCCTGCAATCAGATCCTGGCTTTGATCAAGGCAGACTTGAGCCATTGTGATCACTACCCGGAAGACATACTTTGTTTGCATAGATGATTTTTCTTATAGAATCCATGTCAGGTACTGTGCCTGTGTTTCCATCAACTTTGGGGACATTTTGGACAAATTATTTAATGTTTCTTTACCTCTGGCAGAATTTTTAATGTGAAAAAAAAGAAGCAATTAAGTCCACTTTGTCTTTGCATGTTTTGTCATAGAGCTGTTGAACTTGGGATACATTTCTAATTGCCTGCCTAGGCCGTTCACCTAAATTATGTAAGAGCTCATTTAATTATCCCTAAAAACTTCCCTCAGAATGAAATTCCAACTTATCCTTAAATATCTCTCAGTATAAAACATGCCTAGAATTTTTTACCGTCCTTAAAATAGCAGAACCATGTTATGAGAATGAGTTACACTACAGAGAGGCTTCTCACTCTTTTTTTTCACACCAGGAAGGCAGTGAGTTCCACAGTCCTGTGAAATTTTGTACCTGTTATCCATTCACTTTAGTGGCACCGAGTAACCCCCAGACCAACTTTAATACTAAGCATCCTCATTGCTGAAAAATCCTGTGTATGAGCTTGCATTTACTTGACACATTGTTGTTTTCTAAAGAATCAAGCTGAAAATTACTTTTGCTTCCTAAAATAAGTTGTTAAGTATTTGTGAAAAAATTAAAACCCATATATTTTGGTGACAAAGTGTTTGTCTCAGAGGCACACTAAACTGAGCCATACCACAGCATACTACAGCTGTTTGCCTGCAGAATGCATCACAGTCTCTTATAACACCTAAAATGACACATTTTCTGCAGGGAACTTCAACTAATATACAGATTTTGAACTTCAAGAAACTAAACTCTCTGACCCACAATGCATTTTTATGGTTACTGATGTATGGCAGAACCAAAATTCGTTTCTGTTTAGACATAGATATAGATAAGAGATTTATAGATATGTTTTGCTTTAAGGAGCTTTGTTTTTCTACAGAATCAGCATTTTCCAGATCAAAATACTTATGTGCACACATTTGTCAAAGATATTTGTCTTTGAAAAACAGTCCCAATGGAATTTTTTTTTAATAGCTGAATTTTGAATCAACGCTGCCAAATAGCTGCCTGTAGCCACCTTCACACTGTACCAAAGGTTTGCTTGTGGGCTCTATAATGTGACACTCATTTCATGAGGCACCCTTAGGGTTAAGTGAAGCTTCTTATTTGTGATGTAAGATGATCCTAAAACTAACATACAAATACGTTCCCAAGAGGAAGGAAATTTTGGATCAAAGCACTCTCTTATCAGCTTTATTATCTATAGTCTTAATGTGCCTGTCACACATACTTTTATTACCTACTCAGGATTTGCTAAAAAAAGTTGAAATTTGATATCATTTTTACCTTTTAAGATCCATAATATGTAGAATATTGCAAAAGGTGTTAAGAATGTAGTATCAAGGTTCTTTGAACAGCAGAGGACAATGCCTCTCTCTTGTCTCCCACATAAGCTATCAACTTGACATTTGTTTCTAAATGTCAGCTAGACCAGAACGGGTGAAATGAGTCACTGAACTTTTCTTGCTGTTGGCTAGGGAGCAAGGATGGTTAGTTTAAAATAAGAGTATGGAAAGGAGAGAAAATATCTGTAGTCAGAGGAAAAGAGAGGTTGATTTTTCCTGTTGTTGTCTGTCCATACCAGGTAATGGTCATGAAGCAGTAAACAGTTCATTCTTAATGAGACAGATCAAAAACTGAATGGATGTTTGTAATGTGACAGCTGGTTTATACAGGAAAAACCAGGAATGATGCTCAACCCCTGCGGGCTGTTTGGAGGAATGTAAGAGCAGGGCCCGGATATTCAGTGGCTGAAACTCATGGAGGAATCCTTCATTGAATACTACCTGGTGACAACCAAAAAATGCAGAATGCAGGACACATGTTTTGTTTCTGATAGGAGTGAAAATGGCATCAGCAGAAAACTGGTAAATCTTCAGACTTCCATGTCTTGTGTTTTTCACCACTGTGTTCAATTGTACAACACTGACCATGGAGATCTTATCCTCCCATGGGAAAATAGAGGAATTAGAGAGAGACTGTTCTGGTCCATTTTTATTTTATGTTTTTTAGTTTTTCATTCTCCCACCTATCATTCACTCCTATTCCTTTTCTCCTTCTCTAGTTCTACTCACCCTCTTTCTTACTCCCTGTTTTCTGTTTTTGTGACAGATTTCCTGACAGAGTAACTTGCTGCAGGTCAGTGGAAATTAGGAGAATTTGTTTTTCTATTAATGCTACAGCTTTGCACAACACAAGTTAATGTACCATTGCGGTTGTGATGATCTTGACAAGCTTGAAAATGACATTTCAATTCTAAATCACAGCCATTTATAACTTTCTTAAAAATATTACCTTTGGGGCTCAAATTTTTCATGCTCAGTCTCAGTTCAAGACGCAATCGGTTCTAGAAACTTTCATAAACATCAATCCAGCTGTTTGCATTTTTTTTTCAAAGTTATCCAATCAAGAGGAGGGAAAAAGTGATGTTCACCACTTAAGGTATTTTTCATATGCTTTTCATCCCCAGTAACTCAAAACAACTTTGTTTTGAAACATCACCCTTGAAAATGAATGTACTGCTGAATGATGCACTGCCTTGTTAGAAGAAATTTGGTTTGGAAATTACATACTTATAAACATTAGAACATTGTGTGCTGAGAATGTACAAAACATTATTTCCCTTCTTTGATTTAGACCTCTACCCAACAGTGGTTAATGTTCCCAGGCATGAATATTTGTTTGTGCCTTCATGAAAAATAGAGATAGGCTTGAGGCTGCACTCTCTATTTGTACAAATGACAGAAGTTGAGAATCACAGGAAGGTCCTGCCCTGAAAGTTTTCTGCAGAGCTTTAGTGCAACAGGGTCAGTAATTTTAACTCTGCAGCACATTTCTTTGTTGGTAGCTTGGCTTTGCCACCTAAAACATTTTCTAGAATTTCCTGATATGAAATTCAAGAAATGGTAAAATGTGTATTCAGCAGGTTGAAGTATTGCTCAGTCTAGCCTGAGGCACTCAGCTTCCTTCACCTGCTTTGTAATTTTGAGAAGATCTTGTCAAGAAGTTTCCCTTGCTATGACTCTTGCATTGTCAAGATCTTCAGGTTATGGCAGTAGTCACGTCATGAGCAGTTATGCACCCTGAACAGTACTCTTCTCTCTTTATTACTTGTTCTTCATTACGAATACACACAGCATCTTATTCCATCGAACATTCATCTTTGTTTAGACCATCTAGTTGTGCCAAGCTTCCTTCATCTTTCTCTGTAAGGCAGTTCATGTAGTCATGCTGATATCCAACACGACCCTTTGCTCCCATTGCTCTCATTGCTCTGATCCTTAGCTTGCCTTTTATCCCGGCATATCTACTTTCTACTGCTCTTATTTCATTTGTTCGTATTTGTCAATAAGTTTTTTATGTTAATAGCAGTATCTGGAATGGAAAGCAGTTCTCAGTGGTACTCAACAGCATCCCACAGCAGGTCTACTCTAGGAAAATATTTTGGATGATTAGGAAGCAGTAAATATTTGTCCTGCAATAAAAGAAAAAAATTATCTTAGTTCTTAACTAAACATGTGGAATTTTTCTGTGGCATTAACAAAAAAATAGAAAAACAATCAAGGGAAACAAGAAATAATCCACAACATGTTTGATAATGAAAAGTATTTTGAACTGGGACATTTAAGACTGTCAGTGATGTTTTTAGAGCAGACTAGCTAATACACTTACATAACAGAATTTTAAAACTAGATTTGTATCTGTGCAGGAAAAAGAAAGAGGATATTTGCAATTGTGTTAGCATACCACAGTTAGTCTATCATTCCTCGGAAGAATTACTGTGACAAAATGACACATTTGAAAGAAAATACAAAAAGAGACCAAATATTTCTTCTTAACTCCCTGACATGTTACTTGTGGAAAGCTCATGCAATTTAAAAAATTGTAAAGATTTTCAAAAAAACTGTTTGTTTTAGGTACCTCCATTTTCTGAGACATTGAGCTTGAACCTTGTTTTCAGAAAGAGCTAAGTAGTACCTCTTTGAAAAATGGGCTTTTTTAGTTGTCTCAAATTGGAGGTTGAGAAAAGAGATTCCTAGACCAAATATTTCTTTTTGAATATATGTTCTAAATTGTGTCATGGGGACACAGGCAGTAACATAGCAGAGACAACACAACAAAAACTGTACCTCATATTTCTCTTTTCTATTAGAGAAATGCCACATTTAAAAAAGAAATGTTTTAATGGAACGAATATGAAAATTTGGCTATAACTGGCAGATTTGATGCAGTTATTTTACTCTAACTTACTTATGTAAACCCCAATAAACTGTTCAGCATATAATTACTTACAAGACTTCTGTGTACAGAAAACAGTTTTCACATTTCCTCCAAAATGAAAAGGAAGTGGAAATTTCCTTCTCAAGAGAATTTTTAATAATATCAAACCCAGGACATGCTCTTGAAAGTGTAAGTTGTCAGAATATGGAGTTTTTATAATTAGATGGTTTCTAAAATGTAATTTGACAATGTTCCTTTAATCCTTTTATATCTTGTTCTCTCTTTCTTGACTAATTAGAACGATTGGTCCTTGTCATTTTTATAAAATCTCTTTATACATTAAAGTGCATTATTATTCCATCCCATGACCTAAGAATAATCATCTTGACTCATGGATAAGTAGATAAAACTGTTAAAAACTCACTCAGATACATACATGACGTGTATATCTTCTTAATCTGTGCGTACATAAATAGTTTAAAGTGATTTTTGCAGGACAAAGGAATAAGGCAGAGGAAATTCCACGAAACAATGTCGCATGTTCTTCAAATTCTTATATTGTGGTTTGAAAAAACAGACACACTCCAAATCAAATGTCCTTCTTTTTTTTTTTTTTTTTAAAGTGTGAATTTTGTTCCTAGCCTTTCTGTTGTGATACCTTGAAATTGCATCATCTGGGACCTACTGCAATGATATGATTTTCATGCTGACTCTCTTTCTGGACAAAATAACATGTTGGAGTGGGGACATTTGAAGTTACTTCACTCCTGGCCAAAATCAGGGATACTGTAGGCAGTAGTGATAGCAAGTTGGGATGAATGCTGTCTGCTTCCACAAATCTCACCATTATATTCTTCCTCAAAAGGAAAATAGTATTCTTTTGTGGGTAACGCACACTAAACAGGAAATATTAGCATCTAATGCTCTAACGTGGTGGTTTGGCAGGCCGGGCACACCAAGATAGAAGTGCTATTTTACTGTGCTTATGTCATGACAAAGTTTACTGATTACTGCTGTTAACTTTCAGCAGAATGAAGCATGTGGCACAACTGCAAAAGGTAAGTTGACCCAGGGTAAAGAAGTTTAAGTGGAGGATTTTTTTTGGTCCAACCCATATTCATCAACTTCCCAAAAATCTGGTTCACAGATATCAGTTCCCAGAGTTCCTTTCAAGAGAAACAGGGCTTAAAATGATTACATTTGTGTTTTGCAAGGTTTTTTTTCTGGGAGGTTCCCTACTTCATTTTTTTCAGTGTCCAACTCTGTGATGGCAGGGTTATTGACCTTGTGGTTGATGTACTAATCCTCAGCTGCCACTACCACAGTTACTGCTCTCACATATATTTATATCACAGCCACTGAAGCTTCAGGATATTGCTGCAGTACCAATAATAAATATTAATATTTCTATAGCAATCAATTGCTCTTAATTACTTTCACCACAGGAGCCAAGTGAAAGAGGAGCCAAGCTCTGAAGAAGAGAGATCCTTATTCATTGCCTTATTTCCAAAGGAGAAAAGCAATCCAGAAAAAAAACTGGAAATATGCCAACAAAAGGAGACACCTGAAAGATGAAAAGATAAATATTTAGCCACTGAGATCTGTTAAAGTACAAAACATCATCTATAATTCAGATTCAAAATTACTATATTTAAATATTGTCACAGCTGTACTACAAATAGGCCTCCTATGCTGGCAAATTACAAGGTAAGTTTGAGATGTACCTAAGTCTTAACTTATTTCCTCTGCCCTGAAAGTGGGGCTGTCACTGGAACACCTTTTTGAACTGTTGCTATATTTGCACTTTTTCATGCTATAGTTAGATCTTTATCACAACTACAAGGCTGAACAGTGGAAAACTGGACGAAAAGATTACTCCAGAATGACTCATCCACTGGAGACCTCGATCCAAATTTTGTGCAGAAGGGTTGAGCATTGAGCATCCAGTGACTAGAAGAAAGACAGCAGAGAGAAGCTGCCATGGCAGAGGCAATGTGTGCTGTGCTTACGAGGCTTTGGCAAGGGGAGCTTCACGCAGACCACGCCTGCAGCTTTCAAATCTACCCAGCCTGTGCCAGCATCACTGCCCGGTGCTGGGGGATGGAAACCCCCCTGGATTCTAAAGACCGTTGTGGCTGCAGCAGGACTTGGGAGGAACCAGCTGAGGTGCAATTTGACCCTTGTCAGTAACACAGGGAAAAAGGATGGGAAGAGCTGGAACTGGGCTTCTTGTCCTCTGGCTTTCTAAAAAGACTCAGTGACCTGTCACCTGGCTGTTCATCAGGAGTTTAGAAAAGGAAGACATCCGGGAGTGTTGTTGTCTGACAGGAGGAAAGAGGGAAATTCAACAGCACAGAAAAGCTAGCCCATCTGGAATGAACAAGAAAATGAACCTATAGAGACAAGGGAGCTCCAGAGGGGGTTTTAAGAGAGTCTTCATTCCTGTAGATGATTGTATCATACAGTATTTATTTTTTACATAAAATAGAGTAAATAATTCTGCAATATTGACAAATCTCCCTCTCTTGAGAAACTGTTCTCTATCTGTCATTGTTCTGATTGTTATTCTTGTTCAGCTATCACAAATTTCTTTTTTTTTTCCTACTTAGGAATGAAATAACTACTTTTTCCTGTAGGTGGTGAGAGGAATAGGGAGAAAGTGATTATAATTCTTCCAAAAGAGTCTTCATTGTGTCAGTAATTTCTTTACCCAGCAGTGGTCCAGCAGTGGCCGTGGTCTCTGCAGTCACAGGAAACAATTTCCATTGTACCACTGCACTGGCAGTGTGGGATGTGTCACAGAACATCATCTTAGCTCCAGGCCCTAAGAGAGGTCTCTAGGCAAGTCCTATGAATGTGTGTACACAGAATTAAAGGTGCTTCCAAAGACTGCAAAGCTTGGCTGTGTTCCTTGAGAGCCTGAAGATGTTTGTACCTGGAGCTTTGGCTATAAGTGGAGATAAAGGGCACCTATGGAAAAGTCTGGAGTTTTACAGCCGATGTTTGGCCACCAGAGAGAAAAAGGCTGATGAGGGCTGTGGAAGCAAGAGGAATGTGCTGAAAGTTCTTAGGAGATGTAGAAAGGCTTCAGTCTGAGAAAGGAAAGACTGCTTTTATAAGCACTGCAGCATAGAGAGGTGGGTAAATTCAGAGCTGGCTGGGAAAGAAAACCTAGTGTGGTGTTTATCTGAGATTGGTAATCACGCAAAGGTGAAATATCACCTTAGAGAGACCTTTTGCTTCTCTATCGTAATCTTTAAGGATCTGTCGATCATTGTGGGTGGTTCAGATGATAGTCCTTGCTCAGTCTTTACCCCATAAGAAACCTGAGTGAGAATATTTGGGTGTTGAATGGGGAGTAGAGGAATATGGACGGCTCTCACAGGAGATTATGAAAAAGGAAAAGAAATGGAGCTATTGTCTCTCACCTATTGGTCAAGATAAAGTTTCCAAAACCTACAACTTCTTTACAGCACTTTGGTAGAGAAATGTTGAAGAGCTCAACACTTGACTGTTGAGGTTTCTGAGCAGATCAACACCGGGATGCTTGCCCTGGGCCAGGCTGGCAGATGGGTGTTTTTGCCATGTTTGCAGAAGTCCCCACATCTTTTCCACTGCTGTGCTCCTCCCGGCTGGCACTTTCTCAGCTAAACTCAAAAATTTTGTTTGATTATCACCAAGGGTTTGGTTATTAAAAACAAGCTGTCATCCTGGCAGCCTACAAATAGAATGTATAATTAAATGTATCCTGTCCTCTGTTTCCAAAACAGTGTTACAATAATGTCAAGCTATGATAATCTAGAAAAAGGAGGTGGGAAACAGGAGTAGTCAGACACGTAGGAAGTTTCTGTGTCTCCAACATGTTCATTAATTTGGGGAATTATAACCTTGTACCCAGGACTGCTACATTGCAACAGTCACTCTAAGAAAAGGGGCAATGACAGTGGGGCCGAATAAAAAGCAAGTGTTGAGGTTTATGTGGGAGCAGGTGGAGAGTAGGATGAAAGAGTGCAGGTTTCTCACTTTTCTTTCCGTGGAGTCTGTTTTTCTTACTGATATTAATGGTGTCAGGACTTCATCCCTCCTCTTTGTAACAGCAGTGTGAACACGGAAGCAGACTCCCTTAGGGAAGCTGGAGGATTACATCCTTTCCTCATAGCACATCTCAGTGGAGCATGTGTCCCTGCTCACATGGTGCTACATGGCAGGGTTGGGTGGTCTTCCCTTCCTCTCTATCCCACCAGCAGGACCCCTGGCAGAGGGCAAGTGGTGCTGGGCTTCACCTGCCTGTGGATACTCTCCCAAAGTCACCATCCAGCTGGAGCTACTGGCAGACTTAGAAATGCATCATCTGTTCCTGCCTGTGTGCTTGAGTTGCTCATGGGAGAAAAAACACCAAGTCATACAGGACTTCCAAAAAGGAAGATTAGAAAGCACCAGTGAGCCAAGCATCAGTCTCCTTTTTATGTGTGATATGATTAAATGCTTATTTAAAGCTTTTTATTTTTTTTTAAACCATCATTGTTTTGGACTCCCTCTACCCTATTTAATATATTATTATTTCATTACGTACTTTGGTGAGCACTGACAGCCCTTTATTTTTATTGCACTTCTGTATCTTTGCCTCTCCTGAGCACCTTAATTGCATTAGGTGCTTTGAACAAATCTGTTATTGTTGCATAGCAGAGGAGTGACATCTCTGGATATTTATAAAGTCTCTTTGTATAAATGATTTGGAAGCAACACATGGCTTTAAAAATTATATCTCAGACTTTCTTTTCAGAATTACATGTCTAATGTGGGTAAATAGTTACTGCGCGTAAGAGAAACCAATATAAGAAAGGGAAAGAACTGTCTTGATTTGCCATTTACTGCAGAATTTTGGGTTTTATAAAGTGCTTCCTACACCGGGAAACATTTGAAGAAAATTTACAGTACTTTTCAGCCTAACTACCTTCACTGTCTCACCTTCAAATTTTCTTCTATGATGAACAAAACTTTTTTTTTTCCTTGTCTCACTCTCTCCAATTACCAGTGCAGGGGCCAAGACAAGAGAATTACTCCTGGTCAGCATGAGGATTTCCTTACTCTGATGAGCTAAGGACATGAACAGTTTAGCTGAAGAGGGTACAAATCCTTTTTCAGCGCTGCTTTTAAAAGCCTGTAGGCAAGGAGCTGATACAACATAATTTCAGTTGGGTTTCCTTTGCCAGCTCTGCAACCTCTTTTGCCTTTTCTTGCAGAGCGATTTAGTTTTCTTCTAAAATGCTACAGCTTCAGAACCACCTAAGCAACCCAAGGAGCACATCCACAGTAAAGTCAGTCAAGCTTCTGAGTGCCTGTGGTACTTCTGAAGGGTTTGATCAGCAGAAGCTAAGAAAACACAGAGGAAACTTCTGATTTCTTGATTTTTTCTCATATGTCAACAACTCTTGCACTGGGGAATACAACACACTCTGTGCAGTCTCAGAAGCACCAGGCAGAATGGAGGAATCACTTCCCTCAACCTGCTGACTACCCTTTTACTAAAACATCCCAGTGTGTTGTTGGCTGCCTTTGCTGCAAGGACATACTGCAGAGTCATGTTCAGTTCTTGCTCACCAGGACCTCTCGGACTTTTTGTACAAAGCTACTTTCCAGTCAGTCAGTCCCTGGCCTGCACTTTTGCCTGGGGTTGTTCCACCCGCGGGGCACTTGACATTTGCCTCTCTAGAATTTCATGATCCTGTCAGTCCATTTTTACAGCCTGCTTTTGTCCCTCTGAGTAGCGGTCACAACCTCTGGCATGACAGCTGCTCCTCCTGGTTTGGTATCATCTGCAGCCTTGCCAGGAGTGAGATCTATCTCATCACCCTGGTTGCTAACAATCATAATAAATTATATTGTCCCACTATTAGTTCCTGAGGGATGCCACTGGTAGGAGTCTGTCAGATGGACTTGTTACTGCAGGTTGCTACTGTTGGAGCCCAGTCAGTTTTCCACCCTCTCACCAAACATTTACAGCCCTTAGTTCTCCATTTGGATTTTGGAGAATCCATGGCCTCTCTGTCTTCCTGTTCCAGTGCTTAATCATTTTCACAATGAAGATTGTTTTCCTTATATCCAGTCAGATTTACTTGAGACTTTTGATCATTGATTTTTTTTGGTTTTTGCTATGCACCTCAGAGATGGGCTCCATCTTCCCTATAAATCTTCTTTCAGTTGTAGCAGGCAGAAATTAAATCCCTCTCCACCATCCATTCTCCAGCAGGAGGAAACCCAGCTACCTCCATCTTTCCTCACAAAATGTGTTCTCCTCATCTATCCGTCTTCATAACACTCTGCTAAATTTCCTCTAGTTTTCACTGTCTCTTCTGCTACAGGGATCCAGAACTGGACACAATGCTCTAGATGAAGACTCAGGACTGCCAAGTAAAAGGGGAGTGAATGCTGCCCTTAACCTCCTGGCTATGCCCAAGGTGGCCTCTACCTCCAAAGCAGAAGAGGCTGTGAGAAGGCTCTGCAGGACACGGGACCCGCAGTATGTCCTGGAATCGCGGTCTCCCCATCACCGCTCTGGGAGAGCTGGCTGATGTGTACCACAGATGTCATTTGGACAACGTGGGTGCTTTTCGTTTCTGAAGAAACCAGGACACAGAGGTAAGGATGTGTGTATGCCCCCAGTCTTGCTGCGGTGTGGTGTTTGGAGGCATCTGGGGAGGGATGCTCTGAAGGCGTTCCTGGGTCCTGCAGGCTGTGCTATAGTCTGCTGAGTACAGACTGCTCAAACTGGGAGCTGGCCAGCCTTACCCTGTAAAAACAGGATGGGAGGAGTATGGCTGAGGAGCCAGAGGGCTCGGAGCCTTGCTTTGACACGCAAGGCCCATGCTTGTGGGAGTTAGATGGGAGCTGTAAATTTGATTTGGCTGTGTATGACAAATCTTATCTGTATATTGTGGTTTTGTTTGTGAACAGAACAGCCCCAGTGGGGCCCAGATTAGATTTGTATGGGAAGCATAGTCAAAACTAAGCATTTTTCCTTTGGGAAAATGTGTGCTTTGAGCAGACGTCTGTGGGAAAGATAAACAAGTAGAATAGTGATCCATTGGGTGCAAAGCTAAGAGCTAATTAATGGTACTGGTTTTGCCTGGATAGAGTTAATTTCCTGGTAGCTTGTGTGGTGCTGTCTTCTGGATTTGTGCTGAAAATAGTATTGCCAACACTCCAATGTTTTAGCTATTGATTGCTGGATGGTCCTTACACAGCATCATGGCTGTTTCTGCTTCTCAGACTGCCCAGCCAGTGAGGAGGCTAGGGGTGCACAAGAAAGTGGGAGGGGAAACAGCTGGGACAGCTGACCCCAACTGAAAAAAGGGACATTTGAGAACATATATCACATGACATTGTGCTCAGCAGTAAAAGCTGTGGGAAAAGGAAGGAAGTGGGAATGTTTCAAGTGACAGAAGGGCCAGAGGTTGGACTTTAATGATCCTTGTGAGTCCCTTCAAACTCAGTATTTTCTATGATTCTGTGCTCTGTCTTCCCAAGATACCACTACACATGACAGCCCTGCTCTCCTGGGGATGGCTTAACACCTGCCTGCTGGTGGGAAGTGGTGAACAAATCCCATAAAGAAAATTTTGCTTCATTTTAGTGTGCAGCTTTTGCTTTACCTATTAAACTGTCTTGATGTCAACCCCTGAGTTTTCACACTCTTACACTCCCGATTCTCTTCCCCATCCCACTGAGAGGAGTGAGTGGGGCTCTGGGGCTTAGTTGCCTACAGGGCTTAAGCCACAACTTAAATATTTGTGATCAGTTCCATGGACAGCATGTTAAAGACTGCTGCAAGACACACTAAGTCTTTTTTCTTGCCTGAATTAAGCAGCTCGGACTTCACTTTTCAGTGTCTGGGAGAATTCTAAGAACATTTTCTTTTAAGAAGACTAAGTCAATAATTGTTAAAGGAGGGCTCTCACTGAGCTTGCATATTGCTGAAGCAAGGCATGAAAAACAAAAGCTGAGCTCTAGCAACAAATATCAGACCCGGAATGGTGATGTTTCTTCAGCAATTCATCGAGTACTCACTCCTAGGCACTGGTCGTGCCTGGTTTATCACTTTTAGACTGCTATTTGTACATGTTTTTAAAAGTAGAATTAAGATGAGGATTTTTCTGCTGGTTTTTTTTGGGGGGGAGGGAGTGGGTTCAGTTTTGTCCCTTTTGTTTTTCATTATGTATTCTATGTGGTCCCACACTGATACCTTAATAAAATATTCTTTCCTCTCATATAGAAGATTTATCGTTATTTTTAATTAAGAAATCATCAGCTAGCATTTGACAGGCCATTCAGCCTCATTACAAATGTGTTCTTGATTAAATTTCAGGTATATTCAATATCCTGTAAATCAGTGAAAAGTGTCTTCTCTTTTCTACTATTCTGTAGTAAACATGACAGATATGATGCCAATAGCATGTGCTCAGCATAAAGTACAATAACGGTAATGGGGAGTTGAAAACTGTGTAAACCTGCCTCCTCAAGGTGGCACTGAATTCAGTAGCTTCCTCATCTGGAGAACAGTTAGGAAAGTGCTGTCTGGCCCATTTAGAAGCTTTCTTCTTACACAGAAAGAAAAAAACCAGAAGGGTGGAGGTCCCTAGTCTGTGGTCTTCTCAGGAATGGGCCTTCAGAGTTGGAAAGAAAAAGGAAGAAGAAAAAGTAATAGAAATGAAAGCTGAGCAGAGGAACTTAGTATTGCATGCTGTGGGATGGGAGTGTCAGTGCAGAAGCAAAATAGATTAAAAGGGTGTGTGGGGAGGTGTGTGTGTATTAGAGACAAAAAGGGAGACAAAGGGAGTGTCTGGAGAGGGTAAGAAGCACTTGGAGTTTTGCATGTCAAAAAAAGTGAACTCATATAGCTAGAAAGTAAGAAAGGAAAATCAAGACATAATGGCAGGAAAGATAAAACTCACTAATGGACCCCACAGGAACTGCCTAAACTCCCTGCCAGACAGGGCTTAAAAGAAAAAGACATCTCCACTCCAACCCCAACAAAAAAACCCAACTAAAAAACCCCACAAGACTGCTTCCTTCTCTTCTGGAAGATGCTGGGCATCTTCTCTGCACTAAACTGGGTGTACCTCAGCAGTCTGACCTCCTTGCCTATCATGTCTGTGGCTGGTTATTTCCCACAGAACTGTTCCATGCTGAGATCTCCTCTTTCTCATTTCCTAATAAACTGAGTTTCAGTTTGACTGGCTGGGTGGCATGGGATTTGTCTTAAGGTAATTGAGAGATGGCCTGCACTCTGCTTGTCACCAGAAAGAAACTCTTTGAGGGATCTTCTCCCATGCCATTAACTGGCTGATGGTGTCTGGGAAGGCACCTAAAAGCCAAGGACAAGTATCAAGTAGGAAGTTTAGAGGTTACACTAACTACCATAGGCATTTATTCTTCACTTTGTATCTCTATCTATTTTAGGTCTTATAGAAAAATTTGATATATCTTGGAAACCGTCTGGTGCTCACCGTAATAATTCTCCTGGTGTGGTCTGGAGTGACTTCTGAAATATTAATAGTCCCACTTAACTGCATTCAGGTGATGCTTCAATGTGTTTACCACCTCCAGGCTAACATTCTCCACCTCTTTTACAGAGTCTACTACAACTTCTAAGTGGTGAATATTTTAAATAAGGTTGAACCACCCTGGAATTGATGTTAGTTTTGCTGATGTCTCACAAAAAGGAGCGTACAAGCTGAAAAACACAAAATTGATTTCACATTTGTTCACAGCAGCTCGACATAAAATTGCAGTGGATTGGGAACAAAAGGAAGTTCTGTGTCTAGAAGAAAGAGGCTGAAAGGATGTTTGGAAGTGATGATAATGGAAAAGTTAACTGATGTCAGAAGTGATTACACAGGAGTCTTCTGCACACTGTAGCTGCCTTTCTACAACTTTATTCAGCAAAGTTCAGCTGTATCCGTTGCCTGATGCCCCCAGCTGCCACAGCATTCTTTCACACTTTTGCAAATGCTGGTTAGTATAACATTTTCCTGCTCCACTGCTTAAAGGATATATACCAAAAAGATGGCTTAATTTACAAAAGGCTCTGATGTATAATATGGCAATAGTGCCACATGTAAGCTCACTGCTAGTACTATGTCCAGTGCATTTTGTTCAAACATGCTTTAATCTTGCAGCTTTATTCCTGCTCTGTGCTGGAGTTATGCTTTTCCTTTGATCAAAATGAAAAAAATGAAAAATGAAAAGCACAGGCTCGGTAGAAAAATTAATTCATATTTTTATTGGGACGCATAACCCTAAAATACATACTATTCTATACTGAACCAGAATCTTAAACCATGCTGTAAATACAGCTAAGTTGGTGGGGTTATATTTAATTTTTTCCACTCCTCCATCTCTTGCCTGCCTGACCCTCCTTTAGTTTCGCCAGCAAGATAAAACTGAATACCAGATGTAGGTTAACATCTCAGTTTTCCAATGAGAAAAACTGAACTGTGTGCATGAAAGTCAAATCAACAGAGCTGAGCAGAAATTTTGTGATCCAATGTTTTCTCATTAGAAAATGCAGATTTGAACATCATCTAATGGGACAGAGGGAAAGATGGGACAAAAAAAGGCAGTTTTACAAGGTAAAAAAATTCTATTTTAAAAGGCTTAAGCAGTAATATTTCAATACTTCATTTTGAAGCAACTTTTAATTTGCATATTATTTTGGTTAGAAATGTAAGCTGTCATAATGATAAAATATCTTTACACCATTACATTATTATATTTTAAACATTAATTATAAGCTTGCTTTATTCAATATCCAACCATAGAATCACAGAATGGTTTGGGTTGGAAGGGATCTTAAAGATCATTCAGTTTCAAACCTACTGCCCTTGCAGGGAACCTTCCACCAGACCTGGCTGCTCAAAGGCCCATCCAACCCTGCCTTGGGCACTTCCAGGGCTGGGACATCCACTTCTCTGGGCAACCCGTTGAATTGCTTCACTACTCTCACAGGGAATTATTTTTTCCTTAAATCTAACCTACATTTCTCCTCTTTCAGTTTAAAGCCGTTTCCCCTTGGCCTATCCCCTCTCCAGCTCTCCTTTAGGCCCCTTTTAGCCATTGCAAAGTGCAAAAAGGTCTCCCCAAAGCCTTCTCTTCTCCAGGCTGAACAGCCCCAACTCTCTCAGCCTGTCTTCACAGGAGCGCTGCTCCAGCCCTCTGATCAACTCTGTGGTCTCCTCGGGACTTGCTCCAACAGGTCTTCATCTTTCTTGTGTTGGGGGCCTCAGACCTGAACGCAGCACTCCAGGTGGGGTCTCGCGAGAGCAGAACAGCTGGGGAGAATCACTTGATGCTTAATATTTAGAAATACTCAGCATCAAAAATGAAGTCTTCTGATTATATCAAGAAAAGCTTTGACTAAACAAAAATAAAAGCCCTGAACTTGTCTTACGTAGCACTTTAAATGTTGTTCAGTTTCCTTAATTTTTAAGCAAACAAACATCACAAAAATAATGTGAAATATCTTGTGGCATGTCCATTTTTGTTCTAGGCCAGCAATTTTTATCAGTGAAATTTACCAACAGAGCTTCTTGAAACAAAATAAAATCATTGGAATTACTGGTGGCTTAAACAGGATTTAGTTTTCCTTAATTGCACAAATATCATGTGATTTCAATGAAAACTTTAATCCTAAGACTTCAAATTTTGAGGATTGAAATAATGAATTGTGTAGAATGGAGTTACTTTTTTAAAAGCTTTACTTCTACTAGGAAATTATCTATTTATGAAAATGGCATAAAATGGCAGGCAATAGACCCTGGCTGACTGCAGTCAGAAATCTGAGCCCTTTGAGGAAGGGTCACTTTTATCTTAACCTTTTGCTTTCTTGCTTTCTGGTGTCTATTTTGGGGTCTGCAAGAACCAGCTGCTGCACAGCTGGACAGACTCCTCCCCCCCAGATCTTTCTTATCTTAGGGGGCATTTGGGACCCTAAAGGGTGATGGTAAGGAAGCCTGAGGCTGATTGATACTAATGTGATGCTGACGTGAAATGCGTCCTGGGCCAGGATGTGCAAAGCTGGCAGTAGGCAGATCCCAAAATGTAAACTCTAGTCTGTAGTACTGTAACAGATAAAATGAAACATTGCATTAGGCTCCCACACAAAGCACTTTGGTTTAGACCAGATTGATTGAATTGAGTTAAACTGAGCTAAACTGTATTTTGAAAACAATTCATGATTTCACACACTGCGATTTGCCTCTTAAAGGATAAGGAAATTAATCTATATTTTGAGAACATAGTGTGGGCTTTGCTGAGCTAATTCTGTGCACACAGTACACTGTAAATTTTTACAAACCATTAGTGGGAATTCAGAGCCCTCAGAGCTTTCTCTATTGAATCTCCATCTGACATTAGCACAACAGGACCTGTTGAACTCTCTCAGCAGCAAGGGGAGCCTTGGTCCCAAGGAGACCTGCATGGACAGAATCTGAAAGAGTAATATCTTTAACCTCAGGGTACCAGAAATGGATCTAATAGCCGTGATGTTCGTGCTAGCCTCAGACCTTAAATCATCCTTTTCAGTTGAAATATAAGGCCAGACCCTTTAGTGTCCTCTGGCTGCTTTGAGCTGTTACTGTCAGGGAACAAGTCGTAAGCTGAAGTTGTCTGGCTAGTTAAACCAAATTTATAGTTGCTTTTCCACTGTAAAAAAGACACAGATATCTGAAACATGATTTGCAAATACCACGAGAAGCATAACATAACATTAACAGCCTTTAATGATGATGGAATTGGTAAGCTCTCATAACCATGTTCCTAAACGATGTATAGAAATAGAGGGGTTCAGGTCCAATGGTTACCCCTCTAAGGACTGAGGATCTTGTGTACATAAAATATCTGCCAAAGGTATGGTTTCCTGATACTGCATTTTGTTCACCACAATGACTAAAACCTGGAGTTGGTGGATGGGGGCAAAATGTTTAGCTCTTCCTTTTCTTCATGGCATATTCTAAGGAAAGCAGTTCTGCATTTTCAGAGCTATCCTACATGTTAAAAAACTTCTAATCAAGACTCCAAATCAATAGCAGCTCTCAGGCACATTTTTCCAGGGCAAGTAACTGAATCTTCTCTAAAATATCAGCAACACCAGAGATTGCCCATAGGGCTGGCTTATACCTGTCGACTCCCTTTTCTCTGGTACAGAATGCACTTATCTTGTCCTTCTGTTTACATCTTTCTTTGAGAAAAGAAATGTGCTGTTCCTAGTGTTGCTTTATATTCTATTTTAAACTGTAGATGAGGTCATAATGGGGGGGCAGTAATTCTTTTTAGCCAAGCACTTCCATCTCTCATCAGTGACAAACCCTCTCTTGCAGAACTGCTGGGCTTTTGCCCACTATCATATACTTTGGATTTTGGGAGAAATCTGCAGGATAAGAATACATTTGAGAGACCGGCACTTTAATCTGCTAACTGAGCCAGACTCTGCTGTGCCTGGCATTTCCTAAGGCCGTCAAAAGGACTGGTTGCACCTTTCTCCCCTTACCCCTGGAACAAGGGTTACACCACCGTGCTTTCACAGCCTCGGAAAGCTCTGATAGCCTATTGCAAATCAAATGAATATTCAGCAAGTTAAAAGCATCCCAAATGCAATGTGCAGTGCTTCCATTACATGGCTTCAGAGGTGGCAGAAGACAATGAAAGCTGATCTCTACTGGGTGTCTCTTCCATGCATAAGGAATCTCTTATCTGGCAGATTCATCAGCCCCTGAGATCTGGAATGCTGAAAAGTACAAAGTACTTCAGAGATGTCCTTTCTGTTGGATTGCTCACTAAAATCCTACAAACACTGTTTGTTCTTGCATTCCTTTTCCTGTTGCACAACTTTGAGCATATACTCAATCCCTTTGATTGCAAGACAACAAAAATGGCCAAGAGGCACAGTGGAGTCTCCTGCTCCTCCGAGCACAAAAATAAATCAATGTATCCAGAGACAGCATGCCACAAGGAAGTCTTCTGCTTCAATTGTAAGGTCTGTCTGTGAGTGTTAAGATGCACTCGCTGGTACTTGTATAATGGCTCAATTCTCTTTTTTATCTGATGCATGTTCAAGAAAGGTTTTATATGTGTTTAAAACCCAGTATTATTGTTCTCTCTCTCTGAAATAAGATGTTAACTTGTGATACCAATAGGACTCTGTGGGAAGGGGGTGAGGGAATAAAATTACAGTTAAAACAAGCATCATAAAATACCCATATATTTTCAACTTCTGTCTACACTGATGATGTCTGCATCGTGAATGACCTGGTGGGTGTTTTTTGTCTGCAGCATTTGCTTCAATCCATGCAGCTCATGATGCCAGGTCTTGTTATGAAGCTGGCATGTAAGGCACCCACACGTATTGCTAATTTCCCTTTGCAAAGCAGGGCCAGCCGGCATTCCTAATTGTATCTTATTGACAGAAAAGGCTCCCAGGAGATCAGGGCCAATTGCCAAACCCAGTGTAGCCTGCTTGTTTTGGAAAAATGGAGCGAGGGGTCAAAAAAAGGCATGCAATGGAGAAAGAAACTGGCAGGCTTTCCCAGCTGAAAACTTTAATGAATGTTGAATGTTACAGTGCAAAAGAGAAAGCAATGCAATGTGGTTTCTATTTAGAAAGGAGGTTCCAATGCTAATATTTAATGCAGCGCCCCCTTTTATCGCAAAATTATCGGAATGTTCTCGCTCATGTGAAGGTACTTTTACCTTCAAGTTGTCAGCTTTCTACATCATAGACACTGCTTCAAAATACCTTTTTTTTCCTCAAGGAGCCCCCTGTTCTAAAAAGACAACAACTCTGGGAGATCAGTGTGGATTGAGAGTTCAGGGACTGTGAGATCTGCACAGTGATGAATCTTAGTCATGAAAACATATGGATGTGAAAGAGGGTAGACATTATTTTGCCAGTGGCTGAAGAACACAAATGCAAAACAACCATCCAGCTTGTCAGAATTACCACGCCTGAATATCCATGAGTGGATATTCATTATAAAACATTACCCTGTTTAGAGTTCCCGATTCCAGTAGGAAGACTTCAGAAAATGTTGTGTTTTGAAGCAATGCTGATGTTATTTTCTATTCTGTAACCCACTGCTCTTTGGAAGCATAGCTGGCAGATATTTTGGAAGGTCCTGTGGCTGTAAGAGGTGAAGGTGCAAACCGGTGTATGGTGCTATCTGTTTATTCATACTGTTACTCGGTGGTACCAGAGAATGCACTTTGACTTCCATGGGAACATGAATGCAGATGTCACCCTGCTCACAAGAACACCTACAAGTAGAGCTGATGGCAAATATTCTGGATTCTGTGATTCTACAAAAATGGGTCAATTTAGAGGAGAGTTTAATTTTTAAAAAGGTGAGAAGTGTTCCCCTGGCTCTTTCCTGAGTGAACATTAATATTTTCTATTTGATATTACTTTTTATTTTGCATTTTAGTGTCCTATTAGAAAAGTCAGGATTAGAGTGGTTTAATTTTCACTGTTTCTTGTCTTGCTGTAAAGTAAAAACAATACCTTTCATTTTACGAGGAGTCATGAAAGTTAATTTATTCAGGTTCAGTATGGGTTCAGTTTTTCCTGCTTGGTGACAACAGTATGCTCTGACTTGGAAAAAGTATTCAATGCACAAGGAACATTGCTAGTGAAGAGTCCAACAGGGACTGCAGGAATAAGAACACGGATTTGAGTGACGGCCACATATGTCCTTGTGGCCACTTTTGTTATTTTTGTATAGCTCTCAACTAGAGTGCAAAATGCTTCGGGATTCAAATCCCCTTCTGCTTAAGCATTTGTAGGTGACCTTGAATAACAAGGCTGGGACCTCTGTGTGATATCAGAGTACAAACCCTCATTTAGCCATTGGCCCATTTGAGGAAGTTTTAATGGTGAGAGAGCCAGGATGACCTCAGGACAAGAAGTTTCAGCAGCAGTTCACTGTGCCTGCTGCACACAGGGGCGTGTTTGGGGTTTACACAGGCTGCTTGGTCCAGTCACTTTGCAGCAGGAGAAGCCCCTTGTTTGGAAGACAAAGATAGAAAGTGAAGGACAAGCAATGGCACTACATGTCTGGCAAAAGCAACTATTTTATCTTTGCAGGAAGAGCCCAGGGAGAGGTGAAGAGAGCAAGGCAAATCTGATGAGCAGAGCAACTGTGAGAGCAGGCAAGGAGAATGAGAGATAGCACGCAGACAGTTTGAGAAGGAGACAAGGTTTAGATAAGGAGCTGTATCTATCTAATAGATATTCTTCCCTAATTCTAATGGAAATTCTATCTCCCCCAGCCTGTCAGTGGAAACCTAATCCACCTCTAAGGGATACACAGCGTTGCTCAAAGCAGAACCCAGACGACGACAAGGTCATTTTCATCTCATCAGCTCTAAGTCACAGCCGGGCACCTTCCTTCCCCCATCACTTCCCCTTCTTTGCACAAGCCGAGAAGGAGAGGACAAGTTGAATGACAAGTAACATTTCTGTGACACGCAGCATAATTCAGGGACAGCTCTTCTGCTGCTGAGGAGTGTTTAACTTTGCTTTTCTGAAGAGTAGCTACTCTATTATTTGTTTGGGGCTCTACAGGTGACCAAGGAGTTTCACTGAACAAATAGTTACTGGAAATGCAAAGTTTAAAGAGCTGGCATGTGAGTTACCTTTACCCGTCTGCTGACAACACTGCCAATGGAAAGCAGAGGATATATTACAACCTGGTCTCAATTCAATGCTAGCCCTACTTTAAAGTGGACCACATGATCTACTGAAGTACCTTCAAACTCAAGAATACAGTTATCTCCTTGGCTGTATGAGATAGATAAATAGATACATGCACATATGCATGTGGACACATATATATCTGAAGTTCTTTGGCTACAAAAGTAGGCCACACATATGAAGACCAAGCACATGAACAAACAATATCTCTGTGCCTTAATATTCTTGCCATAGGTCACATCCTAAGAAACACTGGTCACATTTCCCTGAATGACTGATCAACTCTCAGAATCAGGAAGAAATATCTGTCTTCATTTACTTAATTCTCTTTATAGGATTTAAGTATTTCCCAGATTTGTTACTAGTTTATTTCTTCTAGTCTTCCTCTACAAGGCTACAGTCTTTCAAAAGAGTGCCCAGATGCTCAGCTGTGTTGCTAAAATAGACACCTCTACACTAAAGAAATACTTACTTATGAGGAAGGGTGTTTAAGCTCCAGCACACACTCATGAGAAGCAGGTGGATTCACCTCCAGTTACATCCAATGTGCAAACACAGTGCATTACCTTCTCAAGGGACTTGAGGCTGATGCTGGCTGTTGTGACAAATATCCTTGGTGTCTAACATAACAACCTGCAAACTTGCCTGGGACTGGTTTACAGCCAGTAAACTAGGAGATTTTGCTAGGAGAACTTGCTTCTCCCTCTTGGTATCAGAAGCAAAACTGATTTCATCTGCCACTCCCATTTCTGAAATTCTTCTCACTCAGCAGGTTTCACTTTATTCCTTTCTACCTGAGGGACAGTACTCAGCTTTGTCAGACAAGTGGTTCTTGATGATTTGTAGAATGTTTCTGCAGCAGGATAAAAACTGGACCACTGATGAAGACCAGCATTTCCAAAATATGTAGAGCATCCTAATCTTTAATAGCTGGGATGACAAGCAACGGCTCTGCCATTTTCCTTTGCTTCTAGACCCGTATTCAAATTCAGACATTTGCATTTGTCTTTCCCTTAACTATACTGTAAGTACACGTACATGGATTTTTCATCTTGCTGATCCTGACCTTGCAGTGCTGATTTATCTTCTTGGTTTGGTTTTGGACCTGCCTTGTCACTGTGTTTGCTGAACTGGGGGCTGATCCTGGTTACCCTCACTAGACTTGCTCTGTTTGCATTGCTTCAGCACTGGGCGACTGTGATCTTGATGTGAGGCCACTGCCCCTTCTGCCCTGCTCCGCCACTCCTGCCTCCCCTTCTTTTCCAGAGCAGCCTGCTCATGCTTGACATGAATTACACCCAAAGTGGAGAGATGGCCTTTTGACAAAGACTGACAAATAATCAAAATGTGTGTGGTCAGAATGAAGCACATTTGGTCAAGCAGTTTTCAATGAATAAGACATTGCTGTGTAGCTCTACAGCCACAAAGTCCTGCTGCACTCCTTCAGGGACTTGGACTATCAGACACTGCACTCTCTCTCCCCTGAAAATCTTTGAACTCCTTATTTGTCCAGTGCATGCCTCAACCATTTGTTAGTCACATATGGCCATAGATCATTAATGCACAACCTGATTACATCAGCTGCTTCCCTTTGCTAATGACCTCCACGATCAAGCTCAGCTTGTCAGATGCAGAAGTACTAACCAGAGTGATGAAAGAGCACTTGGTCTTGGCAATCTGAATGTGGGGGAGATGGAGAGGATATTGCTTTTTTTTTTTAGATTATTAATAAAAAGTCACAGGTCTGTAGCCATCATGTTAATGGACAGATCCATCTGTCTTGTTAGGGAATCTGCTACTGAGAGAGTTCTTGCCAACAGCTCAGGGAAGTGAGGTGTGAATGCTTTGTAGTTTTCTGAGTAATCTTCCAATACCAACTTGGATGTGGCTGAAAAGGGTCACCAACCCCATAGTGTAGTCTGAAGACTTGATGTACCCGCTAAAGCATTACAGCCCTGCGATTGTGTGACTAATATGGGTTTAACAAGGACACAGGTGTGCCTACATTTTTTGGTAGTCTAGTAGGAGGCTAAATAAGTCCTAAGTGTCTGAAAAATCCCTAGATAATCACAGGCCCCCAGGGATGATCTTACTTCTCTAAGTGCCTCCCATGATAAGACTGGGTTATTTTTATGACTCCATTTAATCTAGAGACACCCCACAGGTGGTATTTGGGGTTAATTGTGGGTTTCATCCAGGCATCCTCTAGATGTCCCCTTCTGTGACTCTGGCAGAGCAGTGTGCCATGGCTGAGTGAAGAGATCAAGGGTGTTCCTGAGGGTGCTGTGCCACATCTGCCTCTTTGCTAAACAGCTGGAACTGCAGCTGCCTGGGAAACCTGCAGGTGTCAGGGGGAACACTGAAAGCTGCTGAAGCTGGACTGAAGGACTGGTAGAAATGAATGCCTAGCTTACCTCAGTCAAAGCCCTATTGGCTTATTGAATAAGAGCAGAATAGGAATAATGAAGAACAATCCTTTGCAACTTGATAATCACGGAATGCTCCAGCTGGGTTTTTGCAGGGACTCTGGATCTCTGTGATAAGCATGCAGAGAGCTGATAGCCTGTGGTGCCTTATAATCTGCAGTATCCAGAACAGAGTTCTCTCTAAAGAAGTACATGTGAATAGTGCGGCATCAACCTGACCTAGTCACGCAGAACAGTGATTGCAGTAATTTGAAATTATGACTCTATGTCAATGTTAAAAGACTGACATTGAAAGTATCAGTACTTCTATCTTTTATTATTCCTCTCCTTAATGGTTATTTTCATGCTCATGCAAACAGTTAGCATGGAGGTCAAAGAGATCATTTCCATACCTCATTTTTCATACAGTTTTTGCCCTTTATCTTAACTCAAGGCACTCCAGATGACACAACATTTTCCATTAAATAGGTATTGATATCGGTCATAAACCAGAAATCCCTACTTTCCTTTCATAGTAACTGTCCACACAGTAATAATGCAAGATACAATTACCCCAGGGTCTTCCTTGCTTCCCTCTGTGCTATCCCTCTCTGAGTCCTTTTCTAGGTGAGCCCTGTAGTGGGTGCCTGGAGAATTCTTCTTCCAGGAAGGCTAATATGTCCTTCAGGACAGAGCCTGCTCCTGGGATCCTTGCTCAGTACAACCCTACTGTCCTGGCATGGCATTCACTTTGGGCACACACGGGAGCTTTGGGAGTCTGCTGCTTCTGGTCTTTGGACAACTCCAGCTCCTCTGATCCTGTGGAGAGCAACAAACACTTTTGTGGGTTTGGGTTTTTTTCCCCTTAGCTGTTTCTGGTAGAGGGTTTGTGTGTTTGGTCAGGTGGATGTATATACAGCACTGCTAACCTCTCCAAGGTGGAATGGCAGAGCTCAAGTTTATGACCACCTGATATAAACTGTCTAGCCAGGTACACCTTCTCCAGAGAATATCAGTGTCCTTGGTGCCATCATGTTCAGTTCCCATATGACTTCTCTTGTTTTTCAGAGCTGGAATGCAGCCCCTGCTTCAGCAGGCACTACTGACCACAGAGAGTTAGCACCCAGCTCAAAAGTGAAATGAGGGATGTTAGCACGCAGCTCAAAAGTGAAAATTCAGGGAAATGAGGAATGGCAAACAATATGGGAGCATTAGCACAGGTACAGAGACTTACGGGAACACCAGTGTTGTGCTGTGCTATTGCAAACACGAGCACTTACTAATTTGGTGACTTCATGCTGCAAAAGGAACACACTGGATATGGGCTTTGTACCCGTGGAGGGTGGTGCTCACCCCAGTAACAAATACAGTTCTGAGTGAAGCAACCTGGTGCTGCTCTCACAGCACTTTGCAGGCAGCACAGCTCCACAGGGGAGCTGGGTGTTCTGTCCCAGCTCGTTGACACCTCTTTCTCTGCATATTCCTGCTGTGTGGAAGGAAGATTCAGGGAAATGACCCCATCTGCACGGGGAAACATCGTTCTCTTTTCAAGGTGATTTTAGGTCGCGCCACTACAGTGTTGAAAAAAGCTGAATGCAGGGCCAAGAACTTGCCTGTCAGTCTCCTTTGAAAGGCAGGATAGCAGGCTGGTGGTTTCAGCTCTCTGCTTCACTCAGAAAAGTCTCATATTCCTCTGAGAGTGATCAGCTTAGCTAATAAGAACAGAAACACAGCTGTAATGAACAGAAATCACTGTTTAGAAAAGGACCCAAATAGTGAGCCATGCTGATAGCTTATAACTTAGAAGACTCATCAACACTTAATTAACAACGGAGGCATTGCAAAATGAAGTAATTTACAGCTGCAAGAGGCAGTGTCACTGCAAAGCTGGACCTATCTGAATTCACTCTTACTTCTAGTGGGAGCATCGGAATGTTTCACGGAAGAGATTTGAATTAAACTAATGCAAAGCTTGATCCAATCCCATACCTTTAATTATACTGCATAAATATACATGAAAGGTGGCATTTAAGATACTATGTTCTGTTGTTATGGCAACTGATATTTTAAAAAGTGATGATGAAAAACAAGCAAAGAAAAGCTATATGGGAATAAATGCATTGTGTTGTTATAGCAACCTTTTAATTTCAAAGAGGTTGGAATTACATGTATGGTAAGCATTGCTGAGAACCTGCTTCCAGGTGTGGTTGGGTCTCTTCAATTATATCCCAGAGAAAATCATGTTATATTGAAGACTGTATCTTGGTCAAACTCTAACTCTCGGAATTATAAGGTACCTTTTACATAAGATGCTCTGTAACTTAAACCAAAAATGATGAGTTTATCTCAGTCTTGTCAATTTACAAGGTTGCCCTTTTATGACATTTGTTATACTTCCAAACTCATTTGCCTTCTTTGTCACTCTCTTAGAAACATATTCACATGCAATGTCCACGAGATTTGTCTTAAAATCATGAGATTCCCCTGTGAAGAAACATGCAAATATATATCCCTGTAAGTATTCAAGCCCAGGTTGGATGGCACTCTGAGCAACCTGGTCTGGTGGAAGGTGTCCCTGCCCCATGACAGGGTGTTGGAACTAGGTGATATTTAAGGTCCCTTCCAGCCCAAATCATTCTATGACCTTATGATTCTATGATTCTATTTTATATAGCTGTACATGTCTGTCTGTCTTCCTCAATCTTGTTTTAACTACTCACAAGTACCAATCAGTTTGTGTCACTTTTTTCCTCATTATTTTCTTACATCTCTCCTGGTTGTTTCTTTTTACCCTCCATTCTCCTGGAGTCCTACTCAACCTGAGATAACAAGCAATTTCCCAGCTGGCAGGGGTGAAGCTAAACTTACAGGAATCTTGAGCTCTAAAGGACTATCACACATCTATTAACCATTGTGGCCTTTTTGCTGATTTTGCTCAGCAAACGCAACAAAACAGAATGGGGGAAATGCAGTCCTGAGGAGAGATATTGTGTGAGAATGGAACCAAGGCAGTAATTGCACTTAAATATATAATGAGACTTCAGCCACTGTATACGAGAACACCCAGAAATCATCCCATTCACTATGAAGTGACAAAAAAAAAAGAATCCTTGCAGAGCGCTCCTCAGTCACAAGCCACAGGACCAATACTGCAACCAAGAATAACTCTGTCATCCTATAAAGTTGCTGTGAGAGAAAAATTAGGGCCCAGTGCCTTCTCTTTCTTCACATGCCTGCTGGGCACAGATGAGTAGAGAGAGTGGGAAGCAGGCGGGGGTTGTTGCTTCCCATTCACTCTGCCCAGCTCACCAGCGGTGCTTGCAGGATGTTTATGACCCAGTCGCAGTAAGCAGCACCTTCTTTTATTTTTTCTTTTAGCCGGACAACAGAAGTTTCTGCCTCCTATTGACATAGCAAGAAACTAGTTATTCTTCCTATGCAGATGGAGGCTTACCTCAAGGCTGTAGCCTGTCTTCTTGCTCTTGACAATGGGGTATGGTCTTCAACATTCTGAGGTAGATGACAGCTGGTGAGGACGCATTTCAGACACGGCCCTTCCAGGTTTGGGGGTCACTTGGAAGCAGAGGAGCAGCAGGGCAGGGGCATGCACCAGTTGGGTGTAGCAAGTGCAGCACTTTTCCTGCCTTCTTTGTGAAAACCAGTTAATTCTAATTCTGGAAGTCAGCAGAGCAACATGAGCCTTTGCAAATCCAGACTATATGAGTGAATTAGGCCTTTCAGCATGGGTGGACTGGGATGAAAATTAATCTCCAGAGATGGCCAAAAGGCCAGGTCTATTACACAGGTGTGTGATGGAGCTGCATAGAAGGGGAAGGATGCTCTGGACTCCAGGATGTTGGGAACTGTGTCAATTACAGAACCACAGAAACACAGAATATGCTGAGCTGGAAGAGGCCCACAAGGATCATCAAGTCCAACTCCTGCCACTGCATAGGGCAACCCCAAGAGGCATACCATGTGCCTGAGAGCATTGTCCAAATGCTTCTTGAACTCTGTCAGTGTTGGTGCTGTGACCGCTTCCCTGGGGACCCTGTTGCAGTGCCCAACAGCCTTCTGGGTGAAGAACCTCTTTCTAATCTTGAACTTAAAGTGTAACACATGGACTTAATAAATGCAAAGAATGCAACGTGAACACTTAGTCAACAATACAGCTGGGATTAACTTTAGCAGAGTTTTGCTGTGCAAACGTGTGGTGCAAACTATATTGAGGCTTCTCAAAAGGACTTTCTTCTTACTTATCTTAGAAACTTGTTCAGAAAGCCAGTTCAGAGAACCTCCAGCTCTGGAGGTTCTTGTCTCACTTCAATAGTGAGAAAATGTAGACAACTGGGAAAGAAACCCTGTTTCTGGATGTTGGCTTGGTAGGAACTAACCTATATATTTTGATTACGGCCTGCTTGAGCCTCACTAGGAAGCACTCAGTTTCAGAGAAAGATTTACAATGGCAAGATGTGCTCCTTGAGTACCAATATCATCACTGGGAAATGCTGGGGTCATACCTTTGCCAGGCTCAGGTACATCTCAGCTTTGAGGCCCCTTTCTCGGTGCTGAGGGTTTCAGAGTGTCTGTGAAGCTCCTGAGCGCCTGTACAATGCCTGTGGAGCATGAGTGTTGTGCATATAGAGCGCAGGAGAAAAAAGAGATCCTTGGGGCTGTTTGGTAATGCCCAGCCTGTGCTCTGGGTAAGGACCTCGGCAAGGATTAGGGAGCAGCTAGTCCCGCTTCAGGAAGCATAGCAGAAAGAAAAACCCAAAGTGGCTGAAATTTTTAATTCATTTTCAACTGTCCCCCTGCCTTGGCTTTTTCTATTAGCATAGGCATTTCTGTGGAAAAGTGAATTTCTCATCAAATGTAGAGGTGGGGGGCAGATGTTTGTTCAGTTTTCATTTATTGTTTGTCAATAGTGAGAGCCAGCTTTTGTTTAAATGTGGGAAGTGGTTCATTTTTTTAAAGTTGAAGTTTCAAACAATGATCCTTACTCAAGGTTTGTTCATTTTCTACCAGAAGATGTATGAGTAAAAAACCAATTTTCCAATCAGCTCTTGTTCCTGCATCTTGATGTCTGTGATTCATTGACTTTCATATAGGCTTCTCTTTATATTAAAGACAACAGTGATTTTACATTTTCCCATTTTTTTTCCCTTCTCCTGTTCATTCTTTCATTTTTTCTGTGTCGTCCAACACCTCCTTCAATGCCCTCACTCAATTGGGTCAGATTCGCAAGTTTAGACAACTTAAATCCTTCTCAAAATCAGCACAGTGCTATCACTTTACTTACAGAGATGCAGATATATCAATTTCAGTATGTCCACTGCTTGTACGGATGGAAATAATCCTACCCTGTTTCAGGCTTGTTCCTTCTAGGGACTGTATTGCTGTAGCAATTGCATAAGAAAAAATGTCATTCACAACAAAAAATAGCTAAATCATTACTGACACTGAATACAGAACTCATCATGAGGTGGGTGGTGGAAATGATTGTTCTATTTTGACCATTTGGCAATCACCTGAAGTAGAAAATGGGCACATAAATGCCCTTACCACACTCAGCCTAGCTCCAAGAGATCCCTCTTTCCTTTTCGTTTGTCTGCCAAGCCTGAGGACATCCTTGACCAAAAATATAAGGTTAGCTTAAAGTTTAAATGGTAGAAGCATTGTTTACATTTCTGTTTGTTTACTGAGACCTTGAAATGCCTCTACAGAGTCTACTCTCAGAGCCTCTGAATATATTAAATTCCAACACCTCTTCTCTCTAATCAGAACTGAAAGATTGGCTTCAGAAAACAAATGGGATATTATTTTATCATAATGGTGTTTCATATTTATATCACTAGGTCTGAAAGGAATTGCAACAAAAAAAATTAAGGGAAGAAAAAGAGAAAAAAACCCGTCCTAAATGTTTAATGATCCTCAGCAAGCAATCTGTCCAAAGAAGGAAAATTTCTTTGCCAGACTGACAACTGATCTATAACCTTGTTCTACTTGGTTAGTGTTCCCATCTCCTCCCAGCTCTGCCTTGTAGAGCTTCTAAGAAACTTCATGGAAAGAATTCTCGTTCTCAATGCACCCACACCCCCTTCCCCCAGACATTTTCAAGAGAGAGTTTAGCTGAGCAGTCCTTGCACAGACTGCTAATACCTTCCAGAAGTAAGTCCAGCATTTCCAAAAGGGGCCCAAATAATAGGCTGCATACATGTTCAGCTAAGTCCAGGATTAGGAAGGGTGTACAAGGGACTTTGGGAAATCTAGTCTGCCTTCCCACCACTATTTAGACCAGTTTGCACATTGCTGTAACTTGGCCCATCTTCTGTTGCCCTTTCATCAGCTGGGCCCTTTCCAATTCTAATCCACTCCTGATATGAGCCATTTTTTTAAAGGTCTTCCTTAAAGGTTCTTTAAAAGCTTCTTAATTATTCTGACCTTTTGTATTGCTCCCTGAAGAAACCCTAGGGCTACAGGACCCACGGCAGAGTGACTGCACTCATGAAATATCCATTCTATACGGTGATGACACCTTTATGAAATTGTGAGGTGGCCTCAGGGTGATTGAGTATGGATGAATCAGAACAAATCAGTCCTGGGTGAGTGTTGTTTTGTTCATGTCAAAGTGAAAACATTGGCTTGAAGAAAGCTGAGTGTAATTAATTTCATTTTACTTTTGCACTGTTTAGATGGTCCCCCAGACATATATAAGAAGATCATCTTCTTCCTAAACTCTGTCTATGTCATCTTCACTGAATTCCTCCTGCTTCTGGGGTAGAGAATTGGCTTTTATTACTGAATTTACAGTTTGTCTTTCTCATTCAGCAGAGGGAGAGCTACAGGGTCTGTAATGCAGGTATTCATACACATCTGCCTTTATTCAGAGAAGTTCCTACTACAAAACAATGGACTGCCTACTTGGTTCAAAGTTCTCCTATAAGGTAATTTTGACCACTAGGGGTAAAAGAAGTACTGACAGGATTTCCTGGTGCTAGTGACAAGGGTGTGTGACTAGTCCTGCAAGTCCTGAAGAAAGGGTGTCGTGGTTTATGCCCAGCTGGAAATTAAGCACCATGCAGCTGCTCACTCAATCTCCCTCTCTCCCCTCAACCCAGAGGAATGGGGAGGACAGTCAAAGTAAAACTTGTAAGTTGAGCTAAGAACAGTTTAAAAGGGAAAGCAAAAACCACGCACACAAGCAAAGCAAAACAAGGGATTTATTCACTGCTGCTCATGGTCAGGCAGGTGTTCAGCCATTCTCAGGAGAACAGGGTCCCATCACAGGTAACAGTGACTTGGGAAGACAAACACCCTCACTCCAAACGTCCCCCCCTTCCTCCACCTTCCCCCCACTTTATATACTGGGCACGATGCCATATGGTCTGGAATATCCCTTCGGTCAGTTAGGGTCACCTGTCCTGGCTGTGTCCCCTTCCAACCTCCCAGGCATCCCCAGTCTCCTCCCCAGCATGGCCGTAGGAAAAGCAGAAAAGTTCTTGGCTCTGTGTAAGCCCTGCTCAGCAATGATGAAAACATCTTTATATTATAAACCCTTTGTTCAGCACAAATTCAAAACACAGCCGTGCTAGCCATCGTGAAAAAAGTTAACTCTACCACAGCCAAAACCAGCACAAAGGGGAAGTGCCAGGTCAGGGAGCACGTCAGACTAACATAGGGAGCGAGCTCTGTGACATTCAGACTGGGACAGCAACGTCACGGAAGCTTATATAAATGTTCTGGGATTAGGGCAAAGCTTTGCAGAATGCAACAAGAGATTTAATCAAAATTGACATTTTTCAGTATAATTGAATGACAACGGAGGCAATTGCTGCTGCCAGCAGTGGAGTGGAACACAAACCAAATGTGTGTTTGCGGTGGATTTTAACAGCTGATTGTTTGAGCTCCCAAGCTTCCCTTCTCTGGAAGAATGAGGGCTATGGCAGGAGGACATACCGTCTGTGTTTCTCATATTCTTTCCTTCCATCACAGGACAATACTGAAGAGAGAACTCCATGACAGAGAAATCTTTGCTTGGTCTATTCCAACAGAGCAGTTCTTTTAATTACCGGATTCATCAGCTGTCCCAGAGAGGATTCATTACAGTCAGCTTAGAAAATATCATTTAATTGTGATGAAAAGAAAGGTCTGGACTAAAGCTTCAAGACACCTGTAGGTGCACAACTGAGTAATACTAAAAAATCTGTCATAAAGCTTTTCATTACTTTTCTCTGGTATCACCTCAGTGGGCAAAGCTTTGCTGGCAATCTTTTTCAACATCGACTGCAACTTCGACCTAGCCTCCTGCTCCAACACAGAGGTGCTCAGACTGTGTCCCACAGAGCACACAGGACTGGTTGCCAATAGCAGCTGCTTCCTCACATGTTTCTGGCTCCTTCTCTTCACTTCTAACAGTCAGAAATAGTTACAAATACATTGAAGTGCTCTCGTAATGTTTCTTTCCCATACAGGCAATTACTATCATTGGCACAAGGATGTACTCTACCACTGAATACGAAAGGCACTAGCTATACACTCACAGATTGTAGTTCTGATGGTCCACAAAAGCTCTGTGTTATAAAAAGAGAAAGTATCAGTATGACTGCAAAGGATCCCTGCTATAAGGACATCATAATTAGCTGGCAATGTTTAATCTTTTCAGGTCACTGGCTCGCATCAGTGCAAACACCCTTTAGGTTTCTGGATGCCTGACAGGCGTAATAAGGGCTCTAGGTTCATTAATTCTCATGTTAATAATGTTTTTAATTTGTTGTATTCATTTCATAACTAATATTTGGCTTTCAAAGCTGCAAGTATAATGTCTCCCTTTAAGGAATGCAGTCTGGAGAAAAGAAAGCCAAATAGCATGATTTGTAGATCAGTTTCACTTAGTTAAAAAGACACCAAGAGAGAGAAATGATTTTTATTTCTGTCAATGTCACAAACTCAAGAAATAGACAGTAGAGGCAATCTTCATCATCTTTTTCTCACGTTTGGCCCCTGGGACAGTACACATTTAACGCCTGGCTCTTACATCCAGGAGACAATATAAATCATTCCCACCAGGCCTTCTCTTACCCCACAGACAACACTCCTGTACTTGGACTAACACTGAACTTCATTCAGCAGACATGAAGAACCACCTGAGGAATAAGTTATTCAAAGGCACATATTTTTTCTCAAATCTTCTTGATCCCCAGATTTATTCACCCTGATTCCAGTTTCTCATGAAAAGTCTAGAACAACCTTTCTTACAGTCTATGTCACCTGGCAGCAGCTCCAACAAATCTGCATGTAGGACAAGAACTGCTGTGAAGTGGGAATATCACAGCCACTCCAGTTCCTTTGTCTTTGTCTGTGTTCTCCATGGTGGAGAAGACAGGAGAATGCAGGAATGAGAGAACTAACTGAGTGCTGAGGACTGGAACCACAACATAGAATGTTTTGCAGCAAACACAGGGGATGGTCGGGTTAGCCCTAGGTAAAAGGGTAATGACTTTGAACATCGTTTAATATTTGATTTTTGCTATTGGGAAAAGGAACTGTCAACAAATGCTTACAACAATTGATTTCAAGACAGTAAGAGAACAATAATATTTAAAATGTCATTTTTCAGCAGACATGGATTATAAAGTAACTGGATTTCACCACTGAAGGAAAAACAGCCATAAGATGGTTTTTTTATTGCTGTTCTTTCTGCTGACCTTTACAAATAGAGGCTTCACAGCAGTCCTTGTGACTTTCACTGCTATGCTGAGTAGTGTCATCCAATGGACTTACCAAAACTCTCCTCAGGCCTGTACCTCACTTCCAAACCCAGATATGGGGATAGAAAAAAAAAAGGATATGTTACAGCTTCTCCAAAAAATGCAAAATTAAATATGTGAAAAGGCATTAAGAACATTCCCTTTCTTCTCATACCAGGAGTGAGCCTGTCAGCATGGTCTGCAATCAAATCTCCAAGGATTATCATCAAGATAATCACCGAGAGTTGTTAACTCATGCAGCTCTCCAGCCTGAGACTGCTGGAATAGATCGAAGAACCCTAGACATTGATCATAACGCAGGCTTGCCAAAAGACATGTATTTAGCATGGAGAAGCATCCTTAGCACAGTCCAGATGGCTCTTTGAAGAGCTTTTATTATGCTTTGTTCCACTGCAACAACAGCTCTCAACGGCATTTTTGTTTTGCTTTGTTATCAGGCTCTGGAGAGCAGGAAGCGCAATGTTCTGCGGCGTTCCTCATATATACAGCTCAACTACCGCCCTGTCACCCTCTTGTTCCCAGTGCAGTGTGCTAAACAGGCCATTAACAGATGGCTATTACAGGATCAGAGAGAAATAGCTCTGGAGTTCAGCAGCCCTAAGGGGAAGCAAATGGTCCCAGCAGGAAAGTGTCAATTGAGCTTTATTTTCCTGGTGTGGCCGGGCTCTTTTCAGCCTAAGAGTGAACTGCAGCCTCAGCAAATGCACAATCTCATCACAGCAGGGGTCTCTTAGATTTTACTCAAAATCTGGGTTTGCATCATCATGGCTATGAGAAGCAGAATCTGGTTATTCTGGCAGTTCTGCACCCACAGATGCGCAAACAAGCTGGGCAGTATTTTAATGTGCATTTCCTTTATGCTCTGCTCTACTGGAATTTCTCAGGAAACCTAGAAACAGACCCATGCCTGTACCTACAGATGGATAGAGCAATAAATCTTTAAATTTATTGTTTTCCAAAGAAACATTCAAGTCAGCAAAAACTTAGACATATTCCTACTGTCAGTGTGTAACTCCCTCAGATTCCTGCAAGAGCACAAGCAATGTTTGCTTGATTTTTGCACTCTGATCTGTTCATTGCAATTTTTTGAGGCTCTTGGCCATTCAGAAGCTATTTCTGAAACGAAATGAAGGCAAGCTCATCCCATCTCTACCTCCCACTTCCCTGCCCCATCTTTGCTTAGGCACAGCAGTGCACCACGGAGAAAAACAAAGATGATGACCCATAACTAATTATTTAGTGCCAGATTTGAAGTCTGGGCCACCATTGGAGCAACATTAATCTAAGCTACAAATCTCTTTCCCAAATACCTGTTAAAGATAGTTGTGAGAGCAGCTTATGATGTGCTGCTTTACTGCTTGTTTGCACATCTGTCATTCCTTAATGTGTTCTCCTGATATTTGCTGGTTTTTCACAGCACAGCTTTATAAATGGAAAAATTCAGAAGAACATGAGAAACTTTCTAATAAAATAGAGGAACCAATCTGGGAGTTGGCACAAAGCAAAGAATGTACATTATTATGATCTTTTCCTTGTTAAGCTGAGTATGAGCTAACAACATATTTAGAACTAAAACCAATCTGGCAGTTTGAACATCAACTAAGAGTATTGCGTGCCTATCTGAAAAGTTTACTGTGATTTTTAAGAATCTTTTTCACCCTTTTAAACTGGTTCAATTCAGGAACCCTTAAAATCACTACATGGAAGTGTAAAAAACATCTTCAAGCTGTTTTTATGGTGTATCTCGGTAGCATCTCATGACTTTTATTTCCAAGGAAAAGCACATTGTTACTGAGAATACCTGTTTTGCAAGTGAAAAATAGATTAGCACGATGTTTCAAATCAAATATGAGCAATTATATTCTCCCTGAATATCTTCTTCCAAAAGTCTAATAAGATACAACCCCATATTACCAAACTAGCAACACTCAGCATGTGGCAGCAGCATAAATTGGCATGAGCTGTGGAGAATTTAAATGGAGAAAGATACAGAATGGTCAAATCTAGACAGAATAACTGAAGGACAACAGTGAAACTAGAATTCCAACACCAAAGAAAAATACCCAATTTCCTAAGAAAAAGAGCAAACTTGAAAAGACCAGTAATGACTGTCATGTCATCTTTGACACTGCTGATGTATTACAGGAACAAAAGGGCAACTTCTACAAATTAAAACTCTTGAAATTATGTGATGTCGGCAACATTTCAAAAGAGCTTTCGAAACGTGAGTCTGAATAAACACGGGATTTATTTATTCTAAACCTTCAGCCCTAACATGTTTCAGAAATACAGTGCAGCAGATTAATTTGCCCAATATATGCAAGCAGAGATACTCTCAAGCAAAGTAATTGCACAGATACTTGTATTAATAGCTACATGAGCAGATGATCCTGTCCTTTTCCTTCAAAAACCTGTTCCCCTAGACTATTACTCTGATAAAGAAGGAAACCGTCTGTGGCCACTAACAACATAATTAATAAAAGCCAAATTAGTTTCCCTCCTGAAAAATGAACCATGGACAACATCTTCACCTTACAGACACCATTAACAAAAGTTTTAACCTCCCCCCACTTACCACAAAATGAAGGAGTTATTTTCCCCTTCACAGACTTTCTTAAATAGGTTCCATCTGGTCCTTCTTTCTGCCAGAAAGTCAAACTAGTGGGCAGAGCTGGGATGGTGTTTGAATGCAATAGTAGGCAACACAAGTAAAATAAAAATGGATGTCTAAAAGCTTATTAAAAATTAAGATCAACAAGTAATTTGAACTCAAATCTCTTGGATCTAGCTATGAACAACTTCCTAGCTAACCTGGAACAGCTCTTGCCCTAAATCCAGAAGTTCTGCCATCCAGATAAATCACCCATCTAATGAGAGTTCATCAGGTTTGCCTGATGAAAACCAGGATAATTCAGTCCTAGTTTTCAAATAGTACCAAGCTTTTGCCCGTGTGGTTTTATGAGGAGAACCATCTGTATATACTAAAGTCCCCAACGAAAACACCAGGAAGTTTTGGTCTAGTGTTAAACTGCTAGGGCACCTATGATTTTGAACTGACTCAATCTCCTGAGATATTGAATATATTGAAGGAAAAATATGTTTGGGATTTCATGGCAAGGGGAGCAGCAGATTCTTTATGTCAAAGCTCTAGGGCAGGACCCCTGCCTGGTGATGTTACCTTGACTCTGAGCATACCCTAGACAAGACCAATACTTTGTTCTTCCAGATTAGCCCAAATTTTTCATCTTCCAAAGCCAAGTGGGGAATCACTGGTCTGTGGTTACAAGGGTTCCATATGAAGCAGACATTATCTATCCACATCCATGACAGCATTGTACAGCAGGTCAGAACACAGCTGAAAACAACACACACGATGCCCAGGAATCAAACAAAAATGCAAATCTTTGAGAAGGGCTCATTAAACACTGTAAAAGACTGTAGGATGCCACAGATCCCCATGCAGATTCATAAGACCAGCAGACCTCTGTGTGCTATAATATACAAATGTAAGGCATAGACTTGCCAGGCAGACTCAGTGGTCATAAACTAAAGGTGGAAAATGAGAGGCATAATGCACAGCTAGAACACAAAGGAGACAAGCTGTATAAATCATGGGGGGAAAAGGGAAAGAAATGATTTTTTTTTTCCCAGCAGTATCCAAAATGTGAAAATGCATGACAATTTTACTTCCTTGGACTAGGAGAGAATAAGTGAAACATCTCTTACCCAAAAGTCACAAACAGTATTTGTTAAACCTTGGGGAAAACAGGAAAAAAAAATTAAAAAGGCAGTACTATGCTGCAACGTAAAATTACATCTGAAGGGTCAGCAGGATTATGTCCCAGAAGAGTTCTGACTGCCTGTGTTGGAAGAACCACATACCCCACAGCTTTGATATCTCCCTCAGGAACCTGTCCCTTTTTAGTCTTTAACAAGGCTGTGTGCACATGTGCAAGAGTACCGTGCCACATCTAACAGCAGTCAGAACACTGAAGTCACAAATGGACCTGGAGGAATTTCAGGTATGTCTCTGTCCTCATATCACTCTTTCACTGTGGTAGCTGGCAGTAATTTCTGTGGTTCACAACGTAGAAGAAATACCCCCTATTACAAACATATTTTAGTCTGATTTCCAATGGAAATAAGGTTAATGTGATCATATGGGTGAAAAGAAAGAAAAAAGAAATACTGCAAGTTTAAATGGAGATGATAGGAATTCCATTTAAAAAGAATTAACTCATCCAGTGAAAGCAAATTCTACTGAAAATTAACTTCCCTGGTTCCCTTTCTCATGCAGGTGTACATTTTATTCTGTAGATTTACGCTTGTCCTACTAGTGACACCTTGATCATTCTTAGCTGCAGGTTGTCCTTTCAGTTAATGCAAAGGATGTCACCTGCATGATTCATGCAAGCAGAGGTTATCTCCAAATAGTCAACAAATATAGATGTCCTTCAACTCATCCACGAGGGTTGGCAGCAATGCCATTCTTGGAGACACTGCTCACTGTAAACTCTGAGAAGCTTTGCATTTGTTCCCCTTTCCCCCAGTAGCCCTAACAAACTGAGGACGAGGTGACTATAAATCATTTCAGCATCAGTCCTGAGCAAGCTGATCGTCTCGGATTATTTTCTTTGTGGACAGAAGTTTCAGAGATGTCACAATTTCAGTTGTCTTTGTCCTGTGCTCTGCAGAAAGCAATCAGGACAAAGAGATGGGTGAAAATGCAGTGCTTGCCCTGCTTCTGCCAGCATACAGCTGCTGGACCAACAAGCTGACCAGCACCAGGTTGCTGACTAGAGCAGGCCAGGCGGTTGCATTGACACCGAGCACACTTGTCAGCTCAAAAGGCCATTAGGGAGAGGCACAGATCGCAGTTGTTATTACCTGAAGTAACTGCGCTTCAAGCGCACATGCCAGGAAGGTTAGCACGCCCATTTACAGTCATCTGGCCTTGCCTACCCCCACTTCTGGAATTCACGGTGCTGAGGATGGCATTCTGACATGAGATGGGAGTCTGAAGGCAGGGAAAGCATAGCCCTTAGGCTGACTGATAATTAGCAAGAAACTCCCACTGTTGGCAGAAATAAGAGTACAGTGTCTAGAGAACATTATTCCACAGCACTGTCAGTCCAGGGGCTTTCATCAGAGTCCAAATTCAGCCCATTTTCCTTTTTAAAGTATAGTTACAGCCTGAAAAGTAAGTCTGTAAAATGAATTCTTAGTGTTCCCTATTTGTTCCCTCTCAGTGACTTCCATAAGAACATGCTTCATTTAAAACTCAAAAATAAGGCTTTCACCTGCCGGCAAATATAAGTTCAAAGCAATTTCTCACAATCAAGTTATGTTTTTTTCTGATTCATACATCATCACTAACAACAATGATTCTGGGGTCAAAAAGGAGGAGGAGGGTGTGTTTTCATGATGGATGTGGCAACATGGAACAGAACTCACTTTTACCTGACTACAGTGCTGACAGTAGTAAGATTTTATTTGTGTCAGTAAAAATAAGGGCTGCCATTAAGGTAGGGAGACCTAGTGCATGAAATGCCATTTTTATCACCACTTTCTTCAGCATAACCTCACTTTAAACAAAGCCACAAAACAAGAATGCCTCCCCAATGCTGCATCTTGTTTAATTCAGGTTGCCAGAGAGCAAGAATATTTGTCAGAGAAGATGCCTGCATTGTCATGCTGCACTGGTGGCTCATAATTCTGGTGTGGTTTATACAAGGGCCCTAATTTCTGGTTCACGGGAACAAGCAGACAGAGGCATGGTATCTAAGTGTCCCTTTGGCCAGTGCTGACTCATTGCCCACCTGTGCAGTTCTGAAGCCGCCATCTGAATTTTGAAGTTCATGATTTTTAATGTTCCACTTTACTCATAGTGCACCAAATGAATTTTGACATGAGGTTTTCCTGTGTACTGGGTTAAATAAAAAACCAAACAAAAAATGGTAACGTTGTTCCCTATGTTTTATGGAATGATTCAGGGACACACATTGTCTTGAAAAGTCTAACCTTTAAGCATTTGACCTTCAGATCCAAAACTGCATGTGCAGTGAAAGAGATGGAAGAACTGGTTTGCTGGCCATGATTCCAGCTAAGACCAGTTAGTCGATACTTAGACTTAGACAGGTAATACTGGGGACAGACACATCCTAAAATTTGTCCCTCTCCTTGCATCTGTAAGTAAGGTTACTGCAGGTAACCTTTTCATAACCTTTTCAATCTTACTGGATTCCTTAGAGTGAGGAACTTGATAAGAGATGGGAATTGAACCCTTCTTTATTGAGTGATTTCCAACGACCTGGCTCTGGACCATTCTGGATTGGGATACATTGACCATTTTCCATTGATACCAGGTCAATGCACCGCCCAGAGGTCTGATGCTCACTGCAACAGGAGGAAGTAATGGAGGAAAAGTGAGCATGCTGATCCAGTGATTTTGACATATTTAGTTCAGGGGATATTCCATGCATTGCCAGACAGGCACTCCATGTGTCTTTTTCTTACCAATTTTCCAAAGTGCCCTCAGGTACCGGCTTTTGGGATCTGACCTTCTGTCATAGATCTGATCTTGCAGATTTTTGCATCCTCATGTGATTCCCCCACTGATTTCATACTCCAGACAAGTGGGGAAGGTTGCCCTGTCATTGAACATGTGAACAAGAAGCTCATTCTGAAAATGAGTCCCAAGCGCCCTCCTGCCCCTTGCCACATGAATTATGGCCCTGTGTCCATGAGAGACAACGGTGGAGTCGCTGGCAGCTCTGCCCAAATATTTTGGTCTTTAGAGGAAGACCCTACTCCTTCCTCAGGTCTATGGCAGAGCAAGCTTACCACTTGTGATCTGTGGTCATGGAAGAGAGGAAATTGAAACCCTGCTTCAGGGTTCCTGTCTTGGGCAGCCCTCCTTAAAAGCAAAGTTTTGTCACAGAGTGAAAGCAAGGCACTTTAACAAAGGGAAAAGCTTGACTCCCTCATTTTGTTCATAGTCTCCACACCCCTGGGTTTTTTTACTCAGTTGCATGCTGGGAAGTGAATCAGGCCCAAGATAAAAACATGTCCACATCTAAGGAAAGTTTATGAGTGTGCATATCAGAGTGCACATGTGGGCAAGGATTAAAGCATGAAGGATAAGTCCAAAGTGAAGTGTTTTGAATTACCATTCTCTGCTGAAAGGGAACTCAGCAAATTGTCCTAATAGGTATTCCTAGATTAAGTCTCTTGCCTTTGTTCCATTGCAGGCAATCTTCTGGGGAGAAAAAAAAAAAAGTGGCCTTTTATTGGTTGTTGTAATTATTTCATACCATTTTCAATGACAACTTTCTTAAGGACAGGAAAAATCAGCTGTCTACTTTGGTCAGTTTGACCTGCTAGCTATTTCTTGAGAGTTTTTGTGATTTTAATAGCATTCATGAAAAGAGCTCATGGCTTGCCTTTTGCCAGGCCTGACTGGAAAACACAGCACAGAAAATTTTGACATGAGTACAAACAAGTCTGCTTTGTCATAAACATGTAGAGATTTAGTGCTTTGCACTCCAATAAATCAAGACATGAAGTATTTATTTTAAAAATTCAAATGTTTTCTTTATGAAATGCTACTGAAACTGCAGTTTAGGTGCCTGCTGCTCCCCAGTTCTCACTTTACACTGAGTTTCCCACAGGAATGACATCGCATGATTTCGTGCATCCTGATCTCTGACTTGGTGGAAGCTGGTGATGCCTCATGTTGGTTGCATCAACCTAGTAAAAAATGGGAACTGGGTCCATGTAAGCCCAGCCTAGAGAACTAATGTAGAGCGTGGCCTCCTGAACTACTGCACCTCAGCTCACCACAGGGATATTTTGGAGTTGAACAGTCAAAATCGTCAGAATACCTGCACTTTTGCTTCTCCTCCTATTCAGAAGAGACACTGTAGAAGATGGTATGCTTAGTTTTGGAAATCAAATTTTTTTGTTGAAAAATTATCAAGAAAAGCCCTACATCTCATTCTTTTGAAATGTTATATTTACTAACACCACAAATGGTCATAACAGTCACTGTTGCAGCAGAAAACGCCAGTAAAAAGAGAAGCTGCCAACTAAAAAGAAATTCCACAGTAACCAAACATTATATTTTCAAGCCATCTCTAAACATTATGGGTGGACTTGGAAAGATGATTTGACACTATAAGGGACAGGCTGCAGAGCCACAGCCTGTTCTGCACTGAGAGGTTAAAGAGAAAGCCTTGGCCTCCAGTGCTGTCAGCTTAGTGCTCGTAAAAAAGCTTAAAAGCACTTTACATCTTCCTTTAAAGCAGCAGATAAGTGTGAAATGTGGCAGAGACAAGTTATCAGCTCCTTTGAATAACAGCTATCTTCCTTCTAATATGTAAATCTTGTTCCCTTTACTCCTCCAATTCATTCTCTCAGCCTTTGCATCATTTAAGTTTTGTCTCTGACTTCTAGAAACAGTCATTGACGTGAATGATGGTGATCAGGGGAAGAAAAAGTGTGGTAACTCAGCTTTGTCTGCTTGAAGTTGTTGCTTCAGCTTCAGCTGCTATAACTTGTCTGTTTCAATGAGATTGTGATAGAAAAAGGAGTAACTGCAGAACAGCTCAGTCTTTACCATGGAGACAGTGATGGGGAGAGTACATCTGATGAAACTCACTCAAAACCAAGTGACAAAAGTTTTTTCCCATGTAGAAAAGCAATTAATTACTGTGAAAGGTAGAATTAATTTTGTACTGGAACAATCTGGAAAAACATACTGCAATCTGCTCTGTGTCAGCTGAGTTACAGCTTCCCTCCGTCAGGAACATATATTAGAAATTCAGTATTCTTTTCAATACAAAGTGCTCTCTGGTAAAAGCCATCTTCCAGCTAAAGCACTGAGTCCTTTAAGGAAGAAGCTCTATTTTAGGAAAAATGTCTCTTGTGAGCTGCTGTGCCTCCTGTTTTCCTAGATGCAGAGGGGGAGAGAAATGAGAGGGAGAGAAGTAAGTGAGAGAAAGATCACCACCAGAGTATTTGGACCTTAGCGCAGTGTCATTGAGAGCCTCACTGCCTGCTGTCACAGGCACGTGTTAAATAACCCCCTTCATAAACCTCTCAAGACACATCTTGTAACATTTATGTTTCCTGCCTTCTCTAGTCCGTTTCCAGGTCCCCTTGCTCCCAATTTCTGACCTACATCACCTTTCTATGTGTTACTTTTCTGCTGAGATGGGTTCCAGAGACCCCTATGGGAAGAAGAAGCTAGTTGCTGAATTTGACTTTGTGTTAGAATGGTAGCAGTACATAAAGACAGACATGTTGGACAACCTTCTCCTAAGAAGCATTTGGCTTGTTTACCTGAGCAAGATACAAAATACAGTGGCTTCTCCATTTGTTGCTGTCCACTTTTATGAAGGAGGGGTTTTCTAAACTGGTGCTCAAGAGAGGTCAAGTTTGGCATATTAGGAACTTGAAGAACCACCAGGTCAAAGCACAGGAGTTAATCTTGATTCCACAAAATTACTATTTTTTTTTGTCCTTTCCTCCACCGCTAAATTGTTGGGCTTTTTCTCTTTAATATAGTGTGCTTGCAAATATTGCTTTTCCCTTATTACTTTCCTTTTTTCTTACCCATCTACAATTCAAGATTTATTGCAAGGGCAGGACTTCACTCCCTCTGTTCCTCATTATTTATAAGAGAATTGCAAGTAGCATATATCTCAACGTTTTCTGTCCCCTCTCCAAGCTTATTGCTCTCTTCCGATACAGCTGACTTTCAAGGTTGATCAAGCTTCTCGGTACTGGTTTAAAATCAGAGCTTTCCTTCTTCAGGGGAGCAGTCCTGGCACTCCTGGATGCAACACCTCTAAAATGACTCTTGCCAGTATCTGTTGCTGTGTCACAAATCCTTAGGCTGCCTGAAAGATTCGCTGATGGAGCATTCAGGTTGCTCCTTGCTTTGTGAGGCGCCGTTCACAAACACACCGTAAGAGCTGGTGATGCTCTAACTTCTTACCCCTTGTGACTGTACTACTTAAGTGAGAGGGCTCGCACACCAGCCCGAAACACTGCTCTAAGCAATGCCACAGGGCTTCAACTGGAACTATGGAATTCATCCTGCTGTTCTGCCACCCCACACAAAATAATGCTGTTGTTAGATGTACTGAGTTAGAGAGAGGATTAGTTTTGCGGGCAGAAAAGGCTTTATGCTCTGAACAGTTGTTTCCAACATCAGCAACCAACTCTAATGCTCTCATTTAACTCATCTGAAAAGGAAAAGAGATTCTCTTTTTTCTTTTTTTTTTAGTTTTCCAAAGTGATTCTTCTCCTGTTCTTTTAATGGATAGGCTTATAATGATAGCATCATTTTCTCTTACTGCAACTTAAAGAAGAGGCAATACATTAAAGTGGCAAAGTTCACAGTACCACTTGAACTAACGAGTGTCTCTCTGGTCAGAAAAAAGCCGAGCAAAAGAAGGGCCGATTTCCCCCAGAGATCCTTTGTGGCAGTTCTGCAGCTCAGCAGCCACTCAGTGCTTGGAGCATGCTAATGCAGAGAGATCAGTCCAGAAGTGGCTGTGGGCAAAAGTGAAATCCAACCAGAAGGCCTGAGCGAGTTCATGATGTGTGGGATTTTCCAGGCTGAGGAGTCACAGCCCAGAGAGACAGGATCCCTGCAGAAGCTGCTTTTTAAGGAGCAGAAGTGCAGCACTCTGCCCTGAGGCAGACACATTGCTATACAGCGATGTATTTTCTTCTAGCCAAGCCCTGAAATTCATTCTGGAGGAACTGGACGAAGGGGACTGTGCACAAAAACCCACCTGCAGCGTGTACCTACAATACCCTGACAGCACAGGCACAGAGCCTTGAGTGCCTCTCTAACTGACACATGAGGGACAAAGACCTGCACAGAGGAGGGCCAGCAGTTGGACTTCTAAGTCTTTATTAGGTTCCCAGAATAAACGTCTGCAGTTTTTCGAAAGAGTTCAGCACTGGGGAGATCACATCCAGAGTCCTGCTCTTAAGTATGGTTACCATTAAGAAGGATATGCAGCTCCCATACTGGGAAGCCCAGATTAGCATAACCACATGCAAATTTTCACACAGCACAGAAAAGAACCAATTTCAGAGTATAACGTTAGGTTTTTAAGAGCTTTTTTTCATCCTCATATTAAAAATCAAGTTGGCCCCATAAGAAATAGTGCTAACAAAGCCTGGATTTTCACTGATTTGTGCCTTGTGACTGGATTTCCAGCAATTTTAGAAGATGAAACCTCCAGCTGAAACCTTTGTTGCTCTGGAAAGCATGGATAAGGGTGTGCTTCTTTGCATAGGGCTCACATGGCAGATTTGCTCGTAGGCAACACTGGAAAGATCTTTCTGAGCATGTATTTTTGTGAAGCTTGAAGGATCAAAACATAGCTAAGACCTCTTTCAAAGTTAGATGCATTTAGAGAATATAGTTCTGATATTTTTGGGTATGAGTGGACTGACAAAGTTATCAGAAACTTTTTTTTTTAAGAAAGCAGGCCAAAGATTGATACAAGTTTATTTGCAAGTTAATATTGGGCAAATAGGAATAGCAACTGTCAAGTACCAGTGATTATAATATATTGCTCCATTTAGTCTGTCTGTAGAAATGTCTCTCTTACACAAAAGGACAAATACTTTCTCCTCTACTCCAATCACCAGCCTACGTACATTTTTCTCAGTGACCTGTACTGGAAGGCTCCTCACGGAACTTGTGCAGTTAAGAGAGATCACAAAGAGTGGAATTCTTCATCCAGAAGCATTATGTTGCATAAAAATTCAGATCTCCTCTTTTCCTTATATTTTCCAACAGAATCTGGAGTTACACACACAATTTGTCAGGTTCTGTGACCAGCACCGACTGCATGCTCCCAGCATCCTGGAACACTTGCAACTGTGCCTTTTTGGACAGTTCAGTGCTGTGACCCATGTTACTGTGACAATTCTTTCACTGACTTCCAGCTTGTTTATGCAAATTCTGCTTGAATAATTAAAAACACAGTCCAAAATTTATGTTAATAGCTTTTCTGAACAGTTTCACTTGTAAGCTTTTCCTGTTGACAAATAACAAACAGGAGTCCAAAGTAGTATCATGCTTCTGGCACCTACACTGTAATTCTGAAAAGTCATTTTTCATAACACCAAGCATGTTCAAAGAACCTTCAATTACAATATATAGTGCAATAAATAATAGCTTATGTCTACTTATACAAATAAAGAAGATAAAGTGAAAACTCCTGAAGTGTTCCATGTTTACTAATGGAAGCCAGTACAACTGCCTGTTCAGTTCTACCTTTCCTCACCTCCCTCCCATTGGCTGTTTGCATCTTGTCAGAAACTTCATCTTTCTGTCTCTGGAGCCAGCGCTGTCTCTGCACTGCCCGTTCGTACAGGACCTAGAATCACAAGGTATTTATCAGGGCCTCCAGCTGCTGCCACAATATAAAAGTAATTTTATCAGCCTAATGTTTTATTTATTTGCACTTAACGTTCCTATTTAAAGGGAAGAGAATGTGGGAATATTAATGGAAAAGTTGGGGGCAGGGAGCTGAAACGAGTTATTAAAAGTTTCACCACTTGAGCTTTTAAGCTTCTCCATCTGAAGCTGCTCAGTTTGATGTGAATGCATGCATATCTCTCATGCAAATTGTCCCAGAGGCAGCTATTTTGGGCAGAGCGTATATTCATTGTGGTGTCACAAAAGGTCGATTAGGTCTGCCGAAATTCCTGGTTGATGCTGATTGACTGTGAGCGACATTTAAGTCTTTCAGCCTTCCTTATCTAGCCCATTCTCTGCAGGCTGAACACGGACGTGGGCCTTATGCAACCTCACGACAGACACCCCGAGCTGCAGATTTAGGAGCTTTTTAATTATCTGTGTGTAAGGAGGGAAAGAAACTGTGATGATTTTCTTCTCGTGCTGAGGGGAGATGTTTTCAACCTGCTGCAGGAAGTGACACAAAACCCAGTGAGATGAGTGAGTAGGGCTATTCTCCCGGAGAATAAAAAATTGAACAGATTTTCCTCAAACGTTCTCACAAAAATACACCTGTCGGCTAAAAATGAAGTGGAAAAGCATCTTCACCTGAAAATCCAGCTTGTCGTGGAAAGGGTTAAACAAGTGAAAAGAGAGGCGTGAAACTGAAACTCCTTCAGATCCTGAAGTCTGCTATTTGACTTCACATGGACCCTGTAATTTCTACCCAGCATTGCCATTTACTCCACTGCCATGTACCTTTGCTTTGTTAAACTACTTTGCAAAACTACCAATTTTCACTTCATCTTGCTGAAATGAAGAAACTTAATTTTTGCCAAGTTTTGCAAAGAAGAGTGATAGTCTACTTGAAAACTGCACATTTTGGAAAACGGATCCTGAAGAAAATATGAACTGCTACAGCCCGATGCATAGACACACGTGCATATACATATATGTAGAAGTGAAGGGCAAGGAACACAGGCGTCTTCTGCTCTTCACTTTCTCTCTAGGTTTCTTCAGGTCAAACTCTCAGGCTTCAGTTGCTGTGTCTAGCAACTGAGTGATTTGTGTTGATATTTGCTTCTGTGAAGGTGCTTGAAGATGCAGATGAAAAGGCTTCCAGCAATGGACATACTGAAAGTGGATGGAAGGAGTTCAAATCTTTTCTCCTGAACTTCCCGCACACTCTTTTTGTGTGAAGAATGTGGTCATCTGCGGCTGTGTAATTTCTAATATCTTGAACAACGCCTGGAATGATAAGGACCTATTGGTTCTAATGATTGGCAACTTTAGGCAGGCATTTAAGAGATTTTTAAACAACCCTTAATCCCTCACAGCTGTGACTGAATACAGACCAAAAGAATTGGCAATCCCTCTGCATCCTTTGACTTTAAATATAATCACTTGGTGGCAGTGATCATGTACATTGTCTTTAACAGTGGAGGAAATTAGCTTTAATTTCACAAAGTGATTGCGTCTTGGCTTTCAGAGACGCCTATTGCAAGCTTATTCAACACATGTCCCAGCCCCTGGGCACAGAACAGCACTATGAGCAGCAGAACCATTCCATGAGCTGCATCTGTAACTATCCCTTTGAATAGCTAAAAGGTAGCTGATAGCTTTGGCCTGATGGCTCTGGAGACATGGGTTTTTCTGATAGTGATTGTTCCCACTTTGTCCAGGATTACATGTGTGTGAAACCAGACTTTGGTGTGGGACTTGGTGGTCGAGCACGTCCTGAAAACAGGAGGAACAGCACGTTTCACCCGAAGTCTGTCATATGCCCACAGTGCTTTATCCCTACTGTCACTAAAGTCACTTCACTTTTTCTTCTATTCACAAAACATCCCTGCTTTGAGATTTTTGAGTAAGCAGGCATATAATGGCTTTCTTGAGTCAGGGGCCAAAGAAGGTTACAGGAAGACCATAGACAACAGAGAAGGAAGACCAAAGAGTCATAGGAACCTTTAGCAGTTACAGTAAGAAGACAGTAAATATAATCATTACACAGTCAGTTCATTTTCATTTATTTGTAACACCTCAGGGCAATAACTGGTTTGATGGGGCTATTTTAAAATTATTACCCTACTATATTCTGTAGTACATCCATTCAATTTCCCACTAAAGATTAAACAACCCATTTGAAGGAAAATATCTTTTTATTAAAGTAACATTTTAAAAAACAGGTACTGAGCTTTTGAGGAATTAAGTATTTACATTCTTATGGAAAAATTGCAAAAGAAAGAAGCACCTTTTCTTCCAGGCATTGAAAATGCAGCTATAATTTAGAGAATATCCTCTCTACTGCAAAATAAATATGCTCTTTCTCTCCCACATGAATTCTTCTCCTCACAGGCACACTGTACTCTTAGCCAGATACAAGGAGAGACCACAAACAAGCCAAGTGAGCTTTTCTCTATTAAATTTTACAATTGAATCTGCAAAACAACTACGTGCAAACATTTGTTGACTAGTTAAAATAAACAAGTCAGCAAATAAAACACATTAAATCGCTTCGCATATTCACCATACCAAAAATAGCTAGTACAAAGTGTAGTTGATAGCAAAACAACTTGGACTGACTCTGCAAAGAGTTATCCCTGTGGGATTGCGACCTCCTCTCATGCCAGAGAGAACTGCACCCTCACAGCACCCCTGGAGCAGCCTGGTACGTAGGAGTGCACAGGTGTGTGGCCTCATGGGGGCTTTAGCACAGGCATTAGTGAGTTGTATGGAGGGATAAGGATACACCTCAAAACTCGAGCACTTGCAGCTCCCAAAGGAACAGGGAAACTTGCCTGTCCTTTGTGTGATGTGGGAGCCTGCATGTGAATGTGTAGTTTGAAAACTTGGACTAGTTTTAAAAGGATGTTACAAAATCTGTTTTGCACAATAATATTTTTTAAGTGTCTGATCGTATTTATCTACCATATTGCTGATATTGATCCTGAATATACAGTGACTGGCACTTAATTACATGTCATTAAGTAAACCAATAGGCTGCTTCAATACCAATCTAGTTTAAACAACCTGAACTGTACAGTTTTCCCCTTCAAGACCCACTACACAGTTGTCCATCTTTGCAGACACATGAAAGCTACAACCATGCACCACACCTCACAGGGCACACAATTACACATGTACACTGCTAAGAGATAAACCCACAAAAGTGTCATCCTCCTGTTTCCTTACCCATTCTCAAGTCTGGAACAAAAGAATTTATTTTTTCCTCTTTTGTGGGGACTTTGTGACACCTGCAGTGCCCTCTGTGAGACAAGCTGAACAAGGCTTCCCGTCGTCCCACCAGAATCAGGCAGATCTCGCAGCCGTAATACAAACTCTGGCCATGCACGAGCATGTTGTCTGGCCCCAGCCCCAGCTCCTGCTATACCCCCGGTACCTTGGCAGCTGCCAGCCCCTCCAAAGACTTGTGTCCCAAAAAGCCATGGCCGCCTCCTGAAGGATTTGAACTCTGTCCAGTGCTTTTGGTCACGGCAGGAAGCTTTTTCAAGGCCTCTTGATTTCTCTGTGAGTGACACCTCATGACCCTGGATGACATCCCCAGCCAGGCAACCTCTTCATCTCACTTCAGCTGTGAGCAACGTTTGTGCTGGGAACTTGAGTTGTTCCTTATCTTGCTTAGTCCCTGAAGTTCTTAGGGCTTTCAGCATCTCCAAGTGCTTGCACAAGCTATTTCCATGGCCATCTCTGGATGCTCTGTTGGATGATGATATGATGTCAAGTCACATTATGTCCAGAGAGATATGAAAAGACAGGTTTTAATATACAATGTCACTTCTTTCTTTATCTTAGCCAGTTTCAGCTCTTGTAATTAATGCTCTAGCCCAGAGGTTCAAACTTCCCTTTAGGGCCACTGGGAAAACCACATTTTGTGAACTCTGTGAGAGGGATCCTCTCCTTTCTCACCTCTGGAGACCTTCTTTGTGCCTTCAAGGGCTTAAAGGAAAGGCAGGAGCTACTAGCATTTTCAATGGTCCTGTCATATCTTTGGCGGCTCTTGCTCCCAAGAAATGTCTCATCCCAACCAGCATCCTTGCAGAGGAAGGGCTAGGACATGGCATGCTCCCTGTGGCAGAAATCCTCACATCACAGTCCTCCTGCTAAGACCCTTGTGGGGAAATTGGCACTGCAAAAGTCTACCTCCCTTGAGCAGCAGACAGGCAATGGCAAAATGTTTTTTTCCTTGAAATGAAAGCAGCATATATCCTACTTGCCACTGTGCTGCCAAATCTAAGGGCACCAGTGAGATCAAGAATACCACTGGGAAAACAGTGCCGTAAAAGCAGCTTGTAGGTCTGCAGCCAATCATTCCTGAGGCAGGTACTATGCGCAGGATCTCACAGCAGTCACCCACACCCATTCAGCTCGTTTTCCCTGAATTAATATCCCCCTCCTCCTACAGTCCTGAAGCAGTATGACCCTCTTAACTGCTGTAATTTCCCTATTGTTTTTATCTTTTTCAACTTCTTTGCCTGTTCTTGGTCCATTACAAAGGGAAACCTCTTCCTCCGGGCTAAACTTGGGACATTTTGTTTGCCATAATGGTGAGTTGTCACATTTCAGATAGCTTTTGGTACTTGCCTGCAGCAGCTTGTTCCCCGACCCGAGGCGCTGTGTGGGAAGCAGGCAGACTCCCTCCTTTACTGCCATACATTGTGCACCCTTATCAAGAGCTCGCTCCGTTGCAGGGTTCACAGTTTAGGTTGGTGCTTTCACAGGAGATCTCAAACCCTATTTCAAGCCTTTTTTGTATTTTATAGACCAATTAACACCATTTTGTTTTATCTTCCTGCCTTATGGTAGACATTCTTTTGTCCTTAAAAGTACTTAGGCACAAGCTGTGCAAGGATAATAAACAATACCTACAGTCTGATGGAAAGCTGAAACCATTTGTATGGGAAAGAAAAAATCAACAACTACAAAACAAGAGCAAAACCAAAAAAACCCACACTCATCTTGTTAGTTCTGTCTGTGAAGGGATGGACTAGTAAGGCTGAGCAATGATGATTTCAGAGTTCAAGACCAGTAGTAGGGGCAATTGGAATTCCTCCCCAGCCTTGTCTGTTGTAACTTAGTGGGCTTTCTACTCGCAGCATGCATTGTCCTGGAAAGTTTGCCTTTGCCTCTAGCCTATGCTAAGAGATTTGTTGTTTCATACTAAACCCACTTCACCCATTTCAATCCAGCACTTTGCTACCCTTTCTGTCTTATGTTTGGAAGCATCACTGAGGTTGATACAACTGCTTGGGTGCAGACCTACTCCTTGGTCTCTGCATTTCCAGTGCCCCACACAGAACTGTGCTCTTCTGCTCAAAAATCGATAGCCAAGAGAGGCAGAGAATTGGAATGTGCAAATTCTGATCCTAGGTCTTGCTTGAATGCAGAATGGAGGCAGTAAGTTACAGACAGATCCTTGAAAATATTTTAGTGTCACTGGTTTTGCTGGTACTAGAGTGGACAAGATACCTGGCACAGGAATGTTTTAATCAAGGTTGGATCAAAGCTCTTAAGGTACCCTCTCACCAATAAATTCTTATTCTTCATAGTTAGTCCTAAAAGTGATTTATTCTGAAGACTAAGGGGGGTTTATCTGCAAAGTAAGAAAATGTCTCCACCTGACACCTCGTTATGCAAACTCAATTGCACAGGAAGTACTTTGATACTGCAGTGAAGGGGCATCATTCCTGCTGGGTGCTGATCATTTATGGCTTTGAAATTCATTTCAGCATGTTTGCCCTTGGGACCACTCACACACTTGAATTTAGCAAAGTGCCCTTAGCACATGCCTGGATTGGGACCAAAATTCCTACCATATGTAGGGTGTGAGCTGATTCATCTTTAAAACGAAATTAAACTGTTGAATTGTGTAACCTTCAGTGTGTCCCTCCAGATGAAAATGACTCAGTGTTACCCCAGTAGATAAATCTCCTTGGAAAGTTCATGCACAAACTGTATTTAAGGAAAATAGCTTCTAATTATGCAAAGATATTAACAACCATCCCATCTGATTGTAATGAGGATAATTTGCATTATTCCCAAACAAAAAACTCCGTTACAAGAGAGTTATGGCTGTTATGCATTTTGCTACAGTCCAGCTAATGATCAGAAAACCATTATTCTGCTTTCTTTACAAAAGTTCTACTGCTCAGAAAAGTCAGAATGGCTGAAGATGAACAGTTGGCAGTCTACCAACATATTCCCCGTTGCTACATAACCCTCCATCATTCACCATCACAGGTTCTTAATTTATTTTTCTTTTATAAACTTTCTTCTGCTCTTTGTTTTGCTCTGATAGAAGTACACCATTGGACTTACATTGCAGGTTTTTTTCAAACAGGCTGTAAAGGTATCTGAATGGACTATAGTCACAGGATTATTTTGGTTATGTCAGAGGATGGTAAAATCTTGTACCAGTATTATGTGGTGAAGCAGCAGAATATTTTATCTATTAGAATCAGAGTGATAAATCCCTTTGAATTATGAAATGCATAGATGATACAGCCTAGGGAGAGTTCATGTATGGAACTTTGTGTTTAACAACAGGGTTTGTGAGCCTATATGGGATGCACGTACACACTGCCAAATAAATAATCTCTTAGTGCTATAGCTGAAGTTTCAAAGCAGCCTCAGAGAGTCATGCATCCTACTCCCTTATGTCTTTGAAACCCCAGACACAATATTCTAGAAATAGGAAAGGGACTTGAATAGTAATTACAAGCATATTTTGAAACCTACAGAGGGAAAAAATTGGATTCAGGGCATTGTAAATCGAGGAAGGAGAGAATGATGAACTATGTTTTTTGGAGCTAAAGGACCGATATACTTTGGTGGCCTTGAAAGTTTATATGAATTATCTAGCAATCGTACAGTATGCTTGTAGCAGTGTTTTCTTTGCAGAAGTCTCTGACTCCTTTCAGGGTTTGATAGTTTATTTCCTTTATGAAAAGTAAAATTGGATAGAGGGAAGAGGGAAAGAAATGCAGCTGGTAGGTATGTGAGTTTCTTCTTGTTGTTTTGTATGAACTGAATCGATTTTATTAGGCTGTATCCATACTAGGAGCTGTGATGAGGGATAATGAGAGATGTGGTGAATCAACAAAAGAAGGTAGTTTCTCTGCTGTTAATTGGCATCATTAATGAAAATCAACACAGAATCAGTGGTTTTCACTACCTGAGAATCTCATCCAGAGTGCTTAAATCTCTTCTATCAACATAAACCAAATTAGTGCAAGGTTTGTGTCTGTTATGATCAGGTAGCAGTTGGCTGAAAATTGCAAGCTTTATTGCAAATATTTATAATGTAACTAAATTGGAATTAACAGGGAGTGTATCTGTACAAGTCTGAAGAGGAATACCTGACCTTGGTTTTGTGATAAGCTATGTATCCCTTCATATCTTGCCCTTTAAGTCTCAGCTGCCTTGGAGCTGTCTACACATTTTGTATTTTTCAGTAGATATTTTCTATGGCAGTCCTAAACACAAGCATGTAGAACTTCTTTGTGCATCATCAGTAGTAATCACATTCAAAAGATAATTTCTGTGTCTGAGGGAGAATTCCTGGGCTACACACTAATTGCAGGGCCCACAACCCTGAAAAACATGGTCCTCCTACCAACAATATTTCAATAACCCAGGGAGGCTACTTGATCTTTCATTGATGATAACAAAGAAGTGAATACCAGAATCAACGTTATGGATTTGTGTATTTTGCTCAGTTGCAATTTCCAGGGGAATATAAATTCTGATTGAAGTGTTGCCTATGTTTGGGGAATCAATCCGTGACGGATTCTGCGTGGATTCCAACAGTCTCCAGTAACAGGTTGACTTCTTTTGCAGTTTTTCCCACATTTAAGGCTCTCAAAGTCTCTTCTTCCTAGGCAGCTGCTTGCATTAAAAATTAGGAACTTAATTATCTCCTCTATCTCTTACCTTTTTATTAAATTGGATTGAAATCAGGCAGCTGGTTCAACAGTCATTGAGGGGAAGGGATTGAAAGTCACACAGGCAGAGTGACTATGTCTATTCTGTGTACATAAGGAAAAAGAATTAAAAAAAGAAGTTCCCAATTCAGGCAGCCAAGACCCTTCACCATGCTTTCCACTCATCTTCCCTCCTCGTAAGTTTTCTGGTCCCTCTCCTCTAATTTTTTGTCTCACAGTTGAAACTCTTTCTCCCTGTTTCTACTCCTACTTTTCTCTTGGGAATGTCTTTCTTATCCTTCCCTCCTTGAAGGTTTGTATCTCAGCAGAGTTGCTTCTGTTCTGGGGTTACAATCTAGAAAACAAGACAACAGGAATTTTGCTTTGAAATGAGAAGCTTTCCTAAACACATCCAATGCATTCAGCAGGAACATTTTCCTGCTTTCTCCCCTTCCCTACATACATTTGGTTCGCTTAATTGTTCATCTCTATTCAAAGCAATTTCCTCAGCACACGCATTTTCATTAAATGTAACGAAAGAAGGACAATTTAGCATCCCACCTGTGACAACTCACTGATTCAGATCATGATGACCTATTGTGAATACTTGGGCTTCAGTCAAGAGTTTGATTAGTGAGAAGAAGTAACCTCTGCATAATTAAGACCGTAGCCAGAATTTATGTATTCAGAGCCAGTTTAATTTTAAAGTCCATTAATTAGATAATATGTGAAGGCACTTCCATAGCAGTCACTGGCAGAATATCTGAGAATTTACAGTTTGTCTCACTCATATTCTGAAAAGTTTGTCATGTGTATAGTCTCCAGAAGGGGGATAATTTATTTGTGGGTACACTGCAAGAAAAGCAGGGAAGCTGCTTGTAAAATAAGGAGTTTGAAATTTTTGGTATCAATCATATTTGAACAATTTGAAATAATTCTTTCTCTACTGTCATGCAATAGCTCATGAATGGTTTGGCCTAGAAATTTCAAATACGATTTATTCAAAAGGTCTTCATCCCTCCCACTCTGCATGAAAAGAGGAGAGGGCTGGTGAACTTGGAAGCTATCCCCTGGAAACATGGAAACAGCAGAGCTGCCTGATGGGATCTGAAATAGCTTATTGAGTTTGTCACTGATACTATAGGCTTCTGTAGTCACTAAATATGAGAATAGACAGCATCAGCCTGTATTGCTGTTGGAGAGGGAGCTTGGTTTCCTTGCAGCCAGCTGTTCTTTTACTCACAAGCCACCACCAAGTCTTAACACATAGGGACTATTAATACCCAATATCACCATGGCACAGAAACTGCACCATTGCATTGACCTTCTAGTTCTGTGATCCCTCTTTTAACTCCACAAACCACCATGCTCTGAGACACACAATCATTTTCTCACTGCTTCTTGTTGGTCTCCCAGTCTTATATCATCATGGGAGCACTCAAGTGACATTTAGGAGTGAAGAAAAGGAGTTTTTCATGATGATGTATCTTCTACCATCACCATGTTGATGCCATCCAGGGTTGAAAAGCTCACTGAAAAAAGCAAAGAGCATAGAAGTGATAATAGGCAATTGCAAGTTGAGCAAGGAGTACACAATGAAACCAAAAAGTAGCTGTCAGGTAACTACAGAGCTTTATGCTGTAGGCCGCATATGTGACTTTCATGTGATGTTTATTAAAACCAAATTCATCACAACAGGAAACTTTATTAGCTTAATTTTTTGAGTGCACATTGAAAATTGCAAGAGAAAATGTTACACAAAAAAGCTTTTTAAAAATACCTGGGGTTGAGGACAGTGTTAAAACAAAATTTACTCCTTTCCCACTCAAAAAAACCCCAGAAGAAGAATGTGAACCCATAAAGCTAGGTCTCCACGGAAATAAATACAAGCTTGTTACATGTGTTCCAGCTCATTAACATTTCAAATTGTCCTAATATCAATTAGAATATTAATAGATCACTGTGTATGAGGCAGATGACTCATCTCAATGGCTGAAACCAATGGTCAGAAATTGTATCACAAAATGTTTGGGTTTTTTTCAGCAGAAAAATGGGACCTTCAATTGTAAGAACCCACATCTGCTTCTTGGAGTGTGCCAGCTGTGTGTAGGAAACACCTTTAAACCTGACTTCTCTTGCATTTTGCTTGGGTAGTCTGCTGTGATATTTCATGCTATAGTTGGTTTCCTTTTGTCATCATTTAATTCATCGAAGAAGTTTGCTCTCACACTGCCACAACAACAGACACTAGATAAATGGATAATAAGAGGTGTGGTCCAAACAGTGAATTTGCTACACAGAAGCTGGAGAGATCAGGGATTTAAACCAAGTCTCAGATGACTTGGCAAAAATAGTATTAGTGCATCATATTGTTTGGTTTTGTGCCAAAGTACTTTGGTCTTTGACTTTTTTCCTCCCCTAAATAAAAACATGAGGACTTTTTCCCCTTTAAATTTTTACAAGAAACTCTTGACTCATCCAGAATATAAACAAGCCTCATGAACTTCAGTTAAATGATGAAGAGATGAGAGGCAGAAAGAAGTTTTCCAAAGCTTTTCATTTGATGTGACTTTCGAATAGAAGACAAAACATCTTCAACCTTCACAGAATCACAAAATGGCAGAATCAGCTGAGTTGGAAGGCTCTCAGAAGGATCATTGAGTCCAACTCTTACCCTGCACAGAACACTCCAAGAGTCACACCATGTGCCTGAGAGCATTTTCCAGATGCTTCTTGAACTCTGCCAGGCCTGGTGCTGTGACCACTTCCCTGGGAAGCCTGTTCCAGTGCCCAACCACCCTCTGGGTGAAGAACTTTTTTCTAATATCCAACCTAAACCTTCCCTGACGCAACTTCAGGCCAGTCCCTCGAGTCCTGTCACTGTCACCACAGAGAAGAGATCAGTGCCTGCCCCTCCTCATCCCCTCAAGACGAAGCTGTAACTGCAATTAGCTCTTGCCTCAGTCTCCTTTTCCCCAGGTTGAACAGACCAAGTGACCTCAACTGCTCCTGATGCGACTTCCCCTCCAGACCCCTCACCATCTTTGTTGCCCTCCTTTGGACACTCTCTAATGGTTTATCTTTCTTGTGTGGTGGCACCCAAAGCTGCCCCCAGCACTCGAGGTGAGGCTGCCCCAGTGCAGAGCAGAGCAGGACAATCCCCTCCCTGGCCCAGCTGGTGATGCTGGGCCTGATGCCCCCCAGGACAGGGTTGGCCCTCCTGGCTGCCAGGGCACTGCTGACTCGTGTTCAACTTGACATTGACCGGGATCCCAGGTCCCTTTCCATGACACAGCTTTCCAGAATCTTGTTCTCTAGTCTGTCCATATACCCAGAGTTGCCCCATCCCAGGTGCAGAATCTAGTATTTTCCCTTGCAGACTTTCAGTCAGCTGGTGATTGCCCAATTCCCTAATTTGTCAAGGTCTCTGCAAGGCCTCCCTGCCTCTGAGGACATCAACAGCTCCTCCCAGTTTTGTATCATCTGCGAACTTGCCCAGTGGCCCTTCCAGTCCTGCATCCAAGTCATTTATGAAAATGTTGAAGAGCACTGTGCCAAAGCTGGAGCCCCGTGGAACCCCAGCAGTGACAGGTCCCCAGTCTGATGTCACCCCATTCGCTACAGCCCTTTGTGCCCGACCTCTGCACCTTACTCAGTTTTACACTTCCATCCAGCAACTGGTACGTGTTGCAAACTGCCCTTAAATAAACCAAATTTGAGGGGATTTTTCTATTCTTCAAATCAAAAAAAGGGAAGTAGTTGTGCTTCTCTGTCCCATCTAATGGTTCTGTGACTCTGCTGGTGTGCAGGTATGTTTTGAAAGCCTCGAATTACACACCCATTTTTAAGTGAAAAGATAGCCAATACTGTGTGTAGAAATCAGCAGTAAGTGCTCTTTGGAGCAGTTAATCACTCGTTTTGCATTGATGTTATATATTTTTATCCCATTTAGTGCCAACTGATACAAGCCAGCATTCATGGCACTGAATTAGTGAGAAATAACCTGGTAGTGAATTAGTACAAATTCTCTTTACAAGGTAAGTGATTATTTGTGTTACACATTAAGCTTAAAAAAATGTTAATACTGGATAAAATCTCACTATGTATGTTTCAGGAAAAGCTTGAATGCTCAGGAGTATGTTTTCATTTCTGGAGACTGACATGTCAGATTCTTCCGCCCTAGGCAGTAACTTGCAATTTTCCTGTAACAGATTTCTTCTGGGTTTGCACTGAAATAGCTGCTTACTGTGTCTTCTATATCTACCTTGCATTTCTTGAAAACTTGAAAGCAAGAATTAAATGATTTCTTTTTACACTGCAGAGATGTCAGGGAGGAGGCTTAACATACATTTATTTGTACAAAGTAGTGATGGTGAATATTACATGTAAGTATATATTTGTGCAGCAGCTCTCAATCTGTAGTCTGTGATGTCTGGCCTATTTCTAGGTGTACAAGGAACTCTTGCATTCCCTGTACCAGAGACATTAACTGTATTTGTTTAGGGATCAGAGATCCATAGCTTGAAAACCAGTGTCCGAGGAAACAAATGTGTAGAAGTTACCAACTGTAAGTCTAAACAGCTTCATATAAACTGCTCGAGGATGCAACTGAAAACCAGGATGAAATCTCATGCATCCTTCCTTTCCTTCTGCTACCCACTAGTTTGCCTCATTCTCTGCTTTCATTCAAGGAGGCCAATTCAGCCAAAAAACTTACCTTCGCTCTTCCATAGGACCATGCCCTTATCTTTCCTAATTCCCCTCATAAATGTCATCTTCTGCTATGGAATATGTTTGAATAGAGAGCTCAGATTTTCTCCTTTCTCTTGATTTTGTACTATCCACCTCCAGGCAGAAGTAACACTCCACCAGGTCTGTAAACATCCAACATATTATTAAAGTCATCACAACAAATAAACATGAAACAGCAATGCTCATCACAGCTGGTCAAAAGAGAGCTTCTTCATGCTTTTAGTGACCAGTTCAGTCCTTGCCAGTGGCTTGTTTTCATTTTGTTCCTTCTGTTGACTTGAAGTCTTAGGACTAGCCTTGTATTTTAAGTGGCAGCTGATGTCAGTACCAAAATTAGCTTTCTGCTTGCTTTGTAATTCCCATTGGCAAAAGATATACGAAATATTTCTCACAAAAGGCCTGAACCCAAGTGTCTCCTCTGCTGTGCTGTGTAGCCCTGTCCAACGGGGGGCCCTGGCAAAAGCCCTGTCTTTTGCTTCCATCTTCCCATGCAGCAGGCAGGCAGGCAGATGTTCCCGTTTTTCTTCACTGGCAGAGGCTTTAAGGCCCCTGGTGTCTTCAGAGGAAGAGTCAGAGAACCCAAAACAGATTTTCATGGGAACACAATGCCACCTAGACACCTGGTTCTCCCTGAGGGCCACAGTTGGTCTCTGTAATGAGAATTTGAATATGCTGTATGTGTACCTATGATTTCTGAGGCTTCTTGTGTAATTCATGTTTCTGTTCTCGAGCAACTGAGTTGGTTTTGTTGATGCATGAAGACAGATAGTGACATACTACTCTTTCCTTACTTAAACACACATACATGAGAAAAGACAGAGGGAATAGAAATAGATAAACAAATGCACAAAAATGGTAAGCATAAATATTGCAGATGTAGATATGGGAAAAATATATGGCAGGCAGATCTCTAGAGAAACAGATGGATAGCCCATAGCAATAAGCAGTAGCTGTCTATGAAAGGCAAATGCAGTGGTAAATGACTTGTGACTCTTCAAAATTTAATTTGCCATGAAAGCCCATCATCAATGATGCAAGGGCAATACCAAGTAGAAAACTATCCAGCACTACTTCTTTTCTGCTTAACCTGTGGGATGGAAAGTTATCTGACGGGTTACAGTAAGCAGACATGAATGCAGATACACAGAGGTATCTCAGCACTTGACAGTTCTTAAAGTTTATTGTCAAACCAAATTAGCAGAAGTCTGCCACGTATGAGCAGGCAGAACAGCAGGCAAGATGCTAAAATGTCTGCAGTGAAGTCATTGTCTTCCGTGGCAACCTTACAAGCATCTCCTTCCCCTTGACCTCCATTCACTAGTTCATAAGATATTAAGGTGTCAGCAGTCAAAAGCAACTGCTGGGGAAGTTTACAACCACCTTATTTACTACTCAGTGTCTTCCCTACTTAATTTGCTGGTACCTGTCAGTTGTGATATGCCTGAGAAAAAGGTAAGGACCTATTTTTTTTCTCTGTAGAATTTAAGGAACGTTTTAAAGCGCTATTTCCAGACTCTGGCAACGGGACTATAGTTGAAGTTATAACACAATGTGTGGAATTGAGATAAAGCAACCAGAGAAGTCTGACTTTCATATGTCTGTGGGGAAGAGAGATGTAGAGAATTGTGCAGTTACATATACGTGCCAGTCCTCAGAGACCTCCTTGGCCTCAGTTTGGAACCCTTGTTCTCCGTTCACCTTATTGCATATTAGTTTGGGTAGATGGACACCTATAAAGTTTCCCACAACATGAGATGGGAGCTGTTTTGTTCACAAGTCAGCTGAATCTTCCCTCAAGGTAATGTCTCCTTATTCAGCCTCCAGCTCCTCCCTTGTTTTCTTCTGCCTGGTATCACAGCTTTGCTACATTGTTCCATTTGAATGTTTTTAAGTTAAATATACATTTCTATGTGCATAGTACTCAGTCCTTGTTGGTAAAATGCAAAAAAAATGTGAGGTCAAGTCACACTTCCCAATGGGAAATCCCACAGCTCTTCAGACAATATTATCCCTCTCTGTCCTTATTCCACTGCATGCCATCAGGCCAGCACACAGAGATCCCCCTCCTCTCAGCATTCAGTCTTGCCTGATGTCCTCAGGGAAGAAAGGAATTAAATGGAATGTATTTTTAATAGAAAAGCAAGGGAGCCCTCCTGCTGGAGCTGAATAAAGCTGAGACAGCTCTGTCAGCTGCATGTCTTCACTTTGCAGGGAGCTGTCAGTAAGCTCTTTAAAGTTGGGGAACTTATGTAGGGAAAACAATTGTGTGTGTCACTTGTAATCTACATGCACAAATGGCACCATGTTGAAAGCAAGAAAATTCATTTTTATTTATATAAATAGATCTTGTAGAATTCATTAAGATTAGGTCAGACTGTGGAGTTATCACATAGGCTTGTTTGCACTTTTTGTTAATCTTAATTTGCAAATGCTGATTAGTGCCACAAAACTCTTGCTGTTTATTGTAAAAGCCACCTTCTCTTTTCTTCCTGTCAGGAAAGCTCAGGAGGAGGGAGAGGGAAGGGCGGAAGAGAAAGAAGGGGACTTCAAAGCCAGTAGCCAGAACCAGAGGTAACATGAAAGTGGATTTGCTTGAATCAGAAAAGGAAGGGAGAGGAAGAGAGAGAAAGTCACATGGTGTCTTAACATCCTGGGTGGAGCAGGCCCAAGCAGAACATCCTGATAATGAAGCAGTGGCGCAAGAACAGTGCAGATCACTGGGTCAAAGCAATAGGGACATAGAAACTACAGAAAAGTGGGCAAGTGGCTCTTCCCCTCTGCTTTCGAGTTCATACAGTTCTTACATCCCTCTGAGCAGCGATATACAAATCTTTCCTGGTGGCCCATCAGGTGACGTTGTATGCCTGTTATCTGCAGTCGGTCCTCTCCCTTCCACTCCAGAAGGAAATGGTGGATACTGAGTGCACTACATTATTTTGAAATATTTCTGTTGAGTAGCTAAATCTTATGCTTTACACGGACTGACATACACAGTGCTGTAACCAGCTAGCTTTTAGACTTAAAAAAAAAAGTTATTCAATAGATACCACTCTGTAACAGGTCCTTGTTCATTGTGCTAACCCCTCTGGTAAAACTAGGACTCCAGGATGAAAAGACAGAGAGATGGAAGGCTGTGTGAAAAGGACGAAGCAGCAGAACAGGAATGCCAGCAAAGTGTGAGGAGTATTGAGGGAGGGCCACGTGCAGGGCCATGAGGAAGCGGTGAGTGATGGGGGGTCAGTACGTGGGCATGCACAGCAAGTGCTCTTACACCAGGGCTGGAACACAACCTTTGCCCAGACAAACACACCTATATTTTTTTCACTTTGTTTTGTTCTAGCCTCTGCTTCCTGCCATGATGTTTCAGAATCCCATATGTATCATGAAAGTAGAAATCCTGTCCCTCCTTTTTTTTTCCCCTAGCCTTTCCTTTCACATAGATTCTCCATATCTTCATTTAAATGCTGACTGCTCTTCAAACTCTTCCCCAGCAGTATCTGGTAACTAGGTCAGTTTTTTAGCACCTAATTCTGTTACCAAATACTGAACACATACATGAGGGTATTTAAAGTACATGAGGGGTGTGGATTTGCATAGTCAGCATTCAGCTTCCCCCTAGCCCCATTCTAGAGTAATGGCCCTGGATTGCTCTTCAGTGACAGAACCATTACTGCATGTAGGAAAAATAAAACTGCTTTCCAAAGATCCCAGGGGTGGAGACTGTGGGAAGCATGTGCAACGTTTTTTCAAAGAATGTATTCACAGCATATTTTTTTTCTTTTATGAGTAATATGCTAGAAGAAATTGTAAGTAACAATACAAAATTAAATTTGGTGAATGTGCTGAGGGGCAATCCTTAGAGAAACCTTATCTATCTTGAGTCTTCAAACACATCAACTTGCTGGGCATGATGGCAATTACTGCACTACGTATATTCAATTTGCTCTTGTATATACAATATTATCTTCCATAAGGAATGGTAAACTGCAGAATATATTTCAGTAAACACTATTCTGAGTAAACAGAAATGGCTTGAGTGTGCACTTCTGTGCATAATAATGTACCAATGAAATATTGCTCTGACAGAGCTGGTGAGTGTCAGGGAGATCACATCCAGTGAGAAATTCTTCAGTGTTAGGAGGTTCTTCTCTAGAGGCAGGGAGAGACAGTCTTTAGTAGTTCTGGTGTCTCCTAACCTGGGGTGAGTATGTGAGTGTTCCTTTTGTTCAGGTAAATTCAAGGAAAAATGAAGGTAGTTCCATTATTCTTGTAGAGACTGTGCTACAAACCCAGAGACAGACCAATCCATCCGTATATACCCATACTGAGGCACGTATAAATATGTGTATGTGTGCATATATATACATATATATGACCAAAATCCTATGTCCCCTTATATTTCAGATGAATGTCCAATCATGTGCAAGGTTGTGTAAGTCTCCCCTTTTGACGTGACTTATTAAAGGAGCACACTGCCAGCCATCAGCCAAATACATCCAGCAAGCTGGATACAATCTGCTGCATTAGCATTGGGGAAGCTGCAGTAAAGAACCAGCATTCAGGCCTGGAGCAGAACAGGAGTATTTTGTATAAATTCTTGTCAGAACATGCTGATTCATCAAAATTAAGCTTTTTGCAGAAAAAGGCTAGCTCCTCTGGCATTTTCCTTTGGTATTACATGTCAGCTACTTTTCAATTAAAATGTTTTATTTAGGAGGTCAAGATGACCTTTCTGTTTTAGAACAGAAAGTAAATTATAGTTTAAAAATGAAAAAAATTAACACATCTATTTAAAAATGTAATATTTTGAAAAGTTCAGGAGAGATCCATTCACTCATCCAGCTGAACATGTGAAAAACTGAAATATCAACATCTGTCTCACTTGAAATGGGATTCTCTGTAACCACTCTTAACAGTTTTCATGTTATTAAAATTCCTTCCTTACTCAATTGCACGTCTCCCTAGTCACAGTATTCCTCTGCCTGTGTTTCCTTCCTCTCAGCGGAAGTTCTGCACTGTATGCAGTGACATTTCCAGCACTCATTCAAGAGCATAAGCATGATGCCCTCTTTTAAAAGGTACCCATGTACTGAGGAAAGAGAACACCCACAGACTGTGCATGTACATCTTTGGATTCATGTCTTTTTCTCTTGGCTTCCTGCCCTCGTGTACCTCACTAATATTACGTTGAAGGATTTAATACAAAATTCTGTACCAATACAAAAGAGTTAAAGTTCATTGTAATCAAGATATCTGCAGTTCTTTATACCAGTATGGAATTTGTTTTAGTTTCTATCTTTTTTTTAAGGTGCCTCTTCCTACTGCTGCCATCCAGACTTCCTTGAGTGAAACCATTCCCTCTTCTCTTGTTGATGTTACTTCCCGTGAAGGCCAGAAAGCAAAGGATTCAGTGGTGGAAGAGCCGTCAGTTTTTCTTTTTAATTGCAATGTAGGGAACTGAGAACACCTTCAAAGTCGTGGGGTGCAATGTGTTGAGAGGCTCAATTCCAGCTGAGGTGGAGTGGGGAGGTGGAGTAGGAAATTTCCAGCTTCATCTGAAGAGACAATAACTTCTTGACACACTTTAACTCAATCACTTATGATTATCTGACTCTACCCTTGAGCAATAAGGATAAAAGGCTCTTTTTAAATTGACTTAAAGTCCACGTAAAAAGGTTGCACCAGTTCAGTTAAATTAATTTAAAACCTGATTATTTAAATCAATGCCACTTTTGTGTGCAGACAAGATCTAAGTGTTATGCTTTGTTGATGTAATGAGTCCTACAGAGGAGCTGAAATGGCCAATTTTCCTCACTATCACACTCCCCTGGGACTGAGAAAGGAGTTTTAAAAGATTGAAATTTAGCTTTCTTGGACATTTTCGTATTCAAGATATTCCAAAGAGTTTTTCAGTAATAAGCTGGATGTTGGTGCTACAGAGAGGGCATAGACACAGAAGCTGTTAATTCAACAGCAATGGCTCCAAAAGAGCTATGAAGGTTAAGGTCTCTATTACTAAAACAGAGACTGCTGGCAACCTGCCTTACAAGTCTCTTCTCTGGGACACCCCTGTGGATGGCCTTCATCCTGATGAGCCTGAATTTCCATCTGACACCGGATGCTATTGCCATATTCCTGTCACTCTTTAGGAAGCTGTGCAGCAAACTTACACACATGGAAAGAGTCCTGGTGGCTAGGAATACAGTCTTCCTGGGAAGAAGCAGATAGGGAGACAGAAGCCAAAAGACCAACTAATACTGCTGGTGGCAAATAAATGTTATGTTTTTTACCAAATTCAAGCAGCACTGAAGGATGTTCAAATCTTTTTTCTTGGGCTGCCTCCGTTCTTGGCACCTAGACAGAGACTGAAGGCTGCTGCTGGGTATATAAACAGTCAGAACCAGCCTGCAGTTGTCACAGAAACACACAAACACCACTGCATCACCTGGAGGCGTCCCAATTAAATGGAATTATCATCTTCACCAAGCCAGAGTTATCACTATTAAATGTCATTAGGTTTAAATTAAGTTTGCTCCTAGAGATGTCCTGAATAAACAAATTTCCTGATTAAGTCCAAGTGGCATGTCCTTTAATAAACTCTGTTACCATACTCTTGCACTTTTCCTAATTTTATTGTTTCCTTGACTCTAACTTTCTGGTTGCCATTAAGCCCGTGGTTAAAACCCTTAAGTGCAAAAGCCCTGCATATACAAGCCCTTTTATCTTTGAAAGTCATTTTCACATTTTATTAAATGGAAGAGAGGTTATTTCAAAAATGAGGTCCTTGGTCATGTAGGAAAAATGGTATATCCAAAGCTAAAGCTAACACAGTTGATTAGGAATCAACTGAAATCTTCTGGAGACTGCAACCTATTGAAGGGGTGAGTGCAGATTGCGTACAAACAATCACAGAAGTATGAGGTATTTTTAAATTTCCTGTCAGAGATCTTGCTCATTCCTTCCCGACTAAACTGGCATGAGTTCAGCCTGACTTTTCTCTGTATCAATGTTCAGGGATGCCACAGTATGAATTCTCTGCTCTACTGATCCTTTCCTTTTCCTTCCTCCACATCTTGTTGCAAATAACCAAATGAGAAATTTGAAAACTTCTGGCATTCAACCATTGAAACTGAATGGATTAAAAGTGTTGCAATTGATGGTTTGAAAATATTAAAGACAAGTATAAAAAACCAGGAATTTCTAAAAAAAATTTTTGTGTCAAGAAGCTGGAAAACAAAAGCATTTCTGTCATGGTACAAGAGGAGACAAGTTGGGAATATGACTCAGAGTGACACAAGAGCTTCATAGACAGCAGCCAGATTAAGAGAGGGCTTGTTACAGGCCAGGGTAACTCACCATAACCTTTTCTCTCACTCTTTTTGTACACAATACAGTGTCCACTACTAGCCCCAGAGTACCTCATTGATGAACCCATGAATTTAGTCCCGGCACCTGATCAGCTCCAGCACAGTGTAATACTCTGTACACATGTAACATCCCAGTGACAGGACACTGCCTGGAAGTGCACAAACTTCTGGGGAGGAAGAAAACACTGCTTAAGTCCTGATGTTCAAAGAAAACTGGAACTCCTGTCACACTGTTACCTGATACCAACTAAGAAAGTGCACAAGTAGACATAAGAAAAATAGGAGTTAACAATTAGGGTGATTTAGCACCAGAACAGATTTTCCAGAGAGGTTGTGCAAACTCCACCCCGGCAAATTTGCAGGCCCGTGACCTGCAATCACAGACAAGCTGTTGCTCTGAGCAGTTATACGAAGGAGCTACTCACCTGGATCATCTTGGGGCCCACTTTTATACTCCAGTTCCTCCAAGGAATGGAAGGTGAGTACAGAAAACACCTCTCTTCTCTAAGCAGTCCTGGGAATGTCCTATGGATGTGTCAGACAAAGGCTGAATAAGTCAGTAGCCTTTCATCCATTGGCTCAATAAAGGCACTGAGCAGCTCTGTAGCTGCTCAAACCTGAGTGACATCTGAAGAAATAAAGAAAATGAGACTGTCATAATGCATTGCAAAACCAAATAATAAAAATTGTCTCCATCACAGCTCGCTCTTATCACAGATTTTACTCACATAGCATTCCCCCTGTTACAGACTGAGAAAGTAAGGCATAGAACAGTTAAGCAGTTGGGCGCAGCATTACCCAGAGCAAAGAATTGAGTTTTTGTTGCTTCTCCCCTAACCTGGAAACTGGTGGAAGTCCAAAAAAATTGGAGCTGATCTAAGTAAAGAAACTTATTTTCTTGACTCAAGCTGCCACAGCAGCTTTTTAGGCTGGCTTAATGAGAAAGTACATACTTTGCCTTTGTCATGGATAATAGCTGAGAATATGCTCTGTGTCACACCTATGCACATTGTGCGTCTGGCCCTCACCAGAGCTGTCAGTCACAAACAGACTGGCAATTACAGCTCCTTCTTTGGACTGATGCTGCCCACCTAATGTGTTCAAAATAATCTTCTTATTTATTTTAGACTTTGTACCTAAACCCACAAGCTGAGTGCTTTCCTGAATGCCCTTGTAAAACATAAAAGCCTTTCTTGTCCTTGTGATTTTCCACACTTGCCTCAGATGTCTGTATTGCTGCAAACAGCAATTAGAGGACAAGAGGCCTGTCTGTCAAACACAGATCCAAAAGACACCGTGTTTATCCCTCCCCTTATTTGCTTTCTAGCTGGCAGAAAACACTCCATGATCAAGGTATGCACTTTGCCTCAGGACTCCTTTCTCTCTTATGAACGTAAATACTGTTCATACAGAAAATAATTGAGTCCTCAAGCCACTCATTTGAGTGGACAAATATAGATTGAAGGCTGCATTCCTATATCCTGATATATTCACCAGGTCCTTTGACTAGTGCTTGGAGCGCCTTTAGGCTGCTCTCCTCTTGGTGTCTTCTTTAGATCCTTCAGATCACTTCTCAGAGGCAATAAGCCTTTCTCCGCTGAGTTTAGGCATTTCCCTCAAAGATGTCCTTCATCCAGGAGCAATGAAAAAACTGAAGAGCAATTCCCTTCTCTAGGAAGACTCAGGCATATTTTTTTCATTAAGTAATACTAAACTTAGTATGTGTTGAGTAAGATTACAATGCATCCTCTGTCCAGGGCATCTTACAAAATACTGTGTATCGTGACACAAACGATGGGACATCCAGCTCTGCTTTCCATTAGATTAAGTCTGAACAAATTATCTTTGGCATCACAGCTTTCAAGAGAGGAAGACGTTTGAGGTACCCACAACACCTTTAAAAAAAACAGAGTAAAGCATGCTGTGATTTTTTCTTAACTGATATCACTGCAGCAAAGCAGTAGTATTTTCTTTACATATAGGATATATTGCCTTTATGCCCTGAAATATATAACTGCATCATGTCTGTTGCACTGCACAAAGCTCATGGCCTGTTTTTGATGGGCAATATAGGCACTTTTTTTTTTCCCTAAGAAACAACAGCTGAAAGCCTTCTCGTACTTACAGCTTCTAATATAATCTGCAATTGATACAAAAAGCACCAGAGCTTTTTGATTGTATTTTCTCTGTTATTTATGTCCACCATGAAAATAAAATGTAGCCAAGTCTTTTTTGCCAGTATTCGTACATATCAAGAAGACAGAACCAGCCTCTTCCCCAGTGGTGTATGGAGGGAGGAGACACAGCGGACATAGCTGAAACAAGAGAGGTTCATACCAGATATAAGGAAAAACTTCTCATTGAAGACAGACAGATTCTCCAGAGGGACTGTGCCTCCAATTTCCCATCCTTAGAGGTTTTGAAGGCCTGAATGGGTACAGCCATGAGAAATCTGTTTTGACCTTGTCTTTCTTGTAGTAAATTAAATATTATTAAGTCAAACAGCATTCAGCTGAGCTATAACATTTTTGATGTGGTAATACGCTGCCATAATAGAGATGGCAAAATGGAGGTGTCAAAGAGGAGTGCAATCCCAACTGCTCTTCCGTGACTGTGTAGGGTTTAGCAACTTTGGATAATAAGCAAGCTGAACCTTTCCACATTCTATTAAACTTCAAGGTATATTCATATTGTCAGGCATCTAAGTTCCTTCCTTGCTATCAGAAGTGGAAATGCTGCTGGTTTTTGGTTTGTTTGTTCCCCCCACACCAATCTCCTTCTTCAGATTGTGTTTTGGAACTGCTTTTCTCCTCAAAGGGCTACTGCCTGAGCATTGCAGTGGGCTATAATGAATGCTCAGCTACCCAAGCTATCCTCCTTTCTGCTGTCAGCTCTCAAGTACCAACAGTGGAAAATGAAATTAATTATTCCATTCTGGGCAAAGTTGCTCCAAAAACAAGCCAGAAGAACAGGGATATTCCATATAGTTAGTTAACAGGAGCCATCTCTGTCATCATCAGATCACTTATGTATCAACACAGAAAGGTAACATGAGAGTTGTAGGTATTTTATGCCTAGAACACTGAATGCAAGATCTGGTATATGTTTTTTGGAAAGGTTACTATAGGGTATCTTGGCATCATCACTATGATATAATGAAAATTATGTTTCAGAGAGAGAATATGAACTGCATGACTGTTCAAAGGGTGAAAAGTATATAGTGTTTGTGTGCAAACAACAACAAGTTGTCTACTTCCATCCAAAACAGGAGTGGAACACAATTCCTCCAGGGTATTTTTCACACACTCAGTGAACATTGACTTGACAGTAAATAATAAAAAGTTTGCCTGAACTATCTCTGATCACAGGACTTCCCTACCTTAGTTGAATCACCCCTGACTCTAGGAATATAATTTGCATAAAACTACTTTAAGTATGAAGTAGTTTACACTTGTGAGTTTAGTTCCCACTGCCTCAACTTCACCCAGAAATGTCAAGATTTAGCCCATGTGACTTGGACATAAAAGTGTGCTATGCATTACAGCCCTGAATTAGGTTCTGTGGGAGAATGTGTGTGCATGCAAACCGTGCCTCTAGCTGAACAAGAGAAAGGTAGTGAGTAACATATGTGATAATATGTTAAATGTGATAATATGTGATAAATGTATGAGCATATGTGATTTCATGTGGATACATGAGGCAGTTGTTTATGTCCATTTAACTCCAATTTCCTTTTTGCCCTCCTTAAATAACATTTTTGTCAGTGTTTAATGAATGAATGCAGCAGCTAGCATTGTTGGGAGGATGTTTTTAAATGCTGCGTGTCTACTTGAATCTCATATACCGTGTTTATCTTGTCATCTGTGCTGTGGTCATTATCCGTGGTCCAATGGCTGTCTGCTTCTGGAGAACCAGAGTCTGTCAGTGCTTGTCCACCATTCCTTTCAGCAACTTCTCCTTCCTTCCAAAGTACAGGTATTTTGTGGCCTTATGAAGGACACAAAAGTATTGTGCATACCCTGACTGAGCTGGGACATCTGAACAACATCCTTGGCAAACCTTTTGCCTCCACCGGCCTCCTCGAACATCCCTGCTGACAAAGGCAAAGAGATGCTATGTTGATGTGACAGCACCAAAGAAGACATGGGTTGAGACTATCATGCTAAACAAGAGAACTGGACATATACCACTTAAATTTTGTACAGAGCCATCGGTGCCTGATCTCTTATGGGGATTGCAGATCAATGCAGAAGTGTTCAGTGATTTAAAAAGTATAATTCAAATCTTTCTCTTAAAATAAAACAAATCCCAAGTTTTATTTCATTTCCAGAAAAACTGAGGCCAGATGCAGGTTTTCTCATGCAGTGACATGCCTGCTTTCCCCAGTTTGCTGATGGGGATCTCCAGGAAGCTGAGGACACAACTTCTTAGCTATGGGCGTTTGTGAAAGCATTTCAGATAGAAAGGTCTGTATAGCCTAAAGGCTGGGAGCTGAGCCTTTGCCTAGCCTGTCTGCATTGTAGGATCTGGGACTCAAAAATGGATTTAGCACAGCTGATTTGCACCCAGGACAAGCCCCAGCTGAAGTTTCTGCCTCTACTGGCACTGAGAACAAAGCCCTCCTTCTCATCCTCTTCCACCTCCTCCTCCTGCCCCTGCCTGGAAGGCTGTGGCCTCTCTTCCTACAGGGAATAATTCAGTATCCCATTGTCATGACTCAAACCTGTGAACCCAAGCAGATTCTGGGCGCAGCACGACCACATCACTAAGAGCCATCCTGATAAATGTTTAACATTACAGAGCTTTTTCTTCCATGAAAATAAACCAAGGCTTAAATGTTCAGTTCTTTTCTGCTCTGTGCACATTTATGTTTTCTCTAAATGAGGCCACATACCCTAACTCCGTTCCCCCTCCTCCCCTGGAAGCTCCTACCCTCTCATTATTTTAAGCCATCAAACCTGATTCAGTAAATCTCTTCTTTCAGAACTGTCATGTTTTAGCCTCAGAACACAAACACAGTATTTGTTCCTAGCATTCTTCCTTTTTAATGCTTTAAAAGCTGTTACAAACGTCTTGTTTCCTCCCAGCCAGAGCTGTATTAGGTTATCTGTTCTGGTTTGGGGGTTTTTTTCCTAAAAGAAAGAAGTGTAACACCTGATGCAAACTTAGCCCTTTGGAACAGCAACTGATTTATAACTTTTTACTCCCCAGACCAAAGGTTAACCCCTCTTGTCAGTTATTAAAGGTTGTATTGGATGCCAGGAAGGAGCAGCATTTGTCAAGTCAAGATTTCTAGCAGCAAAATTGAGACACACAATTTTCAGAGTGTACCTGAAATAGGCAGCCTGTGGGGAAGAAAGCAGGGTTGTTAAAATTACAAAAGGATGAAGAGGGAAGACAAAGGAAAACTGGCTGCAAAGGACTAAATGTTGCTTTTCCCACCACTGCCTAGGGATGTGATGGGAAAAGAGAATTGCCCTGTGGTGCAACTTTTTAGGTAGTAAAAGCAAAGCACCAGCAGAAAAAGTTTTCAGAGAGAGGAATGCAAAAACAAAGCAAAACATTCTTATCAGTTAACCCATGATTTAAATTGTACTGAATTAAACTAGTATAATATTTTCAAATTCAAACACTGCTGAAGTAACAAAAAATGATGTTGATTTGTGTCCTGATGAAGAGTACGATTTTTTAAAAGACAATTACCTTTTTGAATTCTAAGAAAATCAACAAATAAATGATGGTTCAATTTTGGTTTTGTCTTCTTTAAAACTACTCAGTGGGATCCAAGGAATTTTAGGCAGATGTGTTTTAGTACAGTAGATAACAGCTTAACTACTGGAGCTAAAAATATAAATATGCCTAGAAGAGGACAGTAGGAACAAAGCAATGTGTCTCTGTTACTGCAGATCCATACTATTTAACTCACCATAATACTGTATAAGTATGAACAGTATTATGGATAGTGGTGGGCTGATAAACAGATATAAACGGTTCTTCTGCAAAGGATAAGACAGCTCATAGAAGGGTGATTCAAGAAGTTTGTCAACCACACTGTGAAGAGAAAACTGTCATAGTTTGAAAGGCTAATTATGAGGATATAAAGTTGGAACAGTGGACATTATGTTGTCTTATTACTGAGACTTCAGTAGTGCCAGCCCCTGGCAAGGTATTTTCCAGACCCAAGGCTGGAAAGCTTCCACCTCCAAGAGGTGGGAACTAAAGAGCAAAGTCACACTTTCAGAGTGAGAAGGAGCGCAGCATTATGAAGAGCACAAACCCAAAGTGAATCTTTCTCCATTAGAAAAGAAATGTGTCCTGCTGATGGCAAGAACAGTTCCTCACAGAGACATTTTTTCAGAAAAACAGGATCAGCAGCACCTGCACTCTTAAAACAGAGATGAGGACAACAGCCTGTTCATCACACACATCCTTGACTGACAAGATGCACCACCCTAACTGAGCTGGCTTTTCCCTGCTTTGTAGAGACTTGCTCTGGGAGATGGAGAAGCAGGGTCCAGTTTGTCTCAGGACAAAGACTGACCGTGGGAAGGCTGGGCCCCATCAGCAGGATGAACAGGAGCCAATTTTCTGAGTCTTGAATTCTCTTACCACCAACGAATGCTTACATTTGAGGAAATGTTTTTCCACTTTTCCACTTTTTGCTGCTATATCACCCACTCATACAAGTCATAGCATTGCAAGGAGGCATGAGGAAAATCAGGATGTCCCAAAACAAGCAGAATCCCAACATCTAACACTGAGCATAGGCTGATCCACTAGCATCACAGTCCAGTGTTTCTCACTGGTGGAGTGCTCTGGAGGTTGCTGCTGCTGCACTCAGTGGAGTTCAGAGCAAATTACAACTTGATAAAAAATAGAGAAGCTTTATCATGCTATAAGGAGGCACAGAAAGAAAAGGAGGCGGTCATTATAGAGGGATGAACAAAACTGGAGAGTGAAAATCTGCATCTATCTGTGGCCATAAGACTGCAGATCTGTTTCTTAACTGATTTTCGTGGCCCACCGGCTTTTGTTTTGGTTCCTGGCTTAGACAGAAAGCTGGCATGCTCTCTGCCTCTGCTAGTGCAGTTTAAAATAAGTACTGTGTGCTTGATGCTAGCCCTAATGTGCATGCTGGGGTCCCTCTTTTCCTCAATTTGCAGTTTGCACTTTTATTTAGGTCCTCTGCTTGTTTATGATTTATGAAGCTTTCACTCTGTCTGTCGCATTTAACAAGCAGTATGAAGAAAAGAGAAAGCTTTTAGCTCCAAGGCGAAAAGAGAAAAGAAATGGTTTCTCCTATTCCTTTAATGCAATTTAAAGGAGATTGGAAGTTAAAGAAGCCAGAAAGTGAAAGATGGGATGGCAGATGGAGAACAAAGAAAACCTTAGACACCTTTAATTTTCCCTAGAGGAGAATATTAGGAAAGACAAAGATGCTTTTTCCCCTCCAGCCCCCAAACAGAAGTGTTTTTCAGACACACAGATTGGATTTTCAGCTTTCCCAAATCATCCTGGCAAGGTAAAGATACCTTGTACTGTCCTCTTCATCTTTTATTATATCTACTAAACCAAGTCAAGTGTTATTTAATTAAAAGGGACATGTAAGGGTAGGTCAGGCAACTCAAGATCAAAGGCAGATACCCCGGACAGCTCCTCAATGTGGCTGAGATGCTACAAAGCTTGGGGCAAGGAAAGAGGCACTGCAGTAAATCACCTGCAGTTGAAAAAGCCACTCTTCCTGGGAAGTGAAAGAAATGGATGGGACGTCTGGGATAACCTGGTCTGAGGCTGCAGCGCTGGAGCTGAGCAGAGGCTGTCGAAAGGGCTCGAACACAGACTGCAGTTTTGTTTCACTGACCGAAAAGGTATTTTCTGAACCCTATTGGAACTGAAACCATGTGCATTCTCATTAGTTTACTGGCAGATTTCATCCTCCATTATTAAGCCACTGTCTAGTGGCTTAGTGGCTCTAGTATTAAGCCACTTTCTAGATACAGTGAAATAAAGTCAGAGCCGGGTCCTGGTGCTGGACAACATCAGATCTCAAGAAATGGGATGCAGCCAGTCCTTGCTCCTTGCTTTTGCTGGAGATCTCTCTAAAAAATCAAGAACTAATACAAACATGGTTTTGAACTTTACTGTGACCTACAAAGACATATGATTTAACCTCTTCCTATTGACACAGAATTCAGGGTAAGCAGAGTATTCATGACATAGGACCTAAGGTTTGCTGAAGTCATCCAAAAAAGGTGCACAGGATTAATTGTCTTTGGTTCAAGACCAAAACAATGAAACTTTTGTGGTGATGAAGAGAGGAATCCTTCCAGTCATCCCGCATAAAATTTTCTTTTTGTTCTGTTATAGACTAGTTATTGTTTAAATGCCTCAAACTCTAAGGAAAAAAACCCCCAGTATTAAAAAGACAAAAACCACAGCTCATTTATTACTGAAGACATAGGTTCCTCCTCACCTCTTCAATCTTCTGAGAAGCCCTCCCTAAACACCAGTAGAAATAATGTGATACAGTCCCAGTAATTGTGAAGGTAATAAAGAAAGGAGTAGGAGAAGAATTACCATTTCATATTTTTTTGCATATCAGAAAAGAGGCAGAAAGGCCTCATCCACAATTGTTTTCCACACCCAGGTCAGCTTTGATCTCTGCAAACCTAAGTTTTGAGCCAAAAGGATATTATTTTCTAAAAGTGTTAAGCATCTGTAAATAGAGGCTTAAGATAAAAGCACCTTCTCAATCATAAGTCACTATAATTAGTTCATGAAGGTGACCAAAATATTCAAAATAGGTTTAATTATAAAGATTGAGGAGATGATTTCAGGAAAGTGAATTGCAATCTTCTGAATTAAAACAGAAATAAAAATCTAGACAGAGAAAAAAAGAAAGACAGAAAAAAGGAAATACTTAATTATATTTTGTATTTTCCTCAAAGAGGTTGCGAAGGTATATAGGTAGCAGTCATCACTGACAGACTGAATTTGGGATGTGACGTGGCAGGACTTTTGTACCAGAAACCCATACTATTCAGTCTGGGGAAAACAGAGGGCCCAGCAAAGTCAAGAGCACAGCTCCCCTTGATTGCCACGGATTTTGAAGTATGGAGGAGGCAGTGATTAATGAAAGCTTCTCCATTTGATTCATAATTCTTCTACCTGACCACTTCCTAATTGTACAGTTTTGATAGTATGTAGGCTCTTGCTCCTATATACAGTCAGGATTGATGGATTTCTTAATCTTGAGCCTCCCACTCATTCCAAACCTCTGGTTCTTCTAGTGCATTAAAGGTCAGGCTTCAAGCAATTTTCTTGCCTGGATACTTCTTATTCCATCTCAGGTGTTTTGTAATTAGATCATACAACGCTGTGATGTATGTGAAAGGTGCTTTATAAATCAGTATGTAATAACAACATAACAATGCTGCACCCATTTGTTAAAGAAGAGGAGGGTATTATGACTATCCAGAACATAATTTTCCCAAGGTGAACCTCTGGCAGGACACCAGGCCTAATGAGCACCGTTGTTGCTGGGAACTGACATCCCTATGCGCAAGGAGAGGGTGCTGCAGAGGCTGAAGCAGAGAGCCAGGCATCCTCTCACCCTGGTTTTGTGTCTGGAGTTGCCACATGTGTTCTGTGTGAACAGTAAAGTCACCTGGAAGTCAAGAGCCAGACTTTCAAGGGTGTCAAGACATCTAAGGGTAATCAATAGTCACTGGGATTTTCACACCTATCTCCAACTTCAGGGAATGAGAGATTGTGCAAAAGTGCACTTTAGACAACCTCTGAAGGCCTGACTTTTCATTTCCCTTTGCTCTTTGTTCTCTGTGCGGCAGAAGTAACAGTGCCTGCCTGGCAAAGGGCTGACAGCTTTCACCCTGTCACCAACACATTTAGATCTGTGTCAGAAAGGTGCTGTTTAAAAGGCAGAAGGTGTTACTGTATTTTTGGGAAGTGTTAATGGCTACCACATGCTGGCTTTTGACATACGGGTGACTATGAACACAGGCACAGCCAAATGGGGAATTGAGCCATCCTTCCTTACGTAAAGGTACCTGGCATGATGCACATGAAGCAGAGGTATTCAGGCATGCCCTGAAGCAAATAACCCTGCCACCAGGAGCAGCCCAGTGCCACCAGACTCGGACCTGAAGACTCACTTGGGTGCTGTGCCACACTTGGATGTGGCCCCAACACACTCTGATCAAGCTGGGGAGAAGCTTCCCAGGCCTCTTCAGGCAACAAAGGGGTGGGAGGTTTTAGGGACAGCCTCCCAGTTTTGAGCAGCGACAAACCTGGGTATTCCTCAGCTGTGGCAGCCAACACATGCAGTGTTTATGTGGTCAACTCAATGGGTGGGAGAGCAAGAGAATAAGTTAAAAAGGGCTACATCAGGTATTAGAAGCCTCGGGAATGAAGATGCCCTCCATTTCCAGTACCCATATATGCATATTTGCTCTCACAACAATGCGGTATTCCAATGTTCAGTTCTGTGCTGCTCCATGCACTCATCTTCCTGAAGCAGCAGTTCCAGTGACAGGGCACTTGGTACCCTCGGGCTGGATGCCAACTGCTGTGTGCTGAGTTGCCCATGTACAGTCAAGCCAGTTTAACTGCCTAAAATCTCAGTCTTAGCTGTGAGATCGTCTGCTGATGATATGTCCGCCAGCTATAAAACCTGCCAGTTACAATATTCATCTTTCTACCACAGTCTTAAGAGGAAGATGAATTAAGATTTTAATGCCCTTAAAATGGCATATTTAAATACTCCTCATTATACATGAGGTATTCTTTTAAAACTGGGAGAGCAAGGACTTCTTCAGGGTTGCAGCTGAGTACATGCTGGGGTCCTGGTCCTCACTCTCCCTCCCCACGAGAGACAGACATGCACATGTTGTGCAGGAGTGACTGCTTCAATCGCTTATCCCTTCTGAGGAGAGCTGAAGGAGAAAGTCCCACTTCCCCTCTCTTGCTGTCCTGCATTCCAGTTGCATCAGAGGAAGGAGATGCACAGGGGTTGGTTTGTGCTTCTATTGCTCAGTGCTTGAGCTAGGTAAAAACCAGACGAGGTGCTGCTGTATGACAGCACAGAGCTTAAAACATGGAGTAGAAACACACGGGTGGTCATTGTGTAGGAACTGCATTACCCCCAGCCTGGGCCCCCATTCCTAAACACTGGTGAAGGGTGGTTGGTACACATTAGTCTGGATTTAGTGCTCTATCTCAGCTATCTGGTACCTGGGTTAGCTATACAAACAAACAAAGCAGGAATGTCACAGGTTGTCCTTCAATTATTCCCTTTCCCAGCTGGGAGAACTGATCAGGCAGGTCAGGGAGTGCCTCAGGCTTCATCAAATGATTAGCAGAAGTAGGGTCAGGATGTAGGGATCAACCCTACAGATGCCTGAGGTGGCATCTGGACGGAGTAGGAAGGTGATTCAAGGCCCATGGCTGTCTCCCAGCTGTTTGCCTTGCGGACCTGACCAGACCGTACCATAGTTCTTTGCAGCCCGTGTGTCTGGGCTTCCATCTCAGAACCCAGGAGACTGAGCCGGAGTCCAACACCCAGCCTGGACTCCACCACTGGGGAGTCAGCCCATGGCTGGGGTATTTATCAGGAGTCTTCTGAGCTGCTGGGTAAGCCCAAACCTTCAGACACAGCTTTCAGTGCACTCGTGCATCGCTTGTGACAACCCCAGTCTAAGGGAAGCTTTTGAAATGGATCATCTGAATTACCTTCTGGATACCATTGCATCCACCCAGCTGCAGCAGCTTCTGACAGCTACCAGACTGGCCAGGAGTGGTGGTAAGGCTCTACAGTGACCTAGCTCATGCCTGAGCCACATAGGCCCCCTATAGAAATACCACATATGAAATAAAATAATGGTATTGATTTTTTTCTCTCTTTACTGCTGTCAACATTGCTTCCCTCTGTATTTTGTATTTCTTTCTCCTGTCTATCTAATAAAGTTTCTGAAGTCTTCCTGAAGTGCCTGCAAATAACAGTTGTATGTGCACTTCTTGTTGGTGTGCAATCTTTGCCAGCCCTTAGACAAAAGTCCTGGCTTTTCAAGCAGAAAAATTTGCCCCTTGGGCTTTGATCTTTGTCACTTTTAAACCCTATCCCATCTCCAAAACTTTCATATATTAATTCAATGAGTCACAAAGAGTTTTTATTACTGTTGAAGTCTGCAAAAAAGTTTATGGCCGAAGGCCACATGTAAAAGTCAGGAGTTCTGCTTTGTGCCTGACAGGCAGTGTTCAAGCATGAGACCAGAGATGGTGTGGAGACTGGACAGTGTCAGCTGCATGTTTTACACGGGCAGCTGCACACCAGCAGCTGGTTAGGTGTTTTGACAGAGACATGTCACTGAGGAAGTCACAAGGGCGAGGCAATAACGATATCTCTGGTGAAAGAGAAGTTCCCCTGCCAATTTCAGAGCTGTGTTTGGCTATTGGGATAAGTGAAGAGAGGGTAAGAAAGGTTATCTTGGATATTTCTCCTACATTGTCTGTTCTGACCCCAGAAATCACACTTTTGGGTATAAGACAGGCTAAACTATTTTGGTACAAGATACTAAGTACAACGTAAGTGGAAATCATGCACTATCTTTTTACTGATTTCAGCTCATAAAGCATTATTTTCAAATAAAGGTGCTTCTAAAATATATTTAGTTAGAAAAACTAGTATGCTATGTGTGAATTCAAAGAAAAATACAAGCCTCTTCTGTCTCAGAGTTGCTAGTTTCTCAGTGAAGTTTCTCCCCTGCTGGTTTGCATGAATAGGTTTTGTGGGAACCAACAGCTTTGCAGGGGGAAATAATGAGCAGAAAAGAGGAGGTCAGAGGGAGGAAAAGTGCATACTGAGGGGTTGCCTCTAAGTCCCCCAAGAGGTAGGAGCCTCCTCACGACAAATGATGCCTTCAGGCATGCCTGATATGCCTCAAGGAGGAAGAGCAAGGCAGCCTACACTTCCTGAGCTTCCTGAGCAATGGGCAGTTCTTGGAAAGCATCGCCATGTTTTTGTGTTTTGCCCATAGTACTCAGACACCCCCTTATAAATAGCTGCCCACTTTGGTAGGTGCCACTTAACGAGAGAGTTCTCCACAGCTGCATCCTGGCAGCCCAGTTCACCCCACTACTGAGGACTGCGGGGGGAGATGACAACTTATCTGAGGCAGGATGAGAGGTTGAGCACCCCACCTCTGTCTCGTCGTTGCGGTGTGTGGGTGGTCAGCCCTGGACACCACAAAGCTGCCTCCTCCTGACTGCCGCCATCTGCTTCTCACATCCCTTCAGAGAGGCCAGGGAGTAAGCTGCATAGAGAAAAGATAGGTTCAGTATTTCCAGGGTCCTGCTTGATAATTGAGCTTCCAAAGGGGAACTTTAGAGCCCCTTCTCATGGTATTTGCAGCATGTTAAGATGCTTTATTGCACTGTGAGAACATAAGAAAGCTTCTAGGGAGAAAAGAGTACACAGCTCCCATGGTAGGAATCCAGCAACTAAGCATGTGTGCAGGGATAAATGAAAAACAATTTTCACCCTTCACTCTCTGATAATTCTCTCAGCTGTCCTTCTCTCATATCACCTTTTTAACAGCTTTCTGCATGCTGAAATATTTATGCATTTCCTCTCTGACTACATCAGCTCTTCCGTGGAAAGATGGCTGGGGGTAAAATTAGAGTAAAATGAGAAGCTATATTCACATCCTAACATAAGTAATAACAGCAACGAAAGTATAGGATAAAATACAGCTGCTGCTTCCTAGATGGAACACAGTTGGCATGGTCCACTATGACTCCTCATACAACAGTAAGCACCTGCTAAGGGGGATGGAAGGGAGAGTGGAGTGCAGACACCCCAGCCAGGCTCTCCTGAAATCCTTCAGGGGAATTCAGTGGTACTTTGCTGCTGAGGAACCACATAGCACCTGTCAGCCCAGGGAGATAGGGGAAGATGTCCTGCTGCTGAGCCAACAACTGTGGTGGAATTGTCTCCTTGGATGAACTTAGTCTTACCCTTGTCAGCACCTGTAGCATTGCACCCCTGTTCTTCAGGATGCTTGCAAGTCTTCAGTTTGGGGCTAGGCCATTATGTGTATCCCTTATTGCTGCATTCCAGTGCATCCCAGATGTTACTGAAAATTATGAGTAGAGCCTGACCAACCACCAAATAGACAACATTCAACCGTGTTATAACAATTATATAATTTACAAAATAACAATGTCCAGAGATAGTAAGCTTAAGAAGGGCCTCTAAAAGTCATTTTACCCATTCATGACTTGCCCTTAGGATTGAAGCCATTTTTGATGGGTGATATCTACTTTGCTTTCAAAATGCGTGGTGCTGATCACCACGTAGCCTCAAAAGGCAGTATCTTTCCATCACTCACTAGCACATTCCTTGCTGGTGTTACTGTGAGAAAATACTTCCTAAAATATAGCATATATCACATTCACTTAAGTTGTCATGTTCTGTTTTGAACAAAATGTCTAGGTAAAAGAAACTCAGAAATCTTAATGTTGGTTATAAGGTATGCCTGTAGCAACACGTATAGCCACATGTGTGTTCCCTTTAGTTTGGCTGGGAACAAAACAGGCCTGATTAGAGAGTCACAGAGCCATATTAATGAGGAGCTGCAGCCCAGGTTTGAAGATTTCCTAAGAGAAGATGGTCTAGCCAGGCCAGAAATGACTTTTATTTGACTTTTTGCAGTAAATATGCAGCAAGAGTATGCATGTACTAATTGTATCTACACCTAAACATGGTTATACTTGTTGGGACAAGATTGTTTGGTACATAACTGTCTGTGGCAGCGCCTACAACTGATTATCAGGGAGACTCTAAGAGCCAGGCAGCTGTATTTGTACTTTGCCTAGTATGATTCTAGCTACTAACTCTGTCAAACTCAGGCACTACCCACAGAAATGCCTACCACAAATGTGGTGTGAAACCTGGCTGAGGTCTTGACTGCTCTGCTTTCAGCTGGAATAGAGTTAATTTTCTCCTTAGTTGCTACTACAGATCTACACTTTGACTTTTGAACAGAAAGAACAAACGAACAACCAACCTCTCTTTTGCTAATCTCGAAGCAAGAAGGATTAATAAACTGTGAATTTTCAGGGAACTGTTACTCAATTGAAGTCATGACACCTTTCATTTCCTGCCTGCAAAATCCCTGAGGCATGCAGAGCTACAAAGTCACACTCAGGCACACTCCAGCAAATGTTGGGCAAGTTCTCTAAGTCTTTAAAAGGGGAGTAATCCTTTAGTATGACTTTGAGACTTATAACTTTGGAATTTTTTCAGAGGCAGCAGTTTTATTGAAAATGAAGTACCCACTTAAGCTTTTATAATTTTAGCTGGTATGTTGCCCAACCCTCTGCCTTCAGTAACATCAATATCAACATATTTATGAAGACCAAAAGTAGAACTGGACTTCACTCTGGACTTCTACAGTATTTTTTCTGGCACTCTAATGACTGCAGCATCTTCATGTGTATTGTGAGCACAGAAAGAATTCAGATCCCTTTCTCCAGGGTTCCTTCGTCTACTCATGTTTCTGTTTCATGAAGTTACCCAGTTCCCTCTGACGGTACATTTACAGTGCTCCAGCTTTCTGAGACAATCCTTCCCTGGCTGCAAGAGCTGTGGAGGGCACAGGGAAGGATATGGCAGGTGGTGGGAGGTGGTGGTCCCTCTCTGCTGACCACAGAATGGTTGAGACTTGTACGGAATGCCTTTCGGATGGTAAAACCCGAGATGGTTTTCTAGGCATCCCAAATTGTCATTTGTCCCTTGTGTTTCCCCAGGACTGCCAAAGCACTGTTCTATGGAGCTGGGAAGACACAGCACAAACCTCCGAGGGTGGAGAGTCTGTGCCATGAAGGCTCATTTCCCCCCACCAAGGAGACACTACTGCCTGTGGTTTCTCTAAAGCTGGGGAGGGAGGATTGTATTTGTTGTGATTTGAGCCAGCAGAAGAGGCCAGCCGTGCTACAGAAGCTGACCCAGGGCAGTACCAGTGTACAGGGGGTTCCTGGCTCCCCGGGCTTTGCCCCCGCACACTGCTGATGTGGGGTGGCACTGCAGCAGTTCTGGGCTGAGAACACACTTCACGAAGCTGTGCACCTTTTGCTCTTAACCCTTCGCTGCTTTGGGTTGTTCTTCTGCCATATTTGCTTCATTCTATTACCCAGGAAAAAAAATTACCCAGAGCACATTGTGACCAAATTGCTGAAGTTCAGTGAAACTTTCCTGTCTTTTTCCACAAAACGTTGTTTTGTACTTCGTTATACTTACCCGAAAGCTTCTCATGTGGATACGAATGGAGTTAAACTCCACTAATTAAACTCTCAGGACATGAATGGAACCTGAAGACGGGCTGTCAGTGATACCAAACTGGTGCCTATAATCCCAGGCAAATGCATAGATTTGTCTCATTATATTTTAAAATATTTTTTTACTGAATCAACTTCCTTTAAGTTTCTCCTGGGAATTCAGTTTTTAGGGTATCTAGGGTATCTTTTCACACTGAGGAGGTTGGAATTATCCATCTTTTAACCTCACACCTTACAAGTCACTTAAGTCTCACAGCAAATATACAGACTCTAAGATGCAGCTGCTGAGCATCTCTCAAAGTGTGTATTGTCACCATTGGTTTATTCTCCCAAACCCAGCTGATTTCATAGAAAAAGACACATTTTCCTCTGGCTGAAGGGAAAATGGTGGGGTGGATTTTAAGTTTTGAAGTGAGAAGTATGGGTGGAAGAACAGACTATAAGAGGAAGAAATAATCATGGATATCTCAAAATTTTATGTGGCTGAGTCTCCCATGTCACTTGTATTTCACAAATGCTAGTCTTATAAAAGCAAAAATCCAAACAGATATATTGCTAGAAATTAAAAATCACTTAGTGATAGCAAAGTTCACTTCAGGCTGCTAATTTGTAAACTAATGAACTCTTTTCAAACATAAAAGCTACATTAGGCATCTATTAAAGTATTAAGGAAGTAAGGTAACCAAGTCAGAGATGATATTATGTCTTTATTTCCTGTATACCAGATACTATATGAACCTGAGAATGTGACAGAAGGCACCATGATATTGCCCTATTATAGTTTATGATGGAAAGAAAATTCGATATGAACACATTGCCTGACTCAACAGTCAGAGCAAGAACACCATGAACTGGAGAGCCTGAAATACTAGAAATACCTCATCTGAGTCTCTTCTGGTCTCCTGAGAAGCTTGAAACAAAGGTGTGTTCCAGGAGGGAAGAGGGCCCATTCAGCACATGCTCTCCAGAATTTCTTTCACTTACTTGCTGAGGTTTGAAATTTCTTTTATGCATCCACGTTAGAAAAAGCTAACAAGATAACACACAGAACTTTAATTTCAGAGCGTGACTTCAATCTCAGTCACTCAGCTTGGTCTCCAAGCCAACAAGTAAAACCAGTCATATCCAAGTCTCCCATAGCCATGATTGTCTGAAAGGAATGACTGCTGTTGTTCTCCTGGCTTCTTTAGGGCTACCAATATACACTTAATGTTCTGGAACGCTGTTTAAGTGCTGCATTGAGTTCAGACCTGAAGCAAAGTCCGTTGAAAAAGGCTCACTTGGACCAAGCTGCTTAAAATGCCCAGGGAAAGGACTCCCTGTATTTCCCTCACTAGGGAAGTGGCTGCTCATGGCCACATGCCTCTAAATTGTCATCTGATGGCTGGAGCACAAAGAGCCCTCAGGCTTGCACCAAATCAAGCAAGGTTAAAGGGAGTCTTAAATCTAAGGGAAGTCTTGCTTGGTTGGAAAGCCTCAGAGGGCACTTCTGTTTGGATGTTCAGAGATTTCCTTTTGACTCCTGAAGGGTACTACTCTGCAGCAGTGGAACGGCCCTTCAGGGTTTTCTGAGAGCTTTCGTTCTTTTCAAATGCAACTTGTCCCTTCACTTGTTTGTCATTCAGACAGCAGCCTCCAGGGAAATGCCGTACACAGCAAGGGAGGATCTGCAGAGAGCAGCAAGGGCGAGAGTTCTCACAGGAATATGTACCTTCATTCTGCTCTCTGATTTTCTACAGGATCTTGGTGTGTCTCAAAGGTTTATCTGGAGCAATGTGGGGAAATCAGCTTTTTGAAAATGTTGTTCTGGCACAGATCTTTTGGAAAAAAAAATTTCAGGCAGAAGAAGAGAATAGTGATCTGAGAGGGCTTCAGTGAAATTCTGCCTGGGCAGGACAATGGTGAGGAAGAAGGGGATATTCCTTTCAATGAAAGGGGGAGTAAGATGTGGAAGAAAAAATAAATGAGTGCTACTGTGCCACAGGAATGATCAGGTGTTACATGAGCATCATGTGGGGAAGATTATGGACAGAGCAACCCATTGAGTTAAAGCCCCATGACTACTGTGGGACAGGATTCATGAAATGTCACCATATTATAATTTTTCTTAGTAAAATGAGTAGTGCTTCCCAAGTCACTTGAACATCAGGGTTTTGAGGTGCCTGCTCCAGAGAGCTTTGCCTGGTCTGAGCACTTTTCCTTTGAAATTCTCACAGATAGCAGATGCTTGAATCTAGAGTATTTCATGGGTGAGTGGCCAGAAGAAAAGGAAGATGACAGGAAACCTGTTTTTCCTCAGACTGTTAGAAAATCAATGCAGTCTCCTGGCACACCCTTTGTTCATAAACTGGCAAAAGGAAAAACGTAACTAATTTTCTGTTGAAAAACTTCTGGCCAGATTTTGGTGAAGGACGTGAGGAAGAAGATGTAGATAAGGTCTGCTGGGCATGTGACTTGGCTGCTACTCAGCATGTGATAAGAAATAAACAGAGAGGAGCTTCTACTGTAAGGAATAGGATCTGGTGCTGAGTATATTGTCTCCTGGCTGCAGACAACTGCCCATGAAAGATTACTTCTCTGGAGCTGGCCAAAATGTTTCTTTTCTCTCTGGGTCTGCCTCTCCAGAAGGGTTGTGCTAAGGTCGGGTTTTATGCATCCTTGGGGAAGTTGGCACTTCAGAGCAGCTGAAGGAGTATTTAGGACAGCAGTTTGCAGCCTGCGGGCTGTGGTCCCCTGGGATTCACTGCTGTTTCTAAGGGACTGGTGAAAGCTGGCTCAGAATAGAAAGGTCAGTACACTTGAAGCAATTTTTCAGAAGCCTGCAGCTCTGCTAGCAAACTGCAGGGAGCCAATCCTTATCACTCAATAAATAGTCACGGAATTAAAGCATGGACTTGATTCAAGCAGTGAGGCTTGTGCATGTGCCTATGGCCCCAGCAAGTGTCATGGCTGAACCACAGCTAGTCACCACACACTGGTGCCCAATCCCCTGACAAGAAGACCTCCACATGTCTCCGTGTCTCTGGCCACTTGACTAGACGGAGGCTGAGCCTTTCAACGTTCGTCATTTGCTTCCTGACAGTTCTCTGCCAGGGCTCAGCAGTCAATGAGACCACAGTTTTTAACATCACTTTACGCACATCACCCTGACCAGACTTTCAAAGAGTTCATCTCTGTCTCCTCAGCCAGGTTTTCACCAGACCTCTTCTCACTGGCTGGGTGCACACCAAAGACCTCACTGCCTTGAGCATGAGTTGAGAATTGCTGTTAACTCCAGTTACAACACCCAGAAAATCATCTTTGGACCTTTAAAACCATGAGTGTCTCTCTTGTAATCGGACTAGGGATGACTGGATTATATTCCTCAACTGAATGAGGTCTCCCTAAGGGCTTCAGCAAAACCATTTAAGTTTTACCACTGATATCAGTGAAAGCAAAATTCAACTCTTCAGGTTATGAGAATCATAGAATCATAGAATGACTTGGATTGGAAGGGACTTAAAAATTATCCATGGGCAGGGACACCTTTCACTTGACCAAGTTGCTCAGAGACTCATCCAACCTTACCTTGAACGCTTCCAGGGCTGGAGCACCCACAACTTCTCTGGGCAACTTGTTCCAGTGCCTCGCCACCCTCAAAATAAAGAATTTCTTCCTAATCTCTAATCTAAACCTCCTGTCTCTCAGTTTGAAGCCATTCTACCTTGTCACAGCATGCTATTGCAAATAGTCTCTCTCCATGTTCCTTGTAGGCTCCCTTCAGGTGCTGGAAGGCAGTAAGTAGGTCGCCCTAAAGCCTTCTCTTCTCCAGGCTGAACAAACCCAGTTCTCTCAGCCTTTCCTCAGAGGAGAGGTGCTTCATCCCTCTAATCACCTTGGTGGCATCCTCGGGACTCACTCCAGCAGGTCAATGCCCTTCCCGTGTTAGGGACGCCAAAGCTGGATGCAGCACTGCAGGTGAGGTCTCACCAGAGCAGAGACCCCTTGTCCTGCTGGCCACGCTGCTTTGGAAGCAGGTACAATTGGATACACTTGGATTTCCGGGCTGTGAGTGCACGTGGCTGGGTCACGTCCAGCCTCTCATCCACCAGTGCCCCCAGGTCCTTCTTGGCAGGGCTGCTCTCGACCTGCTCATCCCCCAGCCTGTGTTGATACTGGGGGTTGCCCTGACACAGGTGCAGCGCCTCGCACTTGGTCTTATTAAACCCTGTGAGATTACCATGGGCCCACTTCTCAGGCTTATCCAGGTCCTTTCGGATGGCATCCCATCTCTCAGGATCTGCTCTTGTGGAGCATAACATGTGACACTCAGATCAGTCGTATGGAGACCTCTGATCAGCACTGTTATATAAATATTAAATAATAGAACTAAAAAGAAGGGAAAGAATTATTCAAATTGGACAAGAGCAATAAAACAAGGACCAATACATTAAAGCTGAAAAAATTAAATTTCATTATTTAACTCTGTAACTCTGTGATTTAACTCAGCAAATTGCTTAAGGATCCATTTTGCATGAAAAGTGCTGTAAAAGCTGAGCTTTATTGTCTCACATTTATCTTAAGTGTTAAGAAAAGTTTTCAGAGGCAGCAAGTACAACAAAAGAGAGAAAACTTTGCCTAGTGGAGGAAGTGGAGAATGAAAAATCCATGCATCCTCTGTGTAGTGCAAGTGCACTAATGGTTATTTAAGACAATGACCTCAGTGCGACTTCTGCGTAAGGAAGTCTTAACACATTCACTGATGTATGTGGGCATCACAGGGGGTTTCTTTCGTTCTGTGCTTCCCCTCTTGGGTACATCAGAAAAAGGAGGATCAGTCAGGCTCAGCATTACTGAGAGCCAGTCCAGCTCTTCTTGTATTCCCCTGAGACGTTTCTACATAGTGTGAAGTGTGTGTTGGGTCTCTGAGAAGTGTCTTTCCAATGGTTTCTACAGTTACCTTTAAGAACAATTTGTGCCCTTCAGTGTGGGGAGTGATTGAGCACATATTTGGGAATTAAAAGCTTCAGCACTGGTAAAACTGGAAGCTGTAGCTCCAAGTGGGTTTCTGTATCTGTGGCGCTCATCCCTTCCATCTAGAAGTCACTGGCACAGGTAGATACACATTCCTTCACAAAATTTACACTATTTTGCTCAGCCTGTGGGTAATGTATGCACAGACACTTTTATCTCACTTCATTTGGTGAAATCAAGAGGTTCAGGTATCCTAGAACTAGTGGCCTTTAGTAAGATTAAAACATCCTGACTTCAGAGAGGTTAGAGACAGGGCTTTTGGTTCTAACCTTGTGTCTTTCCCAGAAGGAAAGGGAAGAAAAAAGGAGGGATGTAGAACACATACTGCCTTGTTGTCTGTGTTTGTCCAGTGCGCAGCCAGGTGGAACCCTGATCTCTAAATTGACTGCAGCTTTGAAGTATAATGATGTTAATAGTAAATAATAATGGGCTCAGATTGTCTCTCCCTTTCCCTTATGTAGTTTCTGGTCTGTGCCAAATTCACTTAGAAAGAGAGTAAAAAAATTTTTGTCCAGTCGTAAATGATGCTCTGGTACACACAGTGCAGGATTCTTGCCATCAAATGATTCTTTATCCCAGGTAGAATTTGGGCACTGAGAATTGTGCCTAAGGATGTCCATCCATTCCTGAAAGTTATTGACCAGCCTCTCTCTTTTACAATAATCATGACCTTGCTGGTTTTTGATCTGGAATGATTTTGAAATCCTGCAGGATCCTTCATGCACTTTCAGTATATTATTCTGTCACTAGAGGACTGTGTGCAGTCCAGCTAACAAACATCCCTCATCTACAAGTAAGACAAAGCTGAAGCTCAAACAGTGTAAGACTTGTTAGTGTTTTGTATTCTTACAGCTATTTTTGGTAGATATCTCCTTTTTAATACAGCCCAATGTTTCTATATACTTCATGCTTTCATGAAAGATAGGGAACTCATTGATTTATTAATATTCAGCAGCTAAAAATACCTCCTCTTTCTGGCTTAGCAACAAGACTTCTCTCTCTACCTTAAAACATATAGGACAAAACCAGAAGCCTGTAGTATACATTTTAACTTCCATATACCAGAGTCAATATTTGCTTTTAATATGTTATTCCTCAGGTGAGAAAATGGTAAAGTACATAAGTGTCTTTGAACAGACTACTGTTTTAAAGGAGGCTGGAATCAGTAGAGTCAATATATATTTAAAAGTTTAAAAAATCCCAGTTTTAGTAAAGGTTAATAAGATTACACTGCGTTTCATGTTTCTTTGCACTTCATTATTGACCCTTTATTTTTATTTCTTTAACATCGCTAAGCTTTAAACCAAGACCAGTATCAGGATACTGGTTTTAAGCTGTTGTGTAGGTTCATGTTCTTCTCAAGTCTCCCTCAATTCTTGATAAAAGATCATTATAGTCTCCTGAGTTAAATCTTCCTCTTTTCTTAATAGTGACAGCAACAACAAAAACAACAGTAATACTGGCATTGAGCCCAGGTGGCTGGACACTCAGAGACATAGCAGGAGCCAAGAACCCCCAGCCCAAAGAGGGAGGAACAACCTAGGGATTCCTTTGTTTGGGATCCCTCCTTGGAGGCACCAGCTTGAGCTGTTGTTTTGTTATTGCACCAAGATTAGATTATTTTCAGGAGCTGGATGTCTGAGACTCTGCTACGGGAAACCTGGGGTCGAGCTGGTAAGGAAACCTGGCCTGACTGTGTGTGTGTGGGGTGTGTAGCTGCGAAGGCGCCTTGCTCCCAGCTCAGGTGGTTGAGTGTGACTGCCAGAGCGGCTCTTGGATCATCCAACAGTGAAGTTCCCTTAACAGGCTGAAGAGAGATGTGCTGCCAAGCTGTGCCTTGCCGTAACGTTCCCCTCAGCCCAGAGTGCAGTAATTGTCTTGCTAAGCACAGAATATCATCTTTCATTTTAGGAATCTGCTCGCAGCACCTCGGGAAATTTCCTCTGAATGAATCACAAGAAATCATTTCATTTCTAAATTACAAATTAAACAAATGACAATTAATTGAGCAAATAGCTAGCTCTATTACTGCTTCTCTTCTTGTTGCCTGTGGACCTCCTCCAGCTCAGGCTTCCCTTGTTTTCTTGCCTTGGGATCCAGCTTGTTCACCACAACCAGCTGCAGCTTCTGTCATTTCCTTTGCTTGCTGGCCCAAACATTTTCTATCCTCTTCACTCAGCAGAAGCTTTCTTCTCCTTGCTCTCTTCCCTTGCTGAAGGGGAGTATAGAGATAAAGGAAGGGTTAGGGATCTGTAGAAGTTTTTCTCCAGACCATGGCTCATAAAATTCCCACAAAAGGTTTTACAGTCCTGTGGCTTCCAAGAGGCACCTAATGCCTGCTGCTGGGTGCTGTGGAATCAGTTCTCCTAACTTGGTTCCTGCTGTCTGTTTTGCCTCTGACAACAAAGTAGTGCTGAGATCCTCCTTTTTGCCCAGCCTCCCAAAACCTGGGTGTTCCCGCCTTGCCAAAAACAGTGAGGTGCTTCTCAGAGTGGCCTCAGGGAAGCAATGACTTACAGAGTGCAATAAGCAGAAATGGAGGTGGTGGGATTGCCTGAGAGAAAGTCTGAGTGAAAGACACCACCTTAATCATGTTTGTCCAGTTGGAACCACAGACTTCCTTCAGTCCTTGCTCACTGTGTCAGTACCTTCTGGAGTTTGTGTTATTTTGGAGTTTTTGAGTTTCTGAGAGGTATGTTCCCTCTGAGATTTTCTTTGTCTCAAAATTGATTCCAAGACCTTTCTACTAAACTTCATCTGAAGTTTCTAGGACAAGCTGGCTTGAGAATAAGATGCAGTTAAAAAAACCACAAAGCAGTGAAAAAAAAATTCAGGATGCCACATTGATAAGGTTTACATCTATTTGGAGACCTAGCTAGAGGCTGTATCAGATATTAAACCTGCAGTTGCATGAACCACCTTTGATCCCTGGCGAAAATAGTGGTGTTCTGACAATAGCAAATGGTGAACAACAACAAGAAAAAAATCTAGTTTATTTTATTTTCGTCAGAGTAGTTACGGACAGAATTCATCCTGAGGAAGGAAAGAAATCTCATTCAGAGGCTTGTGTTAATTCCAAATGAACACATAAATCCAGTTTGGGGTCTGTACTTCACATGGAACTTTTCTCCTGAGATTAGATATTGGTAAATCTTGAACTGAAGCTTTGTACCCTGCACAGATAGATTTTTGCAGAAATGTAATTGAAGCCAGAACACAGACATCCATGTGGGAAAGGAGAGAAGTAGAGTTATAAATATAAAAAATACAAAATGTGTTTTAACTGCTGAGGAAAACGGGGTATTATGGGATTCTGGAATCACAGGAATGCACTAAATGATGGAACATGCCCCCTGCTCTCAGAATTAGCCGCTTCATTAGCAACGGCTCTGCTCAGCCAGGGAAGTTAATTAAAGTCTGCAGCCGGGCGTGTACCGAGCGAGCAGCCACTGCACGGGGAGGCTGCTGCTGCTTCACGCAGGCTGGCAGAAGAGACTTTGTCCTCTTTCACTTCCACGTCTGGAGCAGACATGTTCCTATCCCTCCGTTAAGGAGGTGCAACCAGTCTCTGCACCAGCTGCCTGACGGCTGATGACACGTGCCACGCTGTGCATCGTGCCACAGGGCGGGTGTCCCCGGTGCACGGGCACGTGCCACGCAAGTGTGACGCCTTACGTGCAGTGCCAAGCCCATAAATGCACATAATATATGTTCCAGTTGTCCATATGGATAACTGCGGCCAACGGCAATGTTGGTGCCATTTCCCCAGTTTCAGGACTGCTGCAGTAAGGACAGGTTTAGCCCCAGTTATCTGCATTTTAGGCAAGAAGGGTCAAATAAAGCTCTGTTGCTCACAATGAAAATTGATTGTATTCACACCACCACCTCTGTAGAAGAAAAGAATCCAGAAGGAATAAATTCTCCACAGCCAGAAGAAGAAGCAGGGCAGAACTGGGTTTCCTGGGCACTAGGGCTTGAAGAATAGCACTCAGAATTAGCGACACTGGTGTTTAAGTATAGGTGCAGGATATAGGCTGCTTTTTTCTAGTAGCTCAGCGCAGAGACTGTGCTTTTCATGGACATACATGGACACATACTGATAAATGGTAAAGTCTGATTTAAAATCTTGGCTCTAGTTTACTGGTGGATCAATGTAATAGCTCTCCCAGCCTTTCCACTCCGGCTGTCTGTGGGTCAGCAGAAGACCGGCCGCAGGTGGGAGAACTTGGCCTTTCGAGTGAATGCCGTGATATTTATTCACCATGCTACCTAGTCTACTCTGAGGCTTAGAACCAAAGGACTCTCCAGCTAAAAGGAGTGGAAAAAAACCCAGAAAAAAATATCCAAAATTACAAAACAACCTCAGAACAACTAAACAGACTTATAGCAGGATTTGTAAAAATAAATAAATAATGTCTCCAGGGCTTTCAAGCTCTGCCATACTTCACTTGAGTGACTTGGTAGAGCCCAACTTGAAGGAATTTAAAAAAACCCAACCCAAATCCCAAGTCAGCAACCTCCGATTTCTCAAGGGATTGCTCCAAAGCTGTCGGTGCTGCACTACACTTGGCAGCATGGCCCAAGTCTGGTTTGCTGGCTGTCCCATTGTGCTCAGATGTTCTCCCTTTCGTCCTTAAAGCCTTCCCAAGCACGGGATCTGTACAGGCAGAGAAGTGCCACCAAAGGCAGCCATGAAGTCCCAGCAGTGTCCTGTGCCCAGCTGTGGCTACTCTACAGTGTGCAGGTAGAGCAATTATTGGAAAAAAGCAAAGAGGGTAAAAGTCTATGTTGGGTAAATGAATAGGAAACCACAGCTAGTGTAGGAGATCTCCCAAAAAGGCAGAGAAGATTGCTGGAGGCAGTCTCTGTTTCAGCTATCCAATGCATGACTTGGAGTCCTGTGCCACTGAGCCAGTGGTGGGTACACAGTGACTTTCAGTTTTTCTCACTCTCTTTAATTTCCACTGACAGACACTTTCAATCTTCAGACTAGCAATGAGATGAAGAACTGGGCAAAACAATACAGCAGCAGTCCTGGAAGAATCCAGCAAGCTCTTTCCATTGAATGCAAGTTTGTTTCCCCACTGTTTTGTCTGTGTTTAAGATTCTTTTGGTGTTTGCTTTCCAGAAATATTGTAGCGAAGCATCTTTGCCAAAATGAATGCTCATGAAAAATGAATGTTGAGACTGAATCTGCAAATATTCACTGAGAGTAAATTTCCTGTTGTTCAAGCAATTGTAAAATTCATAATTTGCCCTGCATTTTATTATATAAATTACCCAATCAGAGCACAGTAACAATATGAAGTGAATTATGGATCTAACTAACATTGCAAGCATTCCAAATATCCTCAGCAAATTACTGGTGAACAATCCACAAGCTAAGAATTATTTGCTAGCACAATACATGAATCTTTTCAAATAACAAAGGCATTAGAGGAAATCCTTGCCTATTCCCAGGAAAACGTGTAAATAGAGACAGAGTAGAAATGAAAAAAAAATGCATTGTGTTCAACTCAATCCAACTCTGTAATTGACCATTCATGTGATTAAAAAGCTGTCAAGGACAGGCTCTTGAGGATGGAGTACCTGGTGCAGATATCAGACTGTGACAAAATCAAAGACTTTATTTGGACAATCATGTGGAGTACAATGCACCAAAACCTAATTTTGGTGTGAAGAGCTTCCTGTAGGGAGAAAATCAGAGATCTTAACACAGATCTGCAAGGCTTCCTCAAGTTCTGCCTCCTTTATGGGGAAAGAAAGACATGATTGCATAGAAATCCTTGCAAATAGTGCCCTTTAGGATCCCACCTCATCCTGGGGTAAACTAGCTTTCATCTTCGCTGAGCCAGGGAAATATTGTTTGGCTCTCCAGCTGAGTTGGTGACTCAGCACTGGGGTAAGGGGACAGAAGGTCTGAGTGCTTCTTCCCTCTCTACTTTGAAACATGCAAAAATTTCATCACTTGGTATTGCTTTTCTCATTTCTCCTGTCCCATTTTTTGCTGCAGAAATTGGAATTCACATGGGCTAAGGGCTGTTTCCTGCTGGGTTGAAAAAGACCACACACCAGGGCTGATTCTCACCTGAGCATCTTTAGACCAAGACACCAAAACAAGCTGCTTATTTAGTTCATGGACAGAGACACATCCAGAAGAAGACTGATCCCACCCTTCTAGAACAGTATCACAGAAAGGGCTGGTTTGCTGTTATCTTTTCCACTGTAGACAGAACCCTTTCAACAAGCATGGCATAGGTGCTTCACTTTTGGATGGCTAATCAGCTGAGATGAATTTCTTTCCCCAGATTCATACAGAACTTTGCACAATGCGGCCCAGATCTGCCTTGAGACCTGTAGACATTAGTACGGATTATAATCAATGAGAGAAAACTTAATTAAAAATTGCCCATGGGGACTGCCTTCTATTCTAGGTGTTCAAGGCTTTTAATTTAAAGAACAGAATGATTGAATCTTCCCATCACATCAGTAAGGTAGATAATCACCCTTAAAATTTCTTCTAGCATGAAAATTCCGGCAGAGAAAGAAAGTGAATAGAAACACAGGCGCTTATGCTGCCTTCACATCCCAACAGGCACACTTAGCAAAGATACAATAAGACTGGATAATAAAATAAGGCAGAGAAATGGCTTGTAAGAGGAAGACAACCTCTTGAAGTAAGTCTGAATATGTATTCAGAAGTGTTGTTCCACAAGAAAGGAAAGGAAACTTGGTTTTGTGCTATTATGCTCACAGGTCGGTGGCTCTTAGTGTAACTCAGGAAACCCATAGTGAGGTGTAGCCACTTGATTCCTATTCCTATTCCTCTGTCTCTGTCCTTGCCTGCACAAACACTGCCGCTTATCCCTGAAATGAGCTCACCGCAGGCACTGCCACGCGATCCTAAAGGAAGTGAGGAGGTGCTCTGCTTTCCTGGGTCCACCTGGCAGAACCCAGGGATGCCTCCGAGGGAGATGGAGATACCTGAGTCAGCACTGGACATTGCTGGCAGTGCCCATGGCCCCTTTCCAAACCCTCATTCGAGGCTGCGGCTGGCTGCCAGATTTGGAAATGTTATGCAAGAGAGCTCACTATTAGTCAGCCACTTGGAGCTGAGCTGATCTTTTCTTGCCTTAAAGAACAGTCCCACATGTCATGTCCACAGAGCAAAATTATATCTGACATGTAATTTAAAAACCAAGCCTTACTCCAGTAAATGGGATCAAACAGCAGGGCATTTCATTTGACAGAATGGATATTTCTAGTTTTAATATTACATTAGCTTTTCCTCTCCATGCCTCTCATGGATTTTTCATTCTTAGGCAGCAGTGCCTGACTTCTAACCAGAGTTGTTAGTCTGGCTAGGGGTTCCCCAGGATTTCAGCAATTCCCTCAGTCTCAGAGAGGGCTCCTGGAGAGCTGACATCAACAGCCTGATATCTTCTTTCACTTGTGCCCGATGGGAAACTTTGATCTTTGAGGGCCTGAAATGACCCCATCAGTCAGAAATGCTGTAGGATTAAATTGCTGATAACCACAACAGCTTAGCAGGCTGCTGCCCTCCAACAAACACACCTTTGCAAGAGGCCTGCAATATCACCTCAGGTCTGGGGCCCTGGTAACACACTCCCACTTTGTGAATCATCTTGATCTTGCACCCGCATAGTTCAGCTTACAGGCAAATGTCAGTGTCTGCCTGTGCAGCAGGCAGTAGTTTACTACACAGTAGTCCAGAAAAAAACCTCACTCCCTTGTTTTCCCCTGTGACTCCAGAGAATTTTGTTGCCACAAGGGGAGTGTCTAGCAGGAACTTCTTGTTAAGTGTTAGCATCACAGTGCTAGCAAATGTGAGATTTTATACTTACCAGAAGGTGATTATCTATAATATGAGTAATACAATACCTATCCTAGACACCCAGGATGACAACCCTGAGTAATTACTCCAGCATGATGAAGTGTTCTAGCTAAATGCCTAAATGCTACATAACAACAGTTTTTAATTAAAGTAACCAAATATCTTTAATGATGAGTAAAAGAACTGCGAATTTGAGAATGCTGTAGTACGGTTTTAGACATCGCATAAAGATTTCTCTTTGGTCAGGGAAAAAGAAAGGAAAACTTAGCATGACAAGTGAATTTCAGGAACACAATCACAGCTGAAACCAGGAGGGTTTTATGGAAACTGGATCAGAAAATTTACAAGCCCCACTGACCAGGAGCACCAAAGCACTTCTGCTAGAGGAACAGACCCCCAAAATCTGTGTAGACCTTCCCTACACTGCCACTGCTGTGTTGTTTGATGCTGCCAAGAGAGAGAAGGAGACCTTCATGTTGATAAAAAATAAGCTCAAAGCTGTATTGACATGCATCAGATGAGTGCTAGCCAGCACTGTCTCAGATCCCTTAACATGGTAGATTGTAATAATTTAATCACGTACCAGTAACTGTTTTTCTATCAAGCCTTGGCACTGTATTTCAATGTCCAAAATGATACAGAGGGTTTTCCATAGGAATTTTAAAATTTTGACAAAGAGTAATATCAAGAAAAATGCCTTCTAATTGTTTCTGCCAAAAGAGGGAAAGAGAACAAAAGAATCAACACCTGCACACGCTGTTTGTGCCTTTAGGGATGAAATTTGTGCTCCAACTGGGTGGTGCAACATGAGAGCACTTTCTCTCTCCTAAGGAAGCCCACATGAACTCTCTGTCTTGCCAGCAACAAAACAACTGATCTGAGATGAACACCACTGGAAATCATCACAGCATGTTTCTTCAGATAATGTATCCTGCCTGCACAAAGCTCATCCACCACATCCTGCCTGCTCTGGCACCCCTCTTGAACAGCTTCATCTACAGTGACATTTACAGTGAATCAAGTTTATTTGAGCATGGATCAAATTTATTTTATGTCTCCTTGCATATTTTCCCTTTGCATCCTTGGACTGTCTGTTTTTTATGGAGGCTGGTTTCTCTGCAATTCAAAACTCCCAGCCAGTGCTGGGGAGGTGATTAGGCTCACTTTTAAGGAACCGCTTTAGGTATGTGAGCAATAAAGCATGTTGTAGCCACCAGACATTTCTCTGGGCTCTGGGAATTCCTGGGTCACCGGTGTTAATGCAGCTGACTTGTTAACTGTGCCCAATGAGCTGGGTTGTTTAGTGCTTCTACACTGCCCATTCATGTTTTGAATATACCCTGCATACCATGAATCCCACAGAAAATACATATTTAATTCAAATTAGTAAGTTGTACCATGTTTAATATCTTGTTTAATAACCATAGAATTAACATGTTTAATAACCATAGAATGGTTTGGGTTGGAAGGGACCTTAAAGATCATCTAGTTGCAACCTCTATGCTGGTGGAAGGGATGCCTCTCACTAGATCACGTTGCTCAGAGCCCCATCCAGCCTGGCCTTGAGGACTTCCAGGGATGGGAACCTTTAACTGGATTTTTAAATGAAAAAAAAATCTGCATTAATTGCATAAATAATTCTTACTCCTTCAAAACATTTTAGGGGAATTGGTCTCTCTACAGCAAAATTCACCAGCTGACTTGACATCTAGCATTATTCCAATTTGGTTCTCACTACCATTTCTTTGTCCTTTTAGCTATGCAGCAGTTCATTTTTTATCCCTTCAGGTTTTCCATGAAGGCAAGTCTCCTTGAAAATTCATGTCCCTACTTGTTTTGAAGAAAATGGGCTGTAATTAAGCAAAGTTGGATTACTTACAAAGTTGTCATTTGCAACACCAAATACATAAAGGCAAGGGAAATGCATCATTAAGGACATAAATCTTCCCTTCTTACCCACCTAATAAATAAACAAGCATATTATTCTTATCAGGTACAAAGTACAGCACACTTCATCAAACTCCAGAAATGTAAACCCCCACCTGTTCTTTCAACAGCAGAATTACAATGAAGTGCAAATCTTTCCTTAAAAAAAAAAAAAAACCTACACCAAAAATCTGGACTCAGACTCTTACAATAGCATAAATCAGTATAGTTCTTCTGGCTTCAGAGATTGAGTTGTTTAACACTTGTTGAAAATGTGACACATTATATATGAAGTTCTTTATTGTACTCCATAATTCTCTTTCCCATTTGGAGTTAATATTCTCCTTTAACTCCTATGTGTTGTGGGCTGGTAGGATCCTATTTCTAAATCAAAACTGCTGTCTTCTTAAAGATGTGTTCTGCCTCAAACCTGAATTAATTCAGGGCAGTATTAGATGGTTGGTCAGACTCCAACACCTTGTTCCTTTTCGCCTTGCCATGAGTTAAGGTCTTTGTAGAGCTCAAGAGGATCAGAGGGACTGCCTGTCATTAAAAGGCTACAGGTTGAATCAGACTTTCACAGGAGACTTTTGTGGGATATTCTGCAAGGGTGTCTTCTTTCCTACCTGCAGGTCCTAGGTCTTAGCGACATTCGTCTACCACGTTTTCCTTCCTCCACCTCTGCACAAAGGGCCATGTCTACACAAATAATCCATGGCTGATCTACTTCCTGGCCCTGCTGCCAGTATTAACCCGGCTGAAGTCTGATCTCAAGGCCATACTGTGCTTGAGAATCACAAACAACAGGTTTCAGAAACTTGCTGGTAAAGCGGATTATAGAACTTTTCTCCTATGGTCCCAAATTGCTCAGAGACCAAAGGTTTGAGGAGAAACTCCTGAATCTGCCCCTACGTCGATCTCTGCAGCTTGACGAGAGGACAGGTGAGAGGGCAAGCTTGTAAACAGACAGTGTGGGTGGTGGGTGATCTTGGGAAGAGCTTTGGGCTGCTGCTGGACTGGCAGTGCTGGCATGCCAAGCGGCACAAGAGGCAAGGCTAATGCAAACACTTCTAAATGCGGAGCTCGCTGTGATGGATAAAGCATGGCTCCAACTCTTGCCTCTCCTTAGAAAGGAAACTACATGGAATTTAAGGACTTCATGCAGTTGCAGCACCCCTGTGGTTAGTGTGTGTTTCTCTCCTTTCCTCGTGGCCTTAGGAAAGTGGGAAATGCCTCATTCTGTGCTTTTGTTATCAGCAGGAGTTACATGACTTGCCTTCCGCAGCTACAGCACAGAGACAGCCAGACTGACCCAACAATTAGTTCTCATTTACTGCTGCTTGCACTCTCTGTATCCTTCCTCTCTTCTGGCTCTTTGGAAGAATTTCCCCATGTGCAGTGGTCAGTCCTGAACCCAGATGGACACATTTGCAAATTCTGTGGTTTCCACATTACGGGACAGGTCTGGTTGGTACTGGGAGAATAGTGGGCCCACACCTCCCTGCCTAGCTGACTGCCTTCAGAGACCTTTGTTGGCTGAGGACGTGACCCTGGCCAGTTGAGTGAGGGATTATAAGACCACAAAAGAAGCAACATTTCCAAAATGAAGCTGATATTCATGATCAATTCCCTAGAGATTTCGTGGATGTATACCCCAGCTTTCCCGGGATGTATACAAATTGCTTGGTGGAGAACCCTTTGGACAAAAATAGCAAAATATATTCTCAGTCTCAGGCAGCCCACAGCTAAGGAATTCACATAACAAATCAGAGCCAGTGAAAGAGCATGAAGACATAGTAAAAAAAAACCAAACAGTTGACTATAATTTTTAATCTCAGAAATAGACAATTCCTGTATTTCTTAAATTCAACATCATAATATTTAGTTACTGAGTAGTCTGAGACAGAACACGTAATTAAGATAGAACTTTAAAATTTAACAGTTAATCATAGAATATTAGATGAAAGGTCCTGAGAGGACCAGCCTACGATGTGAATGTCTTTCCTTCTTCCCTGCCAGGATCTGCAAACTGGTCAACAGAGTCCTTTTGGGGTGACACAGGATAGCACAAGGCTCCTAATAGATCTCATAGATTCAAAAATTATTTGAGAGACTGAGATTCAGCTAACTTCTCCTGAAGGATGTGTTACAGGGCTTTGATTAAGATACTTCCAGCAAAATCTCAACCCTACAGCAAATAAATCAAAAGTGTAAGCTGTGCTCTGGACATGTAGACACTGACCAGGTTTCAGCTGGTGGCCTCTAATCAAATCTGCATGCAGTCTGGAAAAGAACCTAGCCCTTCCCTCCTCCACTCCTCTTTGTTTTCCCTGCCTCTTGAAAGCTGTTTGCACAATTTACCAACCAGACTGACTGTGCTATTTTTAAATAAACGTCATTTTGAGTTTCAGGATTCAAGTGAATTAAAAAGCACTGAAACGGTGGACTTGTGCATGAAAAAAAATTCTGACAGCTCCTGGAGATTAAATTCATGTATGTTCAGAGAGGTCTGGATGCACATCAAAATGGTGCCTTTTTAATTTTTATAGTAATTACAAAAATAAATGAAAACAAAACAATAGGACAACAGTGTTTGCTGAATGTTTTTGATTATAATGAGATTTTGAGCAAATAAACTCCACTCCAAAACAGGTGTTAAAGAACAATAACCACAAAATCCTACAAAAGAGAGAAAACTACCACTGCGACTTCAGGTTTCATTTACACTTGTGAAAGACAGACTTGCAAAGTGTCATTTAATTGGAATTTTGATTATTAATACAATGTGGCACTAAGAGCATTATTAGAGGAGACCCATGCAGGGTTGAGCTGATTAATGGAGTTGACTAACCCATCGAGAGCTGAAAGTTGCCTCACAATTCAGCCCATTAATTAGCAAGATGCCACATTTCCTCCCACTGGGCTCTGCTCCATTGAATTCACAAAAGCTTGCAGCTTTTCTGCAAGTTTTTTCATAATTTCTTCTAGGAAGTTTTCCTTCTTCATAAGAGCATCCATGTCAAGTCATATCAAGAGCTATATTGCCACTGAAAAGGCACCAGTAACATGTCCCAAGTGGGGTTGTATCAAGCACATATCCTCAGAGTATGCTCCCAGTTCCCAGTATCTCATTGCTTTCTCAACCTGTATAAACTTTGGGCATTCACTATCACCTCACACAAAGAATCCCAGTGCTAACTCCCATCCTTTCTGTGAAGATCCAGCTGTTTCACCCGTGCCACTTGGAATTTTCAATTTTTACCCCACAGAAAGAGAGGATGGAAGGCTGCTGTGATTAGGTTGGTCATTTGGAGTTTTAACTTTCCAAGAAGAATATTCTCATCAACAGAATGTCCCAAGAAGCAGGAAGCTGCTAAATTGGCATAAAGCTCCCTTTGCATTGATTCAGTAGCTACATCAAAGATATAAATCCTTATTTATGAAACTTGCTTCAGTCATCCAACAGACTAAATCTATCATAGCAGAGCAACTGTGCATTAGCATTTTCTACAGGGTGATCCCGAGGCATACAGGAAAATTATGATTTCCTGTTAGATTGCATAGGAAAGTTCTATAGTGATATATAAATTAAACTTGAAACTACCAAGCGTATTTTCACTGTCTCAACAGAGAAAACTGTCAAAAATAAACAACACAAACAGACTGGAAGAGAAATTAAATTTTCTGGAAGAGGTCTGGAAACTGCTTACTTTATTTTCAAAACCAGCATAACACAAAGACTAGAAAATAATGCAGAAAGAAATAAAATTAATTGGGCTCATATAGCTTTTTGTACATGCACAGGACAAAGTTGTCTTCAAATCTTGCTCTACACATTCAGAACAATAAGCAATCTTTTCTATTTTGCAAGGCTGATGCATGCTTACACAAGCTGCAAATCAAACCAAAATTCTTCATAAACATGCTCTGAATGGACACTGATTTCAGCTGCATAAAGCACTGGAATTTAGAGAAACAGCTTTTTCTTTCTAGAAAGTTCCTAAATTCCACAAAGCAATCAGCAGAACTGAGGGAGGGAAATGAAAACCAGAGGGAGTGGTGTGGAGAGGTGTAAAGGACAAGTGAAAAGACAGCTGAAGAAAAGCCACCCAGCCCAAGGAGCATCCTGCACGGTGCCTTTAGAAGCACCTGAGTGACGACAGAGATTCAGTGAACCTCTGCGGGAATGTTTCCATGCAGAGCTGGAACAGGACAACTTCCCACAGAACTGGATCCCCCAATTTTCTGACTCTTCTGTCCTGAGAGTGGCCATAGGTATACAAAGTCCATGCTCCATGTTTAGAAGAATTCAGACCCATGATCCAGCGTGCTGCAAACCCAACCTACTACAGACCTGGTTTGCTGCTCCAAACAGTGGCAGTGATCTGTGGGACAGTCTCGGGTGATCCAGAACTTTGACACCCCTGGATATGCTACAGGGACAGCAAAAGCCACAGCTCTACCGTGAGGACCTGACAGTAAGAAGTCTGGGAGTAACCCCTGCCCTATTCCTGCTTCAAGCAAAGACTCAGAGCTGCGATCTCAATCCATCTTGGACCATTCCTTTCTTCAGTCTGAATATGGCTCCTCTATTCCTGACAATTTGATGGCATTTAGACTCCTGACTCACTTAATGCCTCATTATCTAAGCTGTTTTAGGTGCTCAGAGGTGAAGGTAGGCGCTTTAGTTTTTGTAAAGCACCTAGAGAGACTAAGGGTGATTGCAGTGGGGTGTAAGCACTTCATTTGCACTTTTGAGAGCACCATTAGGCAGCAGTGTGTATTTTTAGGTACATGAATACTGTTGGAATTTGGGTTTGGAACGCAGTGGAGCACATGGTTGATGGGAGATCATGTCAACTGTAAGAAATTCACTGCATTTTCCTCTGCTTAGATAACCTGATATATGTCAAAATTTGCTCATAATCCTCATGCAGTTGGGAAAGAAACACAGTACATGGCCCCCACCACTTCCACAGCCCAATCTATGCTATATGCCTGATTACTCCTTTATCTCTTTCTTTCATCACCTAGCAAACGAGACCCACACAAGTGGAAGGAATTTCAGCACCTTTTAATTCTTCACAAATCTTTAAACACAGGCCTCTCAATTGAAAAAATTCTCTTTCCTTCAGTAATACCAAGCTTTTATACAGTAACTTACTTCACTAATGTACTGAAAGCTCTTTGTGAGTTTAATAGCTCTTTACTCTTTTATATATGGGGAAACTGAGGCATAGAGGTGACAGTAATGTGTACAGCTTCCTGCATCAGACCAAAACTGAGAAAAACGCTCTAGATTTCCAGTCCAATGCCCTGGGCTAAACTTTATTTACATTAATTTCAGTAAATTTATCAGATAATCTGACAAATGTAGTACATGACACAAATAAACCATTTTTTAAAAGGCATTTTTCCCAAAGAATTTGTTTCTACCTCACTAAGAGACACTTGTGAGAATACTAAAGAAAAAGCCACAGTTTAAAAAGTAATTGATTAAGGGTGGTAAGGCTATTTCATGAGAGAGAGAAGACCAGCAGCAGCTTCAGCATACAAAGACTGAAGTCTATAATGAGGTCTCCTGCAACTATCGCTGTCTTCATTCCACGTCAGGTGGGATTTGAAGGCTGCAGGAATACCAAGACACACTATAAAAGCAGCTGCTGGCCCTAAAAATATGGATAGACACATTATGTACTGCATTAGAAACTGTAGGCTGTGGATAGCAGAAAGGAAGCTATCAGAGGATTTCTTGTTTGTTAGGGGTTTGTTTGTTTCTTTGTGACTGTTTTTTTTAAGTTATGACAACATTAGGAAGTTAACTGGTAGCAGAAAAGTAGGCTGTTGTAGGGAGCCCATAAGGATAAATTTTCTTTATGGCAATGATAATTCTCTGGTAGAGCAGGGGAAACCCTCTTAGATTTTAATTGAGAGTGAATTCTAGAATATATCTCATGTCTTAGCTTCCCTAACCCTTCAAAGAGACAATATGAACTTCAAGCTGATGCTCCATTCCTCCTGTGTGAATAGAGTAATGAATGAGGAAACAAATGTGATTTCCATCATTTTTAGTGCACTACAAAGTAATGATTTACATAGAAGCAAAAGATGAGTTTTCTGTGGTCTAGATAACTAGAATCTTGAAATAGCTGAGATGAGAGCAATTGCAGCAATTTTCCTCTGATAAGCTAGAGATGCAAACAAATGGCTTGGTTTGGGTGTCTGGGTGGGCTTCAGCTCCTGAGTTCTATACAGCCTGTGGATAATCACAAACTGAAGAAGGTATTGTAAATAAATATACCATACTAATTGTAGATCGATTTGTGGTGTTGTAAAGGAGGGAACAAGCAGCAACATGGAGGGTAGGAAGTAAGGATGTATGGTTCTTCTCTTCTTTGGGTTCTTTTTAATCCTGGTTTGCTCTTGTGATAAGATTGAAGGCTCATATTAGGATATGCCTTCAGGTGTGTCCCTACACAATAATTCTGGCTACATGTTGACAGGTGTCACCAACTTTGGTAGGTGCAGAGGTCATAAAGAACTAGTTCCATACCTGCTTTTGAAAATACACTTGCTTGCAGCAGATGTTGAAAGCTCTCTTCTGCAGGAGGTCAAGCATAACCTGGCCTCAGAAATGCTGTGGGACAGATCTAAATGTCCCAAGTGCAAAACTTCAATTGCAGCTCATGGTTTTGTCGCTGTGAATTATAAACACAAAGGAAAAATATAGGTAGTGATAAATTCTGTACTTGCAGAATGACAGTTTTTCCCTTATCCTTGCTAAAGAGAAGGTCTTGCTAAGAGGAGCCTGTCCAAAGAGAAGAGACCTCTTGTACTTCCCTACCTCTCTAACAAAAGCAGAGCTTGTCTGTCCTTCTGAGACCTCCTGTGTACAATTCTCCAAAACCCTCCAGAGCAAAAAAACCCCCTCCTTATCAAAGTCAGTAGACAACAATAAGATAGCAAAACAAATTGCTGCTCCCAGCTCACACCTTGGGATGTATGGAAGGCTTCTCCTTACTTCTAGCCCCCAGCCCTTTCTTATGATGCTTGTGATCACTGATTTATTGGACAGCTTTTTGTACTTTTTTCCTATGGATCGCAATGGATGCTACAATGAAAAGTGTCTGTGGCTTGTTGAAAGATCTGGATATCATTGCTGACGGGTCAGAAACGGTGGTAATGGTACCTTTAGAAAACCTGGTAAAGGTCACCACGACTGTGCTTGTTTGGATGGTATCAGCCAAACTGTGCTTGCGGCTATTTCCAGCCGTAAGTAAATCTGAGAGCCAGCTCAAAGGCTTTATTTAATGTGGCATATTTTGTGTTTGAAAAACAGATTTTTCACTATTCTCTGTGAGAACACGCTGTCCAACCCAGTGCTTCCCTGTTTTGGGCAGTGCAGGTGCCCTCTCCATTGAACTGATGCCATCAAGGAAGAGGAAGGAGGAACTCTGTGTCTGGCAGTTTTCCTTAAAACTCCTTGTGACCTTCTCCATGGAATATTGTGTGATGAAAATGTGTGTTTCATCACTCCCTGCTTCCAAAGCTGCTCTTTCAAGGGGTGTTCATGAATTTTTCCTCTCCCTTCCGCTCGTGAGTCACTTTGGGCCTACAGTTTAGTCTTCTATGGAGAAATATTGAATATTAAAAAACACAAACAAAAAACAGAGATATGCAAGGTGTACCAGATGCACAGGCTGAAGGTGGACAACCTTGGCCCAGGAATGTATGACTCCACTGAACATCTTCCCCAACAGCAGTGGGGAAAGCTGTGTGATAGAGCAGCTTTGGTGGGTGCCTGGCATCCAGCCAGGGTCAACCCACTACAGCATTGTTAAACCACTTCTGAAGGGCAGGAGAAAGCTGTGCTGTAGCTTTGCACGTGAGGTGCGAAGACTTGGGTTGCATGACCTCCTGCAGTGTGGCGGGGCAGCCCCTCTGAGAACAAACCATGGAAAAAAACCTGTAAGGAATCCTCTAGGACATGCTGAATGAATTCATTAATCTGAACCTGGCACCAAGGATGTGCTCAGAATTTTCCCAGCTCTCTGTCATGTCAGTGGGGATTTGCCTCCCCCAGAACAGGCAGTACATTAGAGACAGGATGACTGAACCTGCGTGGGTGTCCATCTTCTCAAAAAAGCCTTGGAGATTTTAATTTGAGACAACGTATCTTCTTCAATCCCTGTACTAGAGAAAAAGTAACGCATGTGCACCTTGTCTTCCAGAATGACCATTCCCTTCACAGATTTTTCTCCTTTTTGATTGTACTGTCACAAGGGACATAATACATTCTCACTTCATCACATTTTCTGCAAGAGTAATACTGAAACTCAGGAATGGATTATTGTCTGCCTCACGTTGATCCTTCCTACTCTTGAGACACTAATCCTATGGATGAGCATCTCCGTTATCTTTTCTTTAATCAAGTAATGCTATTTTTAGCATGAACACCTTACATACTAAGATAATAATAGTGGCTTTTAAAAATTTTTTAAACTGCACTGGTAGAGGCTTAAAGATTTAGGCTTTTCTGCTGATAAAGAATCAAAGGCAGTTGTTGTAAGGAAGAAACAAGGGGGAAAATTCAGGGAAGGGTTTATGAATAAAGAGAAAAACAATACAGGAGGAAGAATCCTTAGGGGGTGTGGGGTTGAGTGGTTATTCTTCTGGAGGGGATATTGTTATTTAGATCCTGTAAAATTTGTAATCTCTTTTAAGTATAGAACAGTGTAGGGAGTTGTGGGGAAAACTAGGAAGAGAGAAAGCAGATGGTTGTTGGAAAGAAAGTCTGGGAAAGGAGGGAGAAATTAAAACAGAAAAAGCAATAATAAAAGTAATAAAGGGACAGAACTTTTTCATCACTGTCTCTAAAATGCATGAAAATATGCATATTTTATGCCTCTGTGTGTATGCAGGGGCCTGCGTATGGAGTAACAATGTGCATGTAAGTTTTTTGACACATCTGGAATACCTTCAATAATCTGGGCCAGTAGGCAAAATAGCTAGTATAAGGTTTATTTAAATTAAAGAATGATGAAGTTTGATGAATTAAATATGAAAATGAATAATACACATTGTTCAGTAGCCCTTGAATTTGCTTTGATGTTAAATGCAATTTATTTTGCATCCATTTAGTTTTTCCCGTTAGAGATGGAGGTTTTTTATCCTTCATAACAGAGAACCCATTGTAGGAATTGTCAGGAGATAAATTGGAAGATTTTAACAGAGAAGAAAATTAGGAAACTGTAATCCTGGTATCTCAACCTGTGACTGATTGCTACCAGTACCTTAATTCCACTTAAATTTTTCAGCAATCAAATAGACTGAAAGATGGCCATATCAGTCAAGCTAAATGTTAAGAGGCAATTGATGTTTCTGGACTGTGACATTTGTATCAAAGTCAGCACTTCAGCATAACTGCTGATGGAAGAGGTGACACTGTGTTTAGCAATGCATGCCTTTCTCTTCCCGTGGTCACCAGGCTGCTTTCATTCTGCTTGTACGTGTTATTGGTCTTGGAGCTGTGTTCTGCAAGGTGCACAGAATACAAGGCAAGGGCAAGAAATTACAGCTGTCAGCACCTAAATAAATGTCTGACGGTAGAATTGCTCCCTGGATTTCTGATGTCTGGTTTCTAGTGAAGTGCTTTAGTAAACTGGGGTTCTTATGAATGCACCTGTTTTTTGCCATTGCTCTGAAAATGGGCAAATGAGCAGTGAATACTGAAGGAAAACATTCCCTTACATCTTTACCCTGCTGTGATCATTCTCTTTCACACAAATTCCAAGAAAAAGTTGTCTGTACAGGCATTAGTGTATTGATTTGACATCACCAAAGTGGTGAAGGCAAAGATTTCGGTATGCATTTTTTACTCCAATTTTCCTTTGACCTCAGACACAGGTCAAGTGTCTGTTCAGTCAACAGGCACAGTTCAGAATGTGTCCATTGAAGAAAAAAACCCCACATGCTGCAGGTTTTCTTCAAGTAAATCAAAAGCACTTGTAATTGCTTTTCATATTTTATTTCAGAAAAATAGTATATTCATGACTCAGTATGGTGCTGTAGACAAATTAATATTAAGGGAAACATAGAGGAAGCTACAAGAACATTGAGAGAAGAAAGCATCTGGGAAGAGCTTTTTCTTTCTCTAATGAAGAGAAAAAGATGGTAATGCCTTTAGATGAGGTTCCTAAACAGATGTGTGCAGAGCTGTATGCAAACTACTTCAAAGTAGGACACAGATGTTGTCTGAATAATTTTCCTAACATTTTTCCATATACGTGCAGGGTGAGCTAGGAGTTGCTGTAGTTGTCACTGCCAGTGGTGATGCCAGAACATCAGCTTGGAAATTTCTGACTCCAAACTGAGACTGATATCCAGGAATGAAGGGAATAATACCACTGTCTTTAAGGTGACATTGTGCCTATTACCTTTGGATATATCATATATTCATATAAGGCTATTGCTCAAACACTGGCAAAGACAGAAGCCAAGGAGGGATTGAAGGGTATCACCAGTCTTAACATGAAGGCTTATCAGACCAAGTAATTCTACTAAATTAAATTTCTCTGCATCAGTATTTCAACTAAGGATTTTAACAGACATGAATTATCTAGCTGAAAGTTATTTATCCCTGTATACAGTGTGTCTTCCGAAAGAAGAGACCTGAAGCTTTTATAAGGAACTAAGTTTCCCAGCTGCTCCAAGGGAGGGATTATATGGAATCAGAATGCATGTGTATGTAGTGATCACAAAGATGCTTTGAGCAGGATAAGCTGCACAGAATGCACAACTTGGTGCAAATATCAAGTATGCTTTTTGCCTGCTCTCCCTCAGTGTTTCTCTACACACTTCCATCTCTTAACTACAATATTTGCTATTCATATCTGCAAAAAAGTCATCTGAACAAATATTTTTCCCTCAGCAAAGACTCACACAGTCCATGGAAAAATAAAGCAGTTTTGGGTATGGAGGAGTTAAGTATGGTATGACATTTCTTTCATATGCAAACAAAGCCTTTCTTCCACGCTGTGTGTCTTTGTTCGTAGACACTTTACTTGTCCCCCAGTCACACTGATGTCTCTTGGAAGAGATCCTCTTCCCTCAATCATTCAGCACCTTGAGCACTCACAGGCACTTACCTGTGCCACCGCTTCCCTTGGCACTTGATCCCTCCGATGAAGTTGAGAGTCCATCTCTTCTCCCAACTAACAGGCAGAAGGAGAAGAGGAGATGGCCTGAGGTTGCACCAGAGGAGGCTTAGATTGGATATTAGGAAAAATTTCTTCAACAAAATGGTTGTCAAGTGTTAGAGCAGGCTGTCCAGGGAAGTGGCTGAGTCACTCTCCTTGAAGGTATTTAGAAGACGTGAAAATGTGGTGCTTAGGGGCATGGTTTAGTGGTGGCTTAGCAGTACTTAGAAAATGTTTTGACTTGAAGATCTTAAAGGTCTTTTCCAACTTAAATTATTCTATGATTCGACCCAGAAATTTGTGCATCTGAATCATTGTTTCTGGCTGACCAAGCTCTCATCTTTAAGGCTACATCATTTTAACTGCAATGGACAGATTATTCATACATCCTTCAGTAAATTGTCCCAATGATCACAATGATCCAAAGGTATTTCTGATTTCTAATCTGAGTTTTTCTAGCTTTAGTCAGTGTCGTAGTTTAACCCCAGCCAGCTACCAAGACCCAAGCAGCGGCTGTCTCACTCAACCCAATGGGATGGGGGAGAGAATCAGACATGTAAATGTGAGAAAACTCATGGGTTGAGATAAAGACAGTTTATTACATAAAGCAAAAGCTGCACATGCAAACAAAGTAAAACAAGGAATTCATTCACCACCTCCCATGGGCAGGCAGGTGTTCAGCCATTCCCAGGAAAGCAGAGCTCCAGAACACAGAATGGTGACTTGGGAAGACACACAAATCACTCCAAACGTCCCCTTCTTTCCCCCCAGCTCNCAGGAAAGCAGAGCTCCAGAACACAGAATGGTGACTTGGGAAGACACACAAATCACTCCAAACGTCCCCTTCTTTCTTCTTCCCCCAGCTCTATGTGCTGGCCATGAAGTCATACGGTATGGAATATCCCTTGGGTCAGTTGGAGTCAGCTGTTCCAGTTGTATCCTTTGCAGAGTTCTTGTGCACCCCCAGCCTCCTTTCTAGTGAGATGGGGTGACGCTGAAAAGCCCTTGACTCTGTGTAAGCACTTAGCAGTAACTAAAACATCCCTGAATTATCAACACCGTTTTCAGCACAAATCCACATCACAGTCCCATACTAGCTACTGTGAAGAAATTTAACTCTAAACCAGCACAAACAGGTACCTGGACACATGACTCTACCCCTTATGTCAGAACATTTTCCCATTCTCCCAGTAGGTAGTTTTAGGTCATGATGTAGAAACTCTTCTGATGACCCAGGTACAATGAACATATTTAAGTCTTTTACTAGAAGGCAGCACACCCTCTCATTGAAACAGACTTGCATTTTTTCTTTGAATCTCTTTCAATTTGTCAACAGCCAGTCACCAGAGTGTTCTTGAATAGTGGAAGTGACAGGCTGTGATTGCTAACTCTTTGGTTGTGTTGCATGTGCCTGAAGCCTCAGTAAGTCGTTTTGGCAGACAAATTGTTTCATCCTACCTTTTATCATGCTGATGACTGATAAGAAAGAATGCATTTGGTTTAGTGCCAGCTGTTTGCTCTTTGGATGAGCAAGGCTACTAAATTTAGCACCTTTTGGCACATTCAGAATTTGTACCCATCCAGTCTAAGATAAATGAAATAGATCTGGTGATTTCAGTCTTGAATTTCTTTGACCGGAAGGCCTCACACTATTACAGTCATCTCTCAAAAGAAGTTAATATCTTTTTGGTAAAATAGTAGTCTGACCACTTTAAGACAAGTGTCAAGGCTTAATTTTACCACTTCTTTATTGCATTCCACTTCGAAAATGATAACAAAAACAAAAATCAAATTGAGTAAGAGCATCTGACTTATTTGTGACTGGAAAAAAAGGGGTTTAATCTATTGGTTTAAACTCTCAGACTTTTTCACCTTTGAAACAGCAATTTACTAATTCTTTCTACATCCAAGGGTCATGAACACACACACACACACACACAGACACACAGATTGCGTTGCCCAGTTTGAAGCATCTCCACCATCTCAACCAAGAGATGAGATACTCCGCCTTCCTAGGAGACTGCTTCTGGCATCTGCATCCATTGCAAAGGATCTGGCTAGAGTCAGACCAACCATGTCTGGAAACTAACAGCACAGGCCAAGGCTTGCCAGGGAATGTCCTGCTTGATCATTAGTTTTCACAGACTGCCATGCTCCAGATCTTGAAAATCTCTGGGCATTCTTGAACATACCATTATAAATGTAGCCCTAATGAAACAGCAAGCAGAATTTCTTGAACAAAGTCCAGGGTCAGACAGACAAAAGAGAAGAGGGAATGTTGACACTTCTTGCACCCTGAAGCATGTAATTTCTCCTTTGGGAAGTAGGGCATAAAAGCACTGAGCACCTTCCTTCCACCTATGGAAAATTAGGAAACTAAAAGCCATGCTGGGGCAAGGTTCATGTGGCCCATGAAAGGCTTCAAGGTTCTTAGCATATTTTCTTTGCTCTTTCTTACTCCTTCCATCCAAATGAAATGAATTCATCTGTTGAATGAAGAAACACAACTAATCACAGCTCTTAAAAATGGATTGACACAGGCATGCTCTCTTTACAGTGTTAAAAATGGATGGTGCTCTAAAATCCTCCAGAGCACCAAAATAAAATTTCAAGACTTGAAAGCTTATCTCAGCTCCAGTTATAGGAAGGAAGCAGAATATTTCAAGGTGCTTTGCAGAACTTCTGGGTAAAAAGCCAACACCTGACACTTTAATCTTGATGCTTTAATATTATGCTCTTGAAGGAACCAACTCTACCCACAAATCTTCAGAGGGAGACTCCCTTTATCCTTCTGACATCTTTGATCAGTCATGAAATACTGAAGAGCAACATCATCAGAATAATTCTTGTTGGATGCCTAATTCTAGGCTCTATTGAAATTAATATAAATTCATTTCTCCCCTCTAAAGTGGCTATCAAGTTCATTGGCAAAGACAGATGAAACCTACATTGCTTATGTTTATGCTGCATAGTATATTATAAAACTTCACACACCCAAACAAGAGATCTGCATTTGCGAAAGAATGGAATGTGTTCCATTCCAAAGGATTCCTCTTTAGTGCAAGTCTTAACTCTTACAGAAGGAAAAAATGCTTTGATTTGGTGAGTATATAAATCAGTGTAAGTTATTCTCACAGCTGTAATAGTTATCTTGTTCCATTTCCACTCCATGTAAGATCAAGATAACAACCTTTTTATTTTGTGCAGGCCACTGAGCAATAGTTAAAGAGAAATGGTCTTTTGTTTGCCATCAGACTGACCAAGCTGAGAATCAAAGCTTACAGTGAGAAAACAAAGGCTTGATGGACACATTGTTATTCATCCCTCTTCCTGCCAGGAAGCCTCTTAGCTGGATTTCAGAGGGACTGTTTTTCCTTAAACTGTTTTTCCTTTCCCTATGGGAATCACATATCTGGTGACCTGGTGGTCACATCAGAGTCCTGGTTTCAAATTCAAGTTGTATTTCAAATTTGTTATGACTTTGGGTCAGGAAGTTTTATCTCTTTTGTACTGCAGTTCCTTCTTCTGTAAGTTGGGGATATAAGGGAGTACTTATCAAACTGATGAGTATGTAGTGAGAATTAAAGTTAGCTAGTTAGTGCACATCGTTTTGGTATTTCACTTTTTTGGGCTACTGTTATTTTTTTCACATATCCACAGCATATTGGGTGTCCAATGTGCCTCATAAGACTGTCACATTTCTGGCCAAAACTTCCAGAGAAAAATGAGAAGTGATGACTTTGTTTTCACTAGGTAAAAAAAAAAAAAGAAAACACCGTAACACTTGCTGAACAAATGGAAATATGGGAGCTGTCTTCATGAATGCAGAGCATTTTGAAAGTGCTTTTTCACCCTTTCCCTCTCTCCTCAATAAACAAACTCTAGGACAAAAGAGGAACATATTTTGAACATATGAGAGTAGCTGTGTTCAAGCTTGCACCTTAAATGGGGCTATAAGAAGAGACCTGGCTGCAAAGATTTATCTGTTTTGTTCTGCGTTTTAGATTCATTTCTTTGGTGGGCCATGTGTGCTATCAATAACCTCAGTTGTGAAAATGGGTTTTTGTCTGGAAAGTGAAATGATTTCAAATTTTGCTTTGACCTGACACAGTTACTTTACGCTCGACCATCACTGAGTCAGTTCTACTGACATGGAATTACTGGGGTTATGCTTGCCATTGAAGGTGAATAAGAGGAGTAGTGGGGGCCATACCAGAGGGAAAGTGGGTCTCTAAGAGGAGAGGGGACAATCAGAAGATGACACCTTCTCAATATTAAAAAGTATCTCTGCCTTATCTGAAAGTTAAAACTAATCTCTCTGCTAGAGATATTTGAACACCATAATCTGGAAGTAAGTTTTATCTCTGGAGTGCATTTTGGAGTTGCTGGGTCATCATGATTAACTGGTAAGGGGTGAAGAGGTGGGGGAGTTGATTAGGGAGGCTACCCAGTGAGAAGAGAGGCTGAGCTGGCTATTTGGTGAGATGCAGGAGTGTATTTTATCGAGGCAATTTGCAACAATGGATGCATATAAGAGATGCAGCAAGTGTGTTGTTGTTTTTCTATACATATGAGACTTATCTCCCTCCTGCTGTCTTCGGAAACAGTTTTGTAGGCAGGAATAAGGCAAAAATACTCTGTACATTACTTCAGTACATGAAGTTGATTTTCTCCTTGATGGCATTGAAAGCTCATTATGAATTCAGCTTTCTACTCTCAGAGCATGCATAATTGAAACAACAAATTCACCACAACCATTGGATATGAATACGGTCTGGATAAGGCTCTACAGTCCCTCTGGTTGTGCAGTTGGCATAAGGAAAGAGGGACTTCACTGCATGCTACAGTTAGGAAAAATTTAACTTCTATTTCCAGATGGGCCAAGTAAGACGTTTCCCATTTTATCAGCCTTCTTTTTGTTTCTTCTTTGTAGCCCTTGCATCTTGGAAGGTGTACAAGTAACTACTGATACAAATATGGACCAATACACAAATGACTTAGGGTGAAAATAAATGGGAGAAGGCACTTTTCAATACTTCCTAGCTACTTCAGACATTTCCTTTGGAAGAAAACCATAAAAGCAGAATGTATCTGTAGATTTGAATTTTTAAGCAAGTGTTTGGAACTTGTACCTCCTGGGTTTTTGATCTATTTTTGCCAAGGATCACTTTTGTGACGTGTGGGCCATATTTTTAGTTTTAAGTTCCCAAGTGCTGAGTTGAATGGTCACAGTCCTAGCCTGTGCCCTCAGTTTTCCAGGTGTCTGTCCCTTGAAATGCTGGACTTGTTGTTAGCAGGCAGAGGCAAATGCCCAACAAGGACCATAGCAAATGAGCACTGTAGCATACATGGATCATCTGTGTAGTTAACACTTGCTGGGCAAATAGACTGGAGATGAATGACTTAACAGGAGGTTGGAAAACCTGCTGCTGAGTCTAAACTTGCAATCATTTCCACTTCTCCTACAACCTAAAAGGAAAAAAGGTCAGTGTTTTAGAGCTATTCTTTCAATTTGTGATCAGTTACAGGAGGAGATGGGACAGGCCTGCATACTGTGAGAGAAATTGTGGTGAGGATTTAAGCCTGGTCCTGTATTGAAAGCTGAACAGTCAGAACTGATGTTTCCAATGATGAAGAGTGAGTGAGAGCACTTGTAAAGCAAAGCCCCCTTTCCATAATACAACCTCCTCTGAATTTAACCCTCTTTTGAATACTCTATATTCTGTAGCTATAGTTGCCATGCTGAACTCTACAGCCCAACTCTGAAAACTTTGGGAGGTTTCTTGCACCCCCTACTGAACTATAAATGAGCTAAAATGTAGGTCAGGCTGATTTAAAATGATGCCTGTACAAAAAGTTGTTGCCTGCTGGATGAAACAATTTAAATGACTGCTTTGGCACACTCCTGGATAGATTCTGAACTGTGACTCCAATACTACAAGTTTTTTGAGGTTTTATGTTGATCTTAACATATTTAGCATTGTATCTATGCTTCCTCCAAGGGGGCAGCACTAAAAAATTTGAATGTGCCCAACTTCAGCTATATCCTGAGGAAAACATCACAGGACCAAAATGTAATAACTTGTGGTGTAACACTCTTTTCTATCTAAGTTTTGATTTTTCTGGGAGAAAATATTTGAGAACTCTGCCTTACACCAACCTCCCATAACTCCAACAAAATAAATTATTCAAACATTCAACAAACAGGAAGAACTAAAAATCTATTATTTTATCAAAGTATCTTTTTTTCTCATTTCTCTCAGACAGTGGTGTTAGAAAGCAATGGCAAAAAGACAAGGCTATATGCTAACCTGAGGCTTTATTTATGCTTATTGGTTTGCCATTTGCCACAAAAATGGTGTTCTAAATTTCAGAAAGCTACATCCTCATTTAGAAAAACATAATTGATCCCACCATTTGTGTCTATGAACAATTTTTTTAGCAAAAGCATGTTCTTTTTTCTTGCTCATACCTCTATTCTCTCCCTGGCTCTCCCAGACAGAGTTTCTGAAATGCTAACTCATATCTCCCAGCACAAATCTACCTTTCCTTTCTTACCCTGCCTTGAGGTACTTTGAACTAGTCTGGACAGGACCTCAGCCACTTGATCAAGGTTGGCCCTGTTTTAAGTGGAGACTGGACCAGATGACCTCCAGAAGTCTCTTCAAATGTAAATTATTCCATGATTCTATTAACATTATTAATTAGACTGGTTTGGCATTTAGAGTAGCTTAACTGATGGTCACCTATCGACATTGCAGGAAAACTCTGACCCCAGGTCTGCATGGCACAGCCCAGCTTCCACCTTCCAGAACTGGACCTTACATGTAAACCTTGAGCATTTGAAAAATCAGCATCTGGACTATCTCCATGAATCCATAAATAAAACCTAGCTCTCAAACCCCAGTCCTTGCTGGTACTGGTACCAGTTCAGAAAGACTATCTCCACACCCATTTTCTTCATGTTCTCTTCATCACTGGGCATTGCCAGTCACACTTTAGAACTTACAAAGGAGACAGGAAGCTTGTGAAAAATTTCTCCACTTTTTGAACCTGCTTGTAAAAGGACCATACCAGAAAGGTGTTGCTTTATAATGTGGGATGCTTGTTCTAGCTCTGGTCTTAACAGCTTTGGAACCAGGCAATCTATTCTATAGATTTCAAGTCTGCATGAGAAATCAGAGTGTGCTGGTGGTGATGGGATCCAGACCTGCTTACACTGGTAAGCCACAGGCTCCTCATAAGAAGATGAAAGGTGAGTCTGATATGGAAGCATGGTATTGACTTCCACTCCAGGGAGAGAAATCGTTGCTGGGCCTCCTGCAGCTTTCCCATGTGCCATGAAAAGGAGCAGCATGCTGGCAAACCACTGTGTTTTCTTATACTTTAGAAGAAGAAAACACTTCTAAGTCTGTGCTCTGCTTCGCACCTTATTTTCTCTTTTCCTAACAGAGTCACAATCTGCTTTTTTTCCTGCTGTTACCTAAAGGTCTTCCAACTGTAGCTGGCACTCAGGGAGCTGCTCTGTGCATAGCAAGAGCTACAAGAAGATGTGGAGAGTGCAAGAAGCCTTCAGAGATGATGTCACCGCATGTCTTCCTGGAAGAAAAGCAAAGATACTCACTCATTAATCCACAAAGCAGGTCCGAAAATTTTTCTCTGGTAACTGATACTCTTCAGACCAGACAAAGGGAACACAGAACACTCAGGTTAAACAGTGGAGAAAGCTTCTTCTCTGAAGCGGTGCAGACTGGGACATATGGTGCATGGTGCCTTACAGCAAGCAAGGTGGTCATTAAAAAGGGCCTTTCCAGAGGGAACAAACTGAAGTAGCATGGCTTTGAACAGCCTACCTGAAAAAGCCGGCAGCTTGTGCCATCCCCTGAAATGTGACCTGGTTTCATGTTACAGTGCTGGCTGGCACAGGTCAAAACCATGTCAACACCTATTCTGAATTAAAGCACTGATAATAAGGTGCAAGTTCTTGTATTTGGGCCCAAACACAATTGAATAATAGAGCACACAGCTTGAAAGAAATAGAAATAAGCATTCTACAGAGCCCTCTGGCCATATCCAAACAAAGAAACAGAACTGCTGCAGTTAAAATACGATGCCATGTCTAAAGACTTCTTTTGGCTAAGGTGTTTACCCTCAGAGGTCGAAAAAAGAAGGTTACTCCAGCCATCTCTAATCTCTCCTGTTGCAGGCAGCTCAACCCTGCCTCATAGTTTTTTCCTGAATTACTAATCTTGACAGGATAGCTTTCCTAGGCCTGTTGTCCCCAGAATTTTCTGCATGAATAGGTCATTTGTGCTTGCTGATAAATTTGTTCTATATTTCAAAGGAGGTCTTGTGAGAAAAGAGAATAACCATAGACACAGACATGAACTATGGTGTTTTCTTGGCTTTAATCCAAATGGATAAGGCTGTTGGCAACCTTCTCTGAATAATCAGTTACCAGATGACTGTCAGTTCCTGCAGCTACATCATTGCTGGAACAAATCACAAAGGAAAGTCCCCAGCTGGCTATGCACAAAGCTATTGAAGACAGTTCAGGCTGACATCTTCTACCCTCAATGGCTCTAAATACTGGGCACAGGAACTCTGCTCTTGCAGTTAAGAAGTGACCCCAGGAAAGAAGAGATATCAAGTCCTTGTTTGCAGCTCCAACTTTGATTCTACTGTTTGGATTGTAGGGAGTTAAATGATATTTTCTCAGATGTGTGAAGGGCTGTTTATCATGGCAGGGTATGCCTGTGATACCTAGGAAGTGCAGTGTGTTGATGTGATTTTGCTTTTTAATGTGAGTGGCGGGGGGAACTAGACAGTGGACCATCAAATATATTCTTTGTTTTATTTTGTTTTCTTTCAGGAGAAAAGCCTTAATCCTGAAATGGTGATCCCTGCAAGGCAGAAACAGGGTTTGTTTGCACTTGGATAGGCTGTATTGAACTGGACAAGTTGACAGGTTTTGGGATTTGGTCTGTTTGTTGGGTTTGTTTTCTTTTTGTTGAGAAATGCTTCCTGTCACCATAGTGGGAACTGAGATGCTGAGAAGCGAGTATTTGAAATAAGGGTAATGGGGCATCAGAGTTTTGCTGTGCTGGTTGAAGCGCTGAAGAAAGGCTAGGAATGAACACTTTATGGAGAAATTTTACTTGACCTCTTTGCTTGAGTACTTTGTGAATTCAGCTCAATTTCCTACAGCCTTCACTTTATTTTATGACATGGATATTTTTCCCTTTCCTGTAGCACAATATAGTTCTCTTCTTACAAGAAATTAATTGCCTAGGATGAAGTCAGTTGAAAAAATTTGTCCTGAGAACAAGTTGCTTTTTCCCTCTTTTCATGTAAGTTTGGTGAATTTTAATTAGTGCCAAGTTGTTGCTGTGAAACAGCAACAATTTCACAGATAAAACACCAAAAACTCCACATAAATGTAATGCTAATAAATCAGGAGTGAAGTTAACTAATAGGTGCCCAAGTTTACTTTGTAGTAGAGATTGCCTCTCTTTTTGGTTGTCCTTTGTCGTTGTCTAATTCCTTATCATGCCATCTCAATTATATTTTTTTAGTCTTTTTAATTTTAGTATGGAATGTTATTGTAAATATAACATTGATATTCCCTCCTTAAGGGTGCACAGCAGCACCGTCCTGGCACTCCAGCATGCATGTCAGAATGTGGTTTGAATCTTGACTAACCTCAGATAGTTGGAAATACCAAGGGCAGTTTGTCTGCGACATGGGTGTCTCATATAGACACCAGGCCATGAGGTCAGTCCACGCAGGCCTCCAGTTATGTTCCTGATCACTGCAGAGCACTTGCACACTTGATAAAATTATAAGCAATGTCAGAAGCCATCAGGAGATACTTAAATCCTTTGTCTCCTTCTAGAGGAGTTGTGCATTTGGCTGTCTGACAATGACCTGAAGTCAGAACTGTCACAGTCCATCTGCAGTGCACCAGTGGGGGTCAGACAAATTTCCTAGCCACTGATCCTTCACCAGTGACCTCACATGGCTTCTGCTCAGCAGCAGTAGCAGCAGTCCCACCCCCTTCCCAAACATGCACTTCTCAATTCCCTCCTGAGCCTAAATGTGAGATTAGGCTGCATGCCTGGCATCTGCTATGCTTCTCCTGATGCTGTGGCCCAATCACCAGAATCTTTATTTATTCTTTTCTTTTTTTCTCTCATGACTTTTTCCCTCTGATTCTATTCTTAAGGAATTTCTTTGATCACCATGGTCTCTCAGAGATAGAGAGTGGCCTGCTCAGCAACCTTGCAAGTATCCTATCAGGACCCACAGGCTGTGTATGTTCATTTTGCTTAAGTGGTCCGTATCTCAGTCTTCCTCTGCTGTGGCTAATGTTACTCCCACTCCTCCCTCCCCAGATTCTGCCCTGGACACAGAAAATGGGAAATCTCAGGGAAAAATCTGTCCATAAAATGGGAGTCTCTGGATACACTGGCAGTTTCAATTTCAGGCAAGTTCTGTTTTCTTCCTGGATTGCCTGACCCTATTTTCACCTTCCAAATGTTTCTTTTTCTTGTTTGGGCTCAGTCAGAAATTCCCACTGCAGCCAGGCCACCCTCCTACCACACTTGCTCATTTTCCTGTGAATTGGAATGGACCAGTCTTGGGCTTTAAGAAGCTGTCCTGGAAGACCAGCCAACTGTGTCAGGGCGCTTTGCCCTGGGGGCTGCCTCCCAGGCTATCCTTGTGTCAGTTCCCTGACCAAGTTGAAGTTTGCTTTCATGTAGAGCAGGTTGGTGATATTGCTGCTTGTTCTCATCTCTTGGGAACTTGCATTCTACTGCTTTATAATCACTGCAGCTTTCAGCATAAACTGCTTTTGTTTTCCCAATCATTTGTTCTTTACCCATCTTTTCTGTTGGCTTGTCCAACACATCCGCAAATAAATTATCCTTAGCAATTCCAGAAATTCCTGAACTGCTTGTGTCCAGCATTGTTCCCTCCAAGCATATGCTGAGTTGCTCCCCAGCTACTCAGCCCCAGCCTGTGTTGTTCCAAGAGGTTTTTCCCTGCTGGAGGCAGGACTTTGCATTTGGCCTTATTTAATTTCATAAGGTCCCCAATGGCTTATTCCTCCAGCGTGCATAGTCCCTTCCGAAAAGCAAATACTTTTGTTTTAGAGGTACATGGAATGCTCTACTAGCCATGGCTACTGCCTTCCTTCACATGCACACGTACCCTGCTGTCATCCTCCTCCCAAAAATATTGAAATGGAGATAATGCTAAGGCAATTCCGTATGCTCTGGTTACATACGACCTCATTAGCACATTTCTTCCTGCAAAAGAAAGTGCTCTTCAGACAATGAAATCTTGTTCTGGAACAAATAAGTTGTTGTTGTATAAAAAAGCAGTGTAGAGAAGGGGATTTCATTTTAGGAATTTTTTAGTATTCAGTTTTACTGAGGAAAAAGGAAAGGAAAACAGCAAAATGACAAGGAAAATAGAACAAGAAGAACAATTGCTGTATTTCAAAACTAGTGAAAATTAGACTAAGCCAAATGGAAATCATAACTCTTCTATTTCCCTGGCTGCCCAGACATGGGTAATAGGCTTGGCAAAGTGTCAAGGAGAACAGGGACCAAGCTATGGTATGTTTAAAAGAATCAAAAGGCTGTTTGGAAGAGAGGCAGATTTCAGCACACCTCAGAGGAGAAGAGTCAAGCTTATCTGCAGCTTATTCCTTATGAAGAGGATATAGGAGAGCAAAACACATACAATGCAAAGACACTTTTCAGCTCTGGAAGGGAAACTAAGGCAGTAGTGCAGTCTTGCTAGGTACATTTGGTTTCTTTTGACTTCACATAGTGTGCTTTAAGCCAAAAGTGCATGGCAAAATTAAAAGCATGAGCAGGATAACGAGCTTTAAAAACTGTGAAATGTGGACTCGGGCAGGTCACGGTGAAACATAGAATGTAATCGTGCCCAAAATAGAAGTCAGAAAACACACTTTTAGTCCAAATCTCTTACAGAAGGTACATTTCAGAAATTAAATTGGCAGAAGTTGCCAGGTCTTTCATAGTGCTTGCACGCTCCAAGCAGAGAAGCTGACAGGCCCAGAGAGTTAACATATTTCACATCTTTTTTGAGAGACACTCCAGGCTGAGAGCTTTGCTATCAAGAAGACCTGCGTCCCAGGGCCTCATTACTGATGTAGCTTTAACTTCAGAAGTAGAGGGACAGGGTTTTAGTGGTCTGTCATAGAGCATCCTTCCACTGTTTCCAAGTTTATTTCACAATGGAATACCACTGCCTTTGTGCACGCTTCTCATGAAAGTGTGCTGCGAATATCAAAAGGCACAGAAATGACCCAGTGTCAGAAAAAAACAAACTTACACAGCAGGAATCTTAAGGAGGTGAGCAACTGTTTTACCAGAGAAGGCAGATATCTAGAAGTAACTTTCCACTGGGGAAATCCCTCCATAACTTGTTGCACAAAACCAAAACAATATACTGGGAGAAGGATAATGGTTTATCCAGTTACTCCACTCTTTCCTTCACATGCCACAGGATGACAGTGAGTCACTGTGAGATAGTCAATGACATGTTCCTAGGATCATTGCATAAGGGCATTCATGCATGTAAAGGTGCTCTCATGATGGAAATAAATAGAAAGTACCATCTGAATTAGATTAACTTTGGGGGTTGAAAGTAACTTTGCCATTTTCTAGCAATGAGGTCAGCTAAATACTAAAGTAGCATACTGGGCAAAGAAGTTAGATTGTCTTTGCTTGGGGTCTTTCATGTCAGATTTGATGCATTTCAGAAAGATGTTCTATTTGTTTGGGGTTTTTTTTTTAACAGACTTTGAGGGGAGAAAATTAATTTCTGAGTATTTCAGAGGCCATAATAATTGGTCAGGGGAGTAGTTCTTCAGTGCTTAAAGGATGGGAACTTAAGGCCCATGAGAGCTCATTTAGATTTGTCCTTAAGAGCTGGCTTAAAACCGTTCCTATGGGCATGGTCAGGAACTGGTACAGCACTGCCCACGCAGTGCAGCAGTGACTTCCAGCTGGGGCTGGGCAGAAGATACAGTTTGGAACACCAGGTCCACACAGACCACATCTGTAATGTTCTTCTTTGTCTGGCTCTCTAATACCACATCCTGGCTCCCTTTCTCATCCATGGTTTCCTAGCATTTCAGTTTTGAGTTCTCCTGTTCTTCTGACCTCTTGCACCTGAGGGACTTTACACAAACTAATTTGTTTTGTTCAAGTCCTCTATGGCATTTTACAAAGGCAGTTCCTGACAACTGTTCTGTCAGAGGGAGGGAAAGCCTTCTGTTTCAAATGCAGCACCATTTGAGTATGAAGAAAACTGTTGTCTTGGTACAAGAAAAATTGCAGGAGTTTGCAAATGAGTTGCTGAAAATTTACAAAGAGGAGAAAGGAGGAAGAAAACATAGATACTGTCTTTCCATTCATGCTCTCTTTCCCTTTCTTTCTTTCCTTCCTCCTTCCTTTCTCCCATTTTGGATTATTTGGTGTATAAACAGCTTTTATTATGAACTTTGCTGAGAATATTAATATTATTCTTGCACCTTGCTTGACACATAACCTTCCAGTAGGAAAGACTGCAAAACTCGCAGGAAACTGTAGGGGTATTTGGGCTTGCTTTTACATTTGAAGTTTTGACCTCTATTGTTGTAACATGTCACTTATGAATACCTTTATTTAATTAGCAGACAATTCATGTGTGGGAGTGACCTCAGAGGTGAAGGCCCATGCAGAGAGTGTTATCAGCGTGTGATAAGAGTACAAGCAACTGCAGCAAGGTCTGCAGTGAGAGGAGGTCACTTGATCCTTACTGATGGCACCAGAGACTGCTGCTGCCTGGGAATCTGATGAGTCTGCTAAACCACAAATCGAAGTATAAGAAAAGCCAGCTGAACACCCTTGAGCAGTTTTCACTGTAGCCCCTTCACAAAACTCCAGCAGCTAAAAAGAAGCTTAACTGAACCACTGCCCAAAAGTAGAAGAGATTTGCCAGCTCTGCAGGGTCTGCTGTGACCCAGCTACTCCTGGCTATGCAATGGCCTCTGGAGCATCTACCGCAGAATCCCTGGCAATGAGCTTTAACCATAGGCTGAGCTTTGAATTAGCATTCCATTGCTTCTTCACAGTGTGAACTCAGTTTGAGGTGAACAGGAAAAACAGCCTCTTATAAAGGAAAAAAACTAAACAGAGAAATCTAGGATCTGTTGTTCTACAGTAGGTGCTATTTCTACCTTACCTATCTCTTTTTTTAAATTACATTGTCTCCCATTGGCATCCATGGCAAGTAAGTATTCCTGGAGTAAAGCCAAGCAGTGCTGTGTTTGGTGCCACTGAGGGCTAACTCCAGCAGCTGCGCACTGGCCACAGCCACACTGCAGAGCACCTGCATGTGGCCCATCTCCCTGTGCTGGCACGTACCACAGCAGTTCAGAGAAACTCACTTCTGTGACAAGGTATTACCTACTTGTACGGAACCTACTTTTGGTCCTTCTGACGATGCTCTATTTGCTTTTTGGACCAGATTTTCCTGTGTTGCTTCTTCTTTCATCTGGGAAAAAGCAGACATCACCTGCCCAGTACATCATAGTGGGTGTCTGGGTAATTTGTCTGCAGCAAGAACAAAACTGCTGTCAGAAATGGGGGACCAGGTCAATATAATGAGATGACACACAGCCTCATTTCCCACTTCCACCAGTACATTTTATTCTGCACAGGTAACCTGCAAGAAAACAGGCTTTTACAAATGTTCTTGAATTTCATCTCACTTTTTAATAAACTGGACTGCAACTCCATCTCCAGACATTCACCTAGGCTTATCAACATGGAATAATCCTGGCTCAGAGCAGATAATTCTGTGATGAGGGATGAGGTGGAAAAATGCAGAGTGAATCTGGAGGAATAATTTTGGGGAACCAAACTATAGTCCCCTTTGTTTGTGTATTTCTCAGCTCCAAATTCCACATGTGCATAATTTGCATAAATAGAAGGAGGCAGCCAGAGAAAGAAAGAAATAAACATTTGACAGTAATAAACAGCAATCACTACACATCTTAAATATACTATCCCATGCACACACTCACAGAATGCATTTATTCAAAGCCAACTCAAGGCCTAGTACAAATTCTTATTTATCACTCTGAGGGCTTTCTGTGCTTTCCCCCCTCTCCCAGGCTGGAACAAAAGTCTTCTTGGTGGTGGGGAACTGCTGTTTACATCCAACATGTGCTAGGTATCATCCTCTAAATCCATGCTTACACAAAAGTGTCTCCAGTCTGAAACCCTGAACCTTGTGTTTATCCTAAACACATGCATACAACTCTTTACACTGGAGAAATCCTTTGGAAGACAATAGCCACAGGTAATGTAAAGCTTTAGAAGGGATGGGCAAGGAAGAAGCTATAGAGTTTAAACGCACGCTGTTTTCTCCTGTAGTTTCTGAGTGTTATAAAAATGCTTGGTGTGTACTCCAATGGAAATGTGCAATGATGTTCTGTAGTACACCTTGAGCTAGAAGAGCTAGAGGGCCACTAGATCTGGTAACAGAGTGCTGTCTCAGCTGCAGACTTCTCTCCAGCTGAATCTGCCAGTACTCTTTGATAGAATTACCACTTCAGATACAACGTACAATTTTCATCTGGAGGTTTTCTTCCACTGGTTTTTCCTTTTTTTTCCTTTGCTTTCCTTCCTTCCTTCTCCCTAATGGAAAAAGACACATTTGTCTCTGTCTAAAATTAAGATATTTTCTGTGTGATTCCTTCCTCTCTCCCTGCTTAAAATCTGCATTCCCAAATTAGGACTGGCATGATTTAATTAAGACAGACATAAGAGAGAGAGAATGCTCCAGAGAAAGGCTGGAGTAGGAGTAACAGGAGGAGAATTGTGATTTTTAAAAATTCCTGCTCAGGCATAATCTTAAAGACATGAAGCAACCCACATGCCTACTCAAACAAGTTGTTAGCAAACTAATTGTGCATTACGAGACAGCAGAGCCACACTGTGCTCATTATACACAGTTTAAAGATGGGTTTAGTGCAGTCAGAAGGCAAATCAAACATGCCTAGACATAAGGTTGGATGGGGAAGACTGCCTCTTTCCTTTTAAGAGGCGTAGGAAAAGTCATTTGCTGTAGCATCAGTCTGTCTTCACGAAAGACTGGAGTACAGGGCCTGAATTGCCTATCTGCTCAACTCAAAGGGGCCTTTGAATTAGAGACTCCTTTTCTCAGTTCTCTAGAAGAGAAAGGGAAGAAGGACTTGCTCAAGCAATCCATTCCTCTGCCTTAGAATAAGATATACTGCTACAAAGTTATTATACAAAGATAATTATTATACAAAGATAGTTATTATACAAAGATAAAGCGGCAGGTAACAAATAGCTAAAGGCAGATGGCCATGCTGGTAATGGACATTTGCAAAAAAAAAACCCCAACGATTTTAAGGCTAACAGAAATATGAGATACTTTGAAGATTATATCCAGGGAGAACTTCCATTGTTGTTAAACATAGACTCAACATGTATGGGAAGTGGAGAACTGGATGGGCTGTGCATATGGTTAGATCATATGGATGAATATTTATGCTAAGAGAATGAAAGACAGGTGTTTTACCTCAGAAGATACTTCTATTCTAATACTAATAGCCTACATAGATGAAGATTCAAACAGACTTTTCCATGAATAGCAGACTTCATGTGCAGCCCTTGTGATACAGCTATTCTGCTCATTTCAACAGGATAAAATTAATTTTGTAGATTTTCATGACCTTGTACTAAAACTATGTCAGCCATAAGATGTTTTAGAATTTCTTTGAAAAGAAAAAGTTACATCTATCATAGCTGTTTTGCAAGCATTTGATAAATGAGATCCAGTCTTTGCCATTCTAGGTAGCACTGTGATCCTACATGAGGATGTTCATACTCAGAGAGCTCAGCTTTATTCTATTAATTTCAGCCACGAAAGAACTAGAAATTTCACCATAAAGTGTGGCTCCCTTAGGTATCTTCTTTCTACACATTCTTTGCTGTACATGTGCTACTTTTGTGGTATACTCAGCGGAGACTACACAGATCCCAGTCGTTGTTACTGTAAACTGTATGACAAGGTGTGATTTGTCCCTTAAATTTAGGCTTCAAATGCTCTTTTAGGCATTCTAGGTCATGAAAAGCTTTTTTTTTTTAAAATCAGATTGTGCTCTAAATAGTTATCTACAACACTGAAATATGCAGGATGTCTTTTATATAAGGTGCTCCATGCACACATCTTTGCTCACAAAAGCATTTGCATTCCCCTTTGCTTATACACCATGGACAAGAGCATGTGCCACAGCTAGACACCTTCCACTGTGGTTTTCTTGCCTATATATGCACTGCTAGTCAGGCCAGGACCATGACTAGTCCAGACAGACCCTGTCAGAAACAGCGAGATGGGAGATGGACTGAAGATAGGATTGCTGGGAAGGGTGTGAGCAGGACTGTGTTCATCATGCCTTGGGTTTTCTTCACAGCCTTTCCTCAGTACCTCAGTTCATCACCCATGGGAGGAATTGCTCTCCTTTGGTCTGATCAATGTGAGACTGGCCATTTAAAGCTACATCATGCAGGTCACTCTCTGATTTCTTGGGTCTGCTCCAGAGAGGCTCCAACTGCCTAGACACGGAAGCCTGCAAGAGAGACTGCCCTTCACCATTTGTGTGTGCAGCTTCTTGTTTCACCTGGTGGTCCCTAGAGCTGGGAATTGCTTTTGGCTTGACAGACTTTTATGCAAGTGTGAGTAGTCTGTACACAAAGACTGGACTTGCACCCACTGTGTTCTGCTCCACTGAACAGCATTGCCCAGTCTCTGTCGCTGTCCCCCTGCATTGAACAGAGTGCCATTAAACTACTTACAGTACTTATTTATTGCCTTAGATAACAAAGAGAAACACTGCAGCACTCTGTGTTCTGTTTGCTCCCTGAAAGCAGGAGGCAAAACCATTTCATGGCAGCCTCCAGGGACAGAGAAGAGTTCTTCATAAAAACCTGACAAGGGCAATGCTGCCCCACTTGATTCCCAGACCTCAGCACAAACCTGGGTGCGGACCAAGGATCAGTCTATTACAATGCAGTTCCATTGCACAGCTGTCGCTGTTGAACCACTGGCAGAGCGAGAGAACCAGGCTGGATCGAGTGAGGCAGAAATCTGAATTTATTATTTAATTCTAAAACTTATATAGACTTTCAAAAGGTCGTCCGGATTGGGTCAATTCATAACCTCCCCCTAGGCCGATAGGCCAGGTAGAATGTCCATCTTTCCAGAGACAGTTTTCAATAACATCCAAGCTTTTATCTCTATTTACAAAACATAGAAAGAAGAAGAGAAAAGTTCCCGTGGGAAAGGTCTGTGTTACCACACACAGCCCTTCACCTCTGACGGTGGGTATCTTACTTGTCAGCACAAATATTCAGAGAGCACACATTATTGATGCCCATGGCCTAAAATGATTCAGCACATTTGTTTTGTCCATTATGTTATTATCTTCCAGAAGTTCCCATCAGATAAACAGTTTCAGTCAGGAAATAGGATATGTCCTGTTTTATCCTCTTTCCCCCAGATGAGTTTCTGGCATAACAATCTAGCTAAGTTGCACTAAACAAAATACCCAAAAAACCCCAAACCCAAAACCAAACCAAACCAAACCAAAAAACAAACTGGAAAAAAGGGATCTAGGCTGTTTAGTCTCCCCTTAGTCTCCTCCATGCTGGCAGAGATCCATAAGACTTCCTTTACAGAACAGATTACAGACAAAAGTACAGTGTGAGTAAATATGGAAAGAGCTTGTCATCTGGGTTACCAACAGTCCCAGAAGTCCCAACCAGCTGCAGTATTCCAGTACATGGTAAGACTGTCTTCCCTCACAGCACTTGGCCCATCCATCGCCATGGTCCTTCCAACAGAAACCATACCTACGTCATTTCACCAGACTCCTGGAGACTGCCTCTTGTGCATGGCTGCTGGTCCGGCTACAGATTTAATTTTTACTGATGGCCGCTGTGACTTCCAAGGCCATGCTGGCAGCTCACTTACTCTGAACTCGCACATGTCCAGTTCTCTACAGCAGGCTCAAGCCCAGAAGACAACGCTCCCAGTGTCAGATATCTTCATTCCAGTCGGAAGGTATGCTGAGCAAAGCCCATTTTCTTTTCCCATCCCTCATTCCTTTCTCTTTGCAGAGAGTGCTGCTCAAACCCTTCCAGCTAAAGCTCCTCACCTTTGTAGAAACAAGTGCACCTGCTCACTTGAGACAGGCATGCTGCATCAGTTCAGGCTGGAAGGGTGGCTTGTAGGGTGTCCTAGAGATAGCAACCACGTTTTTGATCTGCAAGAGACAGAAGAGGGGCTTGAGTTATTTTACCTGACATGATATATCTGCTCCAGCAATTTGATAGTGAACCACTGTTAAGCAGCATAAGTTTAAATAATTTGCACTGAAATGCAGTCTTTTCATGTGACTGTGACTCCTGCCTTTTTTTTATTTTAAATATAGCATGGTGGTGGAAAATTATGTCAAAATAATAGCCTGTTGAAAAGGCTGAAAATCAGTTGATCTGTGTTTAAATTTCAGATTACAAAAGCACACTTGGTACTACGGGTTATCATGGGTTATACCTGGTTTCTAAAAATCCAGGCATTACAATTTTGAGACATCTATTAAACATATCAATTCAGTCATTAGGTCCTGCAGATGCTTTTAATGAGAGACAGGTTATATAGTACAAGCAGCTTAACATAATATGGGATTCTTGACATAAATGTTTCTTAAAAATATTTTGCTTATCCACCAAGGTAAACATTTTTCCTTAGTGGTTGTGAGGGGGGTTGTAGATGAGTTTTAAGGTCCCTTCCAACCCCAACCATCTCTGACACTAAGATGGCTCAGTCAAACAGCCAGAACAAAATGGGCATGTGTTCCATGCTAGACACCTGAGTTCAGTGGGAGTACACATGGGAGAAAATGTGTTTACAGAAGACACAGGGAAACTCAGGTAGCAGCACCTGAAAGAGGAAACAGCCAAAGTGCATGTGCATATTCTTCTTGTTGCCATTCCAAATGCTTCTTTCTTCATAGGGAAGGAGAAGGCTGTGCAGAATCCTCCATGCTGAGATGCTAAATGAATTTTTCCTCATGAAAGTTGGTGGTAGAATGAGGCTGCCACTGATTCCCATCCTCAGCTATGGAGTGTAATTGTGCCCAGGGCCAGGCAGCTGCTGCCTCCTGCCTCCAAATGGAAAGGAAGAAGTGCTTTTATTTTGAAGGAGGATTTTGACTGAAGCAAAATAGAGCAGTTGCAAAGCATGCAAATAAAGTTATATGAGAAAGCTCTTGATTCTCTTCTTCATGTCGGAAGGACAAGGAAAAGCTCAGAGCCAGCCAGCCAGATACAGCTCAGTCTTGCTTTGAAAAGACTTCCTAGGGCAGGGGAAATTGGGATTAGATGGAGACAGGAAGGTTAAAAGAATTTAAAGTGAGCAGACCAGGCACTGGTTATCTGTTGGGGAAGGGGAGGATCCACATCCCATTTCTTCTCACTTTCAGTCATCCACAGGGCCTGCCTGTCCCTTTCTTCTGCTCTGAGGTTTGCCCAAGCAGTGTCATCAGGATACCATGCTGGTCCTTACAGACCAGGTTAGCAGTCACCATGAATGAGTATCCATCTCTAGAAGTGCCACTACTCAGTACTGCTCTGTTTACGCTACTCTTACAGAATGTGTATAAAAATATCAGTATTTTGTATTCTTAGAAAATTTCTGTGCTGTGTGTCCATGCTATGGAGGCTTCGAAGCACTCTGGGAATGGGATATCTGTGTCTTATACAATGTTTACTTCAGTCCATGGCTCATCAGTCATGTCTGGTTCATCTGCCTCTTGCCCTGGACAGACTGTGCCCCTTCCTGCCCTCTTCAATTCTTCATTAACATGAAAAGTGATGTGCAACCCCGAGGCCATGGCAAACAGCTTTTTAACACTGTCCCTAAAGCAGGAGCCTCCTGAGCTACTCCAAGCTGTGACAAAATGCCATGGAGATCTTCATGCTATGGTACTGTAAGAAGATAATCCAATTGCAGTTTAAATTTACATCACTTCCCAGTGTGAGTGAAGCTGACAAGGCCATGACCAAGGAAATGGCCCTTGTTTCATTGACAGCATGACAAGGGTCAACGAGAGCATGCATTCACAAGGTTTAGGACCTCCCTGTATCCAATCCATAATTTTTTATAAGTAGATTCCACATCCACAGAAGAGCAGGGGGCCTATTGGCTATTAGACCTCATGCCACCTTTAGCTGTGGGCTTCCAGTGGTGGGGAGTCTCAGCAGTGGTACGGAAGTGCTGAGGAAAGCATGGGAACACAAGGATTCAGGTGGTCTCTGGTGAGCCTGGGGAAGGTTGACCAGGTACTGGCATGTCTGTCCTGCACACAGGAGTGGAAATGACAGAGAGGTTTCATTTAATGCACTGTAGTTGTTGGAGTTGTGGGCATTTAGGAACGCTACCTCAGCTTCTCTCTCAGCAGCAGGGAGGGCTGTAAGCGGGTGAAAGGCTCTTCCTTTAAGAGAGTGTATAGAGAGATGATGTCTGCTATGGCTTGGTAAAAAGTAAACCAATAATCATTTAATGTCTGATGGTATAAAAGTTCAACTGCAAAACCTTCTCTTCCCTTATTTATCAGCACTGTTGAATGAGAAATCAGATTTTTCATTGATGCCATACAATATGCTAAGCACAATGCAAACTCTTTGGCAAACGATTTTAAATAAAATATTAATACCTTCCAGCAAGTGGGCTGCCCTGATAATACAGAAATTGTCTTATCAGCACATAAACTATTTGCATCAACAGATGCCATTTATTCTTTCAAATCCAGGAAATACAGCCATTCCAAAACAGGGCCAAGTTCTCATTTTCAAGCAGCTCAAGACAAGAGGATTTCTCATGTTTTGCTGGGGTGGGGGTAGTGGGTTGAGAAGAGGCAGCTCCTCTGAGGCAGCTTAAGTTAAGGTTGGCAGTCAGGTGTGTGTCAATCTCATAGAGATCAACACCAGCTTCTTCCTTCTCCTCTTCATCAACAAATTGTTTGTGACCCATCACCATACGAGGTTGCCCCTTGACCACTCTTGTTCCCAGTACACTACAACAATTTTCTATGAGAGTAGAAAAAATAACTTTTCTTGAAAGTTCTTGCATATTACCTAACAATGCTGTAGAGCTGTTTGTTATGGTAATAAATAATGAGGCAGATTTGGGGTACCTAAACCACTATGAAAATTGTTTGTTCTAAAGACTGATATTGCTAGAAGCCCCTCTCTCTGTGAAAAAAAGAAATAGTGGAAGTTCTTCTGATAATCTTTGAATAACAGATTATTTCTTACTAGGAATTCTGCACTGAAAAATAAATACATAAATATGGAGATCTACACACCTTCTCCCCTTGGTACTTTGTATATAAACATTTCCTAAAGCAGGGGGTTATCTCATTTCTCTATTGGCAAAACCAATATCTCCCCTTCCTTCACTCTTTCATTTCTGTGGCCTTTTGGTTGACTCACCAGTTTCCTTCTGCAGTATTCCTCTCTTTTTCCATATCAATGCTAGAGATGTGTACCTTGACATCCCATTTTTTCTGCCCAGCAAACAGAGACAACTTCAGGTCACAGGGGGTAATCCTTTGACTACCATAATCCACTGTATATGTAGGAACACATTAACTCCTCATAACTTATTGGATAAAAAGAAATTCTTTTTGTCTCCAGCCATCCTGAACACACCAGTCTTTTTCCAGGTACATTGACTTTTCAAATTATCATCACAACATTTAGAAAGGAAGCTCCCACACCTTCCCACTCAGTTCTCTATTTGCCTTCTGTGACCTTTTCCCAGTCCATCTCCTTGAATTCCTCTTCCCTCCTCTTCCTACTTTTCTCTCCAAATGACACTGGTCATCTCTCTGTGCCTAATTATACTCAAACCATGGCTGTTGCAAAAGCTTCTTCCCCTTTTTTTCTCCCACCATCTGGAACAGTCCTTTTTTCCTGTTGTTTCTTTCTGCCTCACCGCTTCTCCATCTATTTTCAAATCTCATCTGAAAACATCTCTGCTCCCATGCCTGTGCCTCTTAATTTCTCTCTCCCTCTGCTATTATGTATTATTTAACTTTGATACGTACCTTGGGATACCATTTGTATGAAACAAGTTCTACTAAATAAAGCTGTACTCTACTGGCAGCAGAGCTTAACCAAGTTATTTGCTTTTCCGCCTGGTCTTCAGTAAACAGAAGATCCCCACATGCTGATAGCAAACAGCATTATGCTGATGAACATTCAGCAATTGAAAGAGGAGAGGTGCAGAGCTGTCTGGCAGACTTGTGAGGAACTGAGATGCTGCTCTGAGCCAGGGTCCTTGAGGTGGAGCACATCTCAGCAGGAGGAGTAGGAACAATCCCTGGGAAATCTGGGGGAAGGCAAGGGAGCAATGCAAAATGTTGTGAGGTTGCAAAGCTTATTAATTATCAAGACTCACTGATTAGCTCTGTTTTCCTCAGATCTCATGTACACGTGTAAGCACCTGAGGCAGACACCTGGCATGAGGTGCAGATCTAAGACACAAATGGCTGCAACAAAATTATCTAAGCATTGCTCCAAATAGGCTCAAGGGAAGACAGCTGAGGGCAAAAAGCAGAGCTATAACCTGCTCAGTTCAAACATCCAGGGCCAGGAGGGGTGCACAGAGGGCAGCTTGATGAAGTTACGTGGAGGGTGGCGGTAATTCCCTCCTGTGTATTGTCTCTCCTCATCTGTTTTCCTTTAGCTGTGAACTATTAAAAAAACCCCAAATTAAATAATAATAATAATAGTAATAATAAAAACAACAACACATGTTTTGGGGTCCTCTGACACTTCGTGAGACAGATGTCATATGTCAATGGTTTTCTCATACCAGTTCTGGATCCTGAAGCAATCTCTCCTGCATCCCTCGTATTCTGCACCCACTGTGGTTTACTGATTTAGTAAAAACTAGCCTGCCCAGGGGATCTGCAGACATTCTGATAAACTGATTAGAAACTAATTCTGAATAATAACCACCCTTTTGAGAAAATAATAAACTTGTTCCTGAAAAAAGGAAGAGTAAAAGAGGCTAAATTTATTGAATAAATAATTCGCTATGAATTATTCACTCAGCTTCAGCACTTACAGCTATTGCATTAAAATATTCCCCTGTTTAACATATAATGCAAAGTAACAACAGATAAAGTCAGCAGTGGAGGAATGTTCTCCACGAGCCACACTGAGCATTGCTATGCAGCTTAGCCACAGTGGAATGCCCATTTATTTATCTCCCAACACGTGTAGTCTAATTAGCTATTTCCAGCCATCAGCCAATCAAAGTCCTAAGATTTACATAGAGATAGTGCAGTTAATTTTCACTGTGGAGGAAATTCTATTCATTCTGATTCCTGCATGCTGCCCATGCCAACCAGCCCAGTGCCTGTCTGTAATTCTCCCAGCCAGATACACAAAATGAACTCTCATTTCCATTAAAACCAGCAGTGAAACTTCTCTAGACTACAGAGGAGCCAACATTTCACCCCAGGTTTCACCCCCAGTCTTAGGTGATAGAAGATGGTTTGACAAAAAATGGCCATGACATAGATGAAATGTAGACCTGTTAGGTCTACCTTTTAGGCAGAGGCTTTGACTCACTTTTATTGAACCCTTGTGGTGGCTCTGACTTGTTTCAAAGTTAATTCCCTTCAGTTAGCTTTAAAGCTCGTTTAAAATAGTCTCTCTTTGAGCCACCAATGGCCATCAGCCTCATCACCTTCTCGACCCCAAGCAGGGCAGACGAGCAGTTGGCTGACCTGAAGGCTGGGCTCCTTGAGTTCTCTTCCACCACACGAAAAATATTATTGTGCAGAGTGAAGGCCAAGCCACTTCTTAAATAAAATGAGCTTTACTATCTTTTCCTTTGTGTGCCAGTGTCTGGAAACGGTGTGAGTGAGTAGAGCTGTCCTGGAGCAGCCAGGTGAGCAGATCCTTGTACACATGCTGTGGTGTTCCCCACTTAGCTTGGTTTCACTGTATCCAGAGCTAGCAAACACCAAGGCTGAAGAAATTTATTTCCTATAAAAATTTCAGCCTTCAGGTTCCAAGTTTATTTAGCTCAAGATGTGGTAATTACCAGCTCATAAACAGGAAGTATACCCTCCAGTACAGATCTACTTAATAGAAGTTTATTGGATAACATTGACCATAACGATAACTAAAACAGATATATAGTCCCATTACATGAGGTTTAGTCTTCAACAGCCACGACTCTATCTACCAGCTTTAGTGTAAGTTTTATCCCCCCTATTCAGTACTTTACAGCCTTTTGTTCTTCCCTGCCTCTTCTCCAGAGCCTGTTGCTTTCTGTGGTGATCTTACAATAGCACTTTAGCTATCTGAAAATACAGCACTAATAAAAGTGCCATGAATAAAGGGAACATAAGCTCTCACATCATCATTCTGGTTTCTTGCCTTGATCTCTCTAACCACTTCACATTCCCCTTGCTGGGTACGCTTTTGCTTAGCAACCATCCTTCTCTTCAGAAGCTAGTGAAAAATACTTTTCTTGTTTATGATAGACACCAAAAACATAGCAGTTAAACTCAATTTGGACCACTTAATCTTAAAAAGAGCAGCAAAGCAGTGACAAGGGAAATAGACCTTAGGAACAAAGCTCGGTTCCTTATTAGTGCAGTTTTGTGCAAAACTAGAGTAACTAAGTGCCTGAACACTTCTGAGGATCACAGCATTCATTTCTTTCCACTCAGTTCCTCATTTTTAAAACACAAATTATTTTCCCACTTCCAAAGGAGGATTGTGAGGATAAATACATGGAGATCATGAGATATTTGGATGCCACAAAGGCATTTAAGAGGATCAAGTGATTTCTATGTGTGTTTTCTTATACTGGGGTTTTTTTTTCCAGTGGCTAATATCATATTTTCAGCCAAGCTTTGTAAAAGGAAAATAGATTTTTATTAGCTTCATCCTCATTTTTTGTTGCTGAAATATATTTTTGGATCCCTTATAGTGTTTTCACTATTGTACATGGATGTTTTCCTGAGTCATATGAATAACCACTTCTGTTTTTAATATCATCAGTTCCATTAACATCCTGTAGCAATGAGATCTGTCAACCAGTTTGTTGTTTTGCAGGAAAAAGACTTAAGTTTTTGCAGTCTTAAATGTTTTGCCTTCCATATTTGCAAACTATCCTTTTGTCTTTGTACACAGACCTATCTTTGTATCTTCTTTGATTGGCATCTTGGTATTTTGTTTAATTTAGTCCAATCCACTTTGTGAAGACAACATTTCCTTTGTTTAACTTACATTTGCTTAACTAATTTTATTTGCAAATATGATGTTACTGCAACTTCTGAGCAAAGTTCTATTTTTATTCTGTATACTCTGAGGAATTCCAGTCTTCTACTTGCTCATAAACACCATTACTTTCTGAGAAAAGTTGTATCTCACATCTCAATACATCTTTTTAGACAGAGCTCCTAGAACTGAACTATATCCAGACAGGATACACCATTTGTGCAGAGAGCACTTTAATAGCTCCAGTAATATTTCCTAGCCCTTACTTCACACCTCCTCATGTCTAGCTTGGCTTTTATAAATCACTGCTCTGTGACGAACAGAATTTTGCACTGGATCATCCACCTGGACACTCAAATGCTCTCAGTTAGGTGTTTCTATTTTATTTATCCAGCAGGCTCTTCTGACCATCTGTGGTTATCTGGCTCTCAAGCTGAGTGAATATATCCTCTCCTGTCTGCAGCCTCTATCTGCATCGGGAGAGGATGAGCAGGAGACCCTTACTCAGCGCACACTCGTACTCTTTTCTCCCTCTGCAGAATTATGGCAAGAGGGTGCCACTGCTGGAGATTGTCCGCTGTACCTTTTCAAGAGCAGGAAAATCAAATGACTACATTGTTTGCTAAGACCACCAAAGGAAAAAAACCCAAAAACACCCAACAGCACAAACCTGAACTCCTGCTCAAAAGGAGCATTAAGAGTCAAAAAATAGAGTTCATTAAAGTAAAGTAATATCCTAAATAAAGCTAATGTACTCTCTCCTGTTTCAATGAGCTTCATGAATAATGGATAAACAAAGCTTCATCTGCTTTAATTAATCTGGGTTCCAAATTAATTTGACCCAACACAAAATTAGCAGTCAATTTAGAGCTTTGGTTAGTCAACAGGTTCAGGCTACACAAACACAGTGGGTTAGCAGAAAGTGCTGCAAACAGCAAAGGGCAATATTTTATTCCCTGAAGTAAAAGGCCTGGTTAATTAATACACAGCTAAGGTGGGAAATGCATTTCCCTTGCCAAAAGTTAACTTCACTCTGATGTTTTATTTGTAAATTTAGACTGGCTCAGATCTTCTTGCCCATTCCAGAAAATTCCTGACTTTCCTTTAATGGGTATCTATCCTCTTTTGGAGAGTCTTGTATTGATGCAGACCTAATGCTGCTGCCTTTTTTTAACACAGTCCTTTCCTCTGTCATCAGAGAATGAGTCTTGGATCAGCCTTGGAACTCTCCTTAGTCTCCACACCACTCAGCAAAATTCTTATGGCTATCCCTCCCAGCATCTGAGGGAAAGATGGCTCAGCGTTTTCCCCAGCCATGTCCTTGGCACGGATGATCTAAGTCGACTGTAAAACCCCTAACTTCTTTTCATGTGTTTAAAGGATTCCCCATCCAAAGAAGTCTCATAGTCTGCCTTTAGATTAGCCTTGCCCCACAACATATGTATAAAACTGTTTCTGTGGAATAAAAGACCCCGTAGTTCTACCAGTAGGGCTTACTGAAATTGAGGACGTGAACTACCTAATGCTAAAGAGTATTAGTGCTATAAAGTTTCACACTTTTGTCAAGCGTGCATTACGACTGGATTCTCAGCCAGTCGCTGACAGCACTGACCTTGTGCTGATACGTAAGATTACTTTTTAGGAGTTAGAAAAAATAATTTTACCTGCTTGTGTCGTGTTCCAGTGGTCAGGTATGAAGCTCTGTAGGGATTTTGGTTTGTGTTTTTACACAATGCAGCCATTGCTATTTGAGCTGTTGCTGTATGGCATCCTTGAGGTAAAGGGACTGATTGCATCCTTTGCATGCCTTCATGCAGTCAGTCTCAATCTTCGGTGAGAAAGTCTGGAGAAAAGCTGAAATTCACAGAAATTAAGTGTTTTTGATTATTGATGTCATAAATAAGCACATATAAATTACTTGCTACTGCAGACCTAAAAGAAATACTTAAAGGTGATGAACCCTTGTCTACACTGATGCTTTTGGGAAAGAATTTAAATGAATGAGATAATATTATACTGGGGCCAGTGGACTGGAGTAATAAGTTCATGTTTCTTCAAAATTATTTTGTTGTAAGGGTATATGATTCTCTTACAAGGAAATAAAAGTGAAAATTTTCCATTTGTAAGAGCAATTGTCGCAAAGTGTAATGTTTTGCACATGACCCTTCTTGCCTCAAGCACTGAACAGAGCAACAGCATTGCAATCTGAAGAGGTGTCTAGTTCCAGTGCTCCTCAAAAGTCCTATAATGGGCAATTCCATAAGCCTTACTGTCACTTAACTCAGCTATGCAGCCTTGAACCATTGTCTCATAGATGTGGAGGCTGCACTTCTAATTAGATTTTGCTGAAAACAGATCATGAAGAAAAATAAATCACCTGCCAGAGTCCTTGTGCTTGGTGAAAACATTCTGAATGTATTTGAGCAGCATCTGAGCCTTGGTTGGGCTTCCTGACAGAAGAAAACAGCAATAGAACTGGAGGAAAGCTATTAAATTTTGCAAAGTGACAATATTTAAGGGATCCATTTCCTTACTGATTCATTGCTGCCATCGAAAATATGGGGTTGATAGGGAAAGAAAAATTGATGGCTTCTTCTCCATAGATTTATGGAGCAGAAGAGATTGTCCAATCCTGACGTGTTCTGCACACACACACACACAGATATGGGCACAGATACAGACACAGGTTTGCTTCTAATAGAAATGTTTCTCCATGCTATATAATGTTTTTCTTACTGATTTATGTGCTTGCAGCTGGTCCCTGCAGATCTTCCACCTGGAGAGCAGGTCCACCATCTGCATGATTGTTGCTGAAAGGTGTGGAACATATTGGGAAGGAAAGAGGAAAAGGTAGAAAGGATTCTTTTCTGAACATCAGATGGTGTGTGGGGACAGCTGGCTCCTCAGAAGTGTAAATTAAAAAGGCTGCTCTATCCTACTGCAGCAATCAGAAGGCTATTGCAATAGCCAGTGATCAGCAGTGCACAGGAAAGTTGTATTCCAAACACCTTGGGTCAAATGGAAAGTAGCTTCATGCCTCTTATCCCAGCTCTATCCCACCAAAATATTCCCCTACCCTGAAGCAAAATCAGCACAGCAACTGAAACAATGTGAGCAAATGCTTGGATGGGCAATTCTGCAATGATGATCTTACGGAAAATATTCTTCAGCCTTACTTAGAAATTGTCAAGATTCTCAGTCAGGCAGGATTCAACCCTATTGACAGAGCAACATCCATGTGTGCTCCTAAGGAGAAGGTAACGGTACGTCTAAGGATTCAGCTGATGTTTGCTAGTGGTCTCACCAGGCCTGGTTTAAAGAGGTTTCAGGGCCTGCTCAGTCTAACATTGTTTAATGATGCAGGTTCTTTGCCTTTTGTCAGAAAACTGTGGGACCAATGCCCCATCCTTCTCTAGACTCTTGATTCTCACAGAGGTCAGTAATCAATCACCCAGGAAACACTTTAAAAACTTCTTGGAATGAGTGCCAAGGGTACAGGAGGAGATTGTGTTGATCTATTATTTGAGAGGTTTGGAGCCATATCGAAAGATCAACAACCTTTTTCAAAGACTGAAACACTTTCAAATCTGGGTACTTATGATGAGTTCCCTGTAAACAGCTCACTTTCAAACAGGTAGTTTTGATCCAGTTTTGATGATTTATTCAAACCTGCAGCTCACATGAGACTACTACTGTGACATTCAAGTTCTTCACCTCATCATTATCCCTGAAAAAGTAGTCAGTAATGACTATTGACACTTGTCAGATTGCTTTTATTTTTAAGTGCCCCAGTGGAAGCTTTCAGTCTCCTGAACAAGGTAATAACATCAGATGATCCCTTGCCATGGTCTGTGTGCAGGGTTAGCCTGCAGCTAATAAAAGATAAGCTGAGCTTTTCCTCAATATGTGAAGGCTGAGAGATCACACATTAATTCACATTTGCCACAGGGCAGGAATATGCATGAACAATTGCTTTGACTCAGCTAGTGAGCAGCCCAGACAACTTTAAAACATTTAGAAAAGGACCACAATACATTCAGAAAAAGAGGTTGCTGGTAGCTTCCCCAAATCTTGTGTTTCAGGCCTGGATCATGTATAACTGTCCTAAAGCTCTGTTTTTCACTTACCTATGCCTAACTTGCACCTTTGTGTCAGAATCTTTCTCTGGATTTTTATGCTTTTTGCCAGTCTGTTAGGGGCACTCCCTCTAAAGTTATCTGAATGAATTGGAAGCAGGCTTTGGTGGTTTTTTTCCAGGATAATCCTTCTCCTAATGGAAAGTGTGGCTTTTCCAAGGCTTATCAAAATTTTCCTTGCAAATTTTAAATAGCACTGATATGAACACTGTAGCTTAGGTAAAACTCACAGAAAGGGAGCTGTCTTACTGTTTTGAGGTTGTGTGGGGTTTTCTGGGGACATTTTGGGTACATAAGGAAAAAGACAGTTCTAGGGTAAAGGGCTAGGTTTAAAAAACTAGGCCAAGGCTTTTTGGTGCCAAGGGGGAGATGCCACTTCATTTTTCATGGACAGGGAGGATTCTCTTAAGGGAGTCACTCAAGCTGTTCATAAAGTCCACAATGGACTGTAGAAAAAATTCCTTGATGTTCTGTCCACCAAAACTGAAAACTTTTGTTATGCTTTTTATTAGCCTATTTAAGCAGAAGAATCCCATGAAAGACAGGCAGCAAAGCAATAAAGATTCAGAAAAGCTAGGTAAATAGGAAAAAGAAAACTAAAACCCATAACAGGTTAGTGCATTAGATGAAGTATTATGCATCATTTTCACTTTCACCACACTAGAGGACATGTCAAATGTCTGTGCAGTTCTGCAGACACCTCCAGCTGAACAGTCTGGCAACTTCCCCTTGTCTAGGACAGACAAAGTTTCAAAAGTGGTATGTTCTTGGACTCATGCCACCTTACTCTGATTCCTCCTGGGAGAACAAAGCAGGTGACTGACAAGGTTGATAAGACTTTGATATTAAATTCTTTCTATTTCCAGACTTTTCCTGCTAATACAGCACTGAGTTTGCTCTCCTATTGAGCTTCTAAGTCAATCTCTGGGTCTTAATACCATTACCAGTAATTTGCCAGGGTTTTTGAATTTTTTGATGCTATCACTGAGATGAGAGTCACACAATATTGTCTAGTCCTAACTGGTGAAAATGGGGGAGAACTGTACATGCTGATACATCAGTAGATCCAGTATATTGTATCTCTGGGCAAGAACCTCCAGCAAATGAACACATCATCTTATGCTCTGCTGAATTATATCAGCAATGCTTTCTTGTCCGTGACCTGGAAATTCCTCCTAGCACAGAAAAAGAGGACAAAATTAGAATTCCACATGCAGTTGTTTAGGCATTCACTTAGAGAAGTTAATGCAGTTATTAATGGACTTCTTCCCAGGATGTCCTAATATACACCTCTGATTCTGTAGCTTGTTTTACTGGTTGGATCTGGTGTTATTCCAGATCCAAGGCCTGAAGTCCATATCCTGCAATGAAGTATCACCCAGCATGTTCCTCTGGGCCTAGCACTATAATTTCTGGTTTAAGACTGAAGATGTTAGGAATTTGTTCCCCACTGGCTCCTATTGACAGCTGCAATTTCTGTGGTTCTCTCCTTATTTCCCCTGCTTGGCATCATCTTATGAATCTGTGCGTACTGAGTCTGGCTGAGATGGGTAAATTTTCTTCATAGCAACCTGTACAGTGCTGGGTTTTGGATTTGTGATTAAAAAAGCATTGATAGCACACCGGTGTTCAGCTATTGCTGCAGTGCTTGTGCAATGTCAAGAATGTATCCTTTTCCCACTCTGCCTCCCTTGGTGTGTAGTCTGGGTGTTTAATAAATCAGGGGGGGACACAGGCAGGACACATGACCAAGACCGACTCAAGGGATCCTCCATGCCTCATCAGTCCTGGCTCAGCAATCAAAACTCAAGGAGAGGAGGAGGAAAAGGAGAATACTTGTATGGACTTGTCCTCCAAAATAACCACCAGAATTCAGCGGCCCTGCTTTCCAGAAGTGACTAAACATTTGGCTGCTGCTGAGAGGGAAGTAGTGGACGAATTCCTCCCTTTCTTTCTTGCATGCACATCTTTGCTTCACCTACTAAACTATTTTTATCTTGATCCACAAGTCTCCTCAGCTCCTTTCTACTTTCTCTGCTTCCCACAGAAGACAGGAGGGAGGAAGTGGCTGTACATGTGCTTGGCTGCTGCCAGAGTCCACCCACAACCTGCAAATTCCAGGCTTCCACAGCAACCAGAAAATGTGTTGCTCAAGGGCCACTGTCCATGGCTGTTGCTTGCAGTGAGCTGTCCCAAGCGCAAGCTGGTAGAGCCATTCCTTGACCTCCCTCTGCATTTTACACCTCAGAAGATTTTTATTTCACATTTATGTGTCCTGCGAAGTACATGAGTGTTTTGGTTTGCGCCTGGCCAGAGGCCAGGAACTACCCAGGCTCGCTGACTCCCCCCTCGCAGCCGGACAGAGGAGAGAAAAAAAAATTCAAAGTGTCCGTGAGGCTTGTGATCAAGGAGTCAAGAGAAACCACAGGCAAACTAGTGAAGATATGAAACTAAATTTATAATATTAAAACTAACTGAAAAAGATAAGAAAAAAAAAGAGAAGTAATATGAGCTTTTGGAAAACACTTTCTTCCACTCCCCCCCCCCCACTCCCCCCTCCCTGCTTTACCTCCTACCCAAAGGGTGAATGGAGACAGAAAATTAAGGGGAGGGTGGGGTGTTAGGTCAATTCATCATATTTCAAGGATTGGAGTCTTCCCCTGCTGGATGGTGGGGTCCCCTCTGGAAGGCAGTTCTTCCGGAACTACTCCCTTTGGAAAGTAAAGTCCATCTCACAAGCAGCCTTCTGCTGACTGCTGCAATATCAGTCCATCCCACAGGCAACAGCGGCCCTCAAACTGCTGTGGCGTGCGTCACCCCTCCACAGGCTGCAGTCTTTTTAAGCATCCCCCTGCTCCAGCGTTTGCAAGTGGGTCTCTACACACCTGCGGTCCTCCATGGGCTGCGAGGTGGGGACATCCCACTTCACCACTGTCTCCCCACCAGCTGCAGAGGAATCTCGACTCCAGTTCCTGCACCTCCCCCACTTTCTTCCGAACTGACTTGTTGTCTTCTCCATGTAGTTTTTCAGCTCACACCTTCTCACTCACCCCCACCTCCCCGGCTGGAATTAAAACTGTGCAATCAGGATTGTTTTGAATTCCTTCTTAAATATGTTATCACAAAGGCAGTACCACTTTTTATTTGGCTAGCAGCATGTCCATCTTTGCAGCCAGCCAGACACTGGCCCTGCAGGACATGAAGCTTCTAGCAGCTTCTCACAGAAGCCACCCCTGCAGCCCCCCGCTACCAAAAACCAGGTCTTGCTAAACCACGACAATGAGTCCATGACTAATGAACACGGGGGCCACTTCAAGCTTTTAGAATTATCTAAAAGAAAATTTTTACTTCTGCTAAACCAAATGTCCACTAATGGGTACAACCTAGTTTTGGTGGTCCAAACCATATACTCCTAAATATTTCTCATACTTAACTGACATTGACCATGTTAAGTGCTTTTAGTCACTGCTGACCAGGTCTCACAGCTATTTGCTGTGAATCAGTTTGTGTAGAACATGTGACAATTCTTCTCGCGGATCTGTAGAGAGAAATGCTTGAAAAGTGATTCTACTATGTTGATGTACTTGATGTATTGTCCCAAGAGCTTAGCATGGTCAAATAATAAGGAAAATTCAAATGTAATGATTTTTGTCTCTCCAAACTGGCAGTCCCCTCCCACAAATTCAAGCATGGAAATTAATGAATGAAATACCAGACTGAAGGCTTAGGAAAGGAGCTCTTCCCTTTTAATATCAAAGCTGGAATTTGACAAGTTGATTGCATGCTTCTGTACCTTTTCAATTTCGAATATGTACTAAGGCCATTTCCTTGGAGGCCCCAGGAAGTGAATACATGGAACACTGACTCTTTCTCTGTACATGGTTATGAATCCCTGTCTTAGGGACATTATTTTTCCTGGTCTCTTTGTTCAGCTGCAGATTTCTCAGGTTTCCTTCATAATTTGATATTTTCACTAAACCAAAAAATCATGTTTACAAGTGTCTATGAGAAAAACCACACCACAGTAGGCTCAACCATAATTAGCCTTGGTCTACTGATGTGCCAATTTTTCTGGAGCCATTCTGGTTGTTTTTTAACTGTGGGGTTGGATCACCAGTCTTCAATGCTATGTAAAAACACACCTTCCCTATGACCTGAACAACTCCTCCAGCATTTGAGGTCAGAGCCCAAGAGAAGTTCTTGTCATTCTAGGGGCATTTCAGTCTCCTAAGCATGAAAGCATGAGGCCTCCCTAGGCTATAGGTTTCAAGGTTCTATTCCCAAGAAAGGCCATATTTTATTATTTTCAAATACCTTATTGGGTTTTGGTTGTGGGTTTTTTTTTTTTTTTTTAACTAAGAGTAGGAGAGCCTGTTATCCTTCTCTTCACCTGAGAACAACTCGGCAAGGTTAAGACTACCTCCTCTTCTGGCATCTACCCCATCATATTATCACATATGTGTGCCTCCACGAGTCTGCCCCTGGCTGGCTGCCTGCCTTTGATGTGTTTAGCACTGCAAACTGCTGGGTGGGAAAGGCCAGTGTTGGTTTCAAACTGCCTGGCACCATCTTTGCAGGGCCAGACTCCAGCTGGCTCTTGCAGTTACCTCCACTCTGTGTTTTGGAACACGAGAGCATCCGACACACACTAATTACATCTAAGACAAATAGCCAGAGGCAGTGCTTTCTTACACGGTCCTCACAGAGCGGATATAATAGGTTATCAGCTGACAGTCTCCGTAGGAATTTTACAAGAGGGCTTTACATTTTACTGTGATGACATTTAGGCCACTTGAACACGGGGATCTTAATTCACTTCAAATCTCTTTGGGACATGCATCAAGCTGTTTGGTGATAGCTGTTTGGGACATGTATCAAGCTGTTTGGTGAAACTACAAGAGGCTAAAGGGAAAGATCTCCCCAACAACTCACTTTCTAAAAAATGTCAATCTAAATAATTAATACAGAAACATTGAGAGTTTTTGGGCCTTGCTCCAGTACTGTAAATGTTTTGGATGAAATTTATCTTCAGTGACTCCTGGCTGGATAATTTCCTATTTTGCATGTTTTCCAGACCACATCAAGGAATAGCAAACGATATAACCCACTGGGTGTTGTGGGCTTTCTCATCGGGGAGCCAGAGAGTCATTTAGGAAAAGCTTTGGACAATGTATCTCAAATGCAGAATTGTGACAAGGTTCCTAATTAGGCAAGTGCAACTCTGCCAAGAATGTCTCCTTGTAGGAATCCATCCCAAAGAAGACCAAAAATCTTTTCAATTCAAAGAAGCTGAATTTTATTAGACTATTAGAAGTATGGAGCACCTCTCCTATGAGGAAAGACTGAGAGAGTTGAGGTTCTTCAGCCTGGAGAAGAGAAAGGTGTGAGGAGACCTTATTGCAACCTTCCAGTACTTGAAGGGGGCCTAAAATAAAGATGGGAATGAACTTTTTAGGAAGCCTGTTGTGATAAGACAGGGGGTAATGGTTTCAAACTAAAGGCGAGTTGACTTAGATTAGATACAAGGAAGAAGTTTCCCGGACAGGTGGTAGATGCCCTGTCCCTGGAAACATTCCAAGTCAGGTTGGACAGGACTCTGAGCAACCTGATCAAGCTGAAGATATTCCTGCTCATTGCAGGGGGGTTGTGCTAGATGGTTAAAAGGTCTCTTCCTACTCAAACCATTCTATGATTCTATGAATCCCCATATCTTTCTTGTTTGGGATTTTTTTTCACTAATCAAGTATTTTCAATTTCTTTCTTGAGAGATATTCACAATGTTTGGACTATTACATAAACTCACTTCTTAGAATGAGAGAAGAAGACTGTTTTAAGACTCTTACAGATATCCATTTCTCTCTTTAAACTTGTCCTTCAGCAAAGGCATTTTTTTAGATTACCATTATTTTAATTCCAACCCTTGTTGTAGGATCTTTCCCCAAATAAATCTTTTAGTCCAGGGCCTGTGCTCCTACTCTGCTCTCTGGAGACTGTGTTTCCTAGTAACCAACATCCCTGTACTGGGAGGTCTTGCACATTTTTCAGTATATCTTGAGAAAGGAAAAAATCAGTTTTATTCAATAAAAAGATTCTGACAGCAAAAGTGACCTAGGCGTCAAATAAGCAAGCTAGGAAATAGTGTGCATGCTATTTCTATAAAGCCAAAAAAAGGAGGGTGACATAGGCGTAGTTTGTTGAGGAGAAACTAAAAGAAATGTCAATTATTTAGTGGTAAATATTATAACACAGTAGTTTTCAAAAAGGACAAGATACCAGGACCCTGCTTATGACATTTTGAAGGGAAATGTTAAATGTACTTCAGAGGCAGAAGAAAACATTTTTCCAGGGTCTGAGAGTTGTTTCTCCACTCCACTCCCTAAATATTTCTGGAAGACAAGAAATGCCAATTTCAAGAGCAATTTTACATTTGAGATAAGACATTGGCTCATGGCTTTCCATTTTCATCTCTTGGGGTTGTCCCTGTCTTGGTAAACAACTAGATGTTCTGCTAAGAATTATGGGCCATTTTCCTATTGCTTCTGGTGGAAACAGAGGCATCTGCATCTAGGTTTCCATGCGCAGACAAGATCTAGGACAATCAAGCAGCTAAACTGCATCTACTCCAGCTAAAGAGACTTACCAGGTAATTTTGAGGTATCCCAAATCATTAACTACGCCCTCCACCAGAGTGTCCTGGTTTCAGCATGGGTAGAGTTAACTTTCTTCCCAGTAGCTAGCACAGTTCTGTGCTTTGGATTTAGGATGAGCATAATGTTGCTAACACACTGATGTTTAGTTGTTGCTAAGCAATGTTTACACTAACTCTAGGACTTTTCAGCTTCTTACACCACCCCACCAGTGAGTAGGCTGGAGCACACAAGAAGCTGGGAGGAGACACAGACAGTACAGGTGACCCCAAATGGCCAAAAAGATATTCTATTCCCTATGACATCATGCTCAGTATATAAACGAGGGGGGAAGCTGGCCAGAGACTGATGCTCAGGAACAGGCTGGGCATTGATTGGCAGGTGGTGAGCAATTGCACTGTACATCACCCCTTTTTGTATATTATTATTATCATCATCACCACCATCATCCTCACTTCCTTTTCTGTCCTGTTAAGCTGCCTTTACTTCAACCCACAAATTTTACTTTTTTCCCAATTCTGTCCCCCATTCCACAGGGTCAGAGCACAGGGAGAGCAAGTGGTTGTGTGGCGTTTTGCTGCCTGCCAGGTTAAAACATAACACAGAAAAAGCCACCAAAGTGTAGGTTTTGGAAAGAGAGCATCTATCTCTATTGTTTGTTTTTAACATATCTAGTTGAACAGTATTGCAGGCACAACTTGAGCTCTTATGTTTCTTATTATTTACAAACTCTGATAAAAGCAACGTTATAGCTGTTTATAATTCCTTTGACAGTCTACTTTAAACGTGGACCAATAAATTTTGTTACAAAAATTATTTTTGAAAACATATTTTCCCTCTTAAATGGAAGTGTATCTGTCTGCAATAAATGTAGTTTTCAGTTCTTCAATTGAATTGTTCTTTATTATGACTCACAAAAATGTTAAATCCATGGTCTAAATGTGAACAGTAAATCTTATACTCAATTCTCTTAACTTTGAGGTTGTTTTCTAGCTATAAGGAATGGCCACTTGGGAAGAGGAGAAGTTTAATTTAATCTACCTTTGGGTAACACTCTACTACTACATAAAATACAGATGGATCACAAAGAAACTGAGTACCTTATACACACAAAAATAGTGGTTCACATCCAATTCAGTTAATTCTACAGCAGGGATTCTCAGCCTGGTTTGTATTACATTCCTGCTCTGCAGGTGGGTGGTCGCTTCTGTTGCGGTGGGTCTTGATGATTCCCTCCACAGACAGTGTCTCTGTTGTAAAGGTGCTCTATGAAGCAGATGGGGTTTTTTTTGAAATGAGCTCTTTGAAGGCAGAAACCGAATTCCAACTTGAAGACAAGCATCTTCAGTCCACACACTGTCTTCAGCACAGAGGACCAGACCTACCTTGCCACGTAACTCACAGTTGTCTTCCACCAAACCAACATGCCCTCAGCTTTCCGTTCCAGTTGGCAATATGCAAAAGGCAGGGATATTGCCAGATCCACCTGCTCCCTCCAGGGTTCCCAAATGCTGTGCTGTAAGCACCTCACCCACATTGACTTGCCAGTTTCTTTGTCACAAGGAGTTTAGGTCTGTGAGGAGATGAACCGCACCAAGAACTCCTGTTTGCTTTTTGTAAAGTTTGTTACGGTGCTTTTGGAAAGCTCACGCACAAAACTGATTCCCACAGATTTGGAAAAGAGCAATGCTGGAGGTGAATGGAAAGGTTAATGGCAAATGACAACATATTGATTTAAATAGCGCAGCTGTGTGGTACCCTTGCATGCCTTCAACTTCTAGCAGGTATGAGAAGGGGAGAGACTATCTCAATTTAGGACAGCGTACTCATGAAATATGCACCAATCTTTGTAACGCAAACTCATATCTCATTTGCTAATTTCAGAAAATACCTGTGCAAACACTGGGCAGCACAAATGGAAATGCTGTGTCACAGGACAGAACTGGCAGTTCCCTGTGAGATGCTGCTGAGAGCATAATGGATATACTGGCTCCTGTTCTGGGCACCTTCGTATGAGATGGATGCAGACAAGTTGCTCCAGAGCCTGTTTCCATGGGGATGTTCTGGGACTTCCTTATTACATGAGTTAATCAAAATTATGTAAAGGTATGAATTATAAAGTAGATTAATTTCATCTGTCTTCAAACTCTCTTCCACTTAAAAAATAACATGCCAAAGGCCTGAGGGATATGATAACCATCTACAAGCATTTGATAATAGCATTGTGAATGCTATTTTTACAGCTCCCTGCATAATGGGGTTCTAGCCTATAACTGAAGCAGCTACCTAATATAAACAAACAAACAGAAAAACCCTTTCTCTATATTCACAGCTATAAAGTACTAGCATAAAAGGAGTTATCTATCACATTCAAGAAGAGCATGATTAGATGAAATGGGGCTGGATAATTTTCAAAATGTCCTAGTATAATGATAAAGAATACTTCCTTTAGCAGTGAACTCAACTACTCCCACCACCTCAAGAAATGTGGAAACAAATACTGGAGATGGCGGTTGAGAGTTTCCAGGAAGTTTTGGAAGTAGAATACATGGACAAGGAGAAGACCACAGGGTACATAAACAGGCTTTGGCAGCTCTCAAAGCTTTAAGGTCCTTCAAAGGATCGTGTTCCTCTAGAGTCACAGATAGGGCTGCTCCTCCTGACAGTGTGTCTGTGGGCTGAATAATTCTACAGAGGCCATTTTGGCTCCTCACATATGCCAGACACTGTGGATTCACCTAGTAAGCAGAAGCCAGTGGAACTCTTCTGCTTGCCAGGCACATCTCTAGCTTACAGCAAAGAATGCTCCAGACCTCCAGTAGGATGCTCAGGTGTCTTAGGGGGCATCAAAATGCTTTCAGCTTTCAGCTTTCTAGTGCAGAGGGAGAGCTGTGTCTTGGTGGCCCGAACAGCCTGCTTTGTTCTGCAGCCAGTTCTGCGTGCACAGAGCTGTCACGCTTGAGTACAGCCACTGCCATCTGCTGCTGGGTGCGTATGTCCCATTTCCTGGTCTGGTGATCACTGATCACCGCTTAGAAAAATTGGCCAGAGCAAGCACTCAGGGGAGAAGGCCAAAAATGTTACACAGGCAGCCTACATATGCCTGTGCTTGGGGACAGCACTGTGAGACAGGCTGAGAGGGCAAAGCCTGGACTAGGCAGGGCTCCAGTTTATCATCTTAAGTCTTTTTTCTGTATTTCTAAAGGTTATTAGTTAATGATTGTCACCGCATGAGGTGTTACAGACATGTGGATTGCTGTTGACTAAAAGGCAAGGGGATGAAGCAGAAGATTGTCTTAGATTTTGGCATCAGAAGCAACATTTTTAGCACTTTGCAATTCACTCCTACTTTTCATTACACTCTCTGTCCTTCCTCAGTCTACTGGGCAGACTTTTGATCCACCCATTGAATATGGAGGCTCTCTTTTCAGGAGGCTGAGAAATACACTGGCAGATCCACTCAGTCATCTGAATCATAGTTGCCGTGCATGGAGCAATGTGCTAAGCTCTGTGTATCACTGCAGGAGAAGGATAAAAGACAAAATGATGATGTGAGGATGTCAGTCTCCTGCTGTCATGTATTCTTCCACTCCACAGGTGGAGAACAGGAGCTCAGACAGTTTAATGGGAGATGTCTAATCCCCCTTTGTGAATCAAATGCTGAGCATCCCAAAGAGATGGCACCAAGCATTCCAGACCATTTCTAAAAATATCAGGCCTGGAACTTCACTGTGCCTCAGTTTACCCAGCTGAGAAAGGGGCAGGTGAGAAAGGGGCAGATGATTAAGTTTAATGTAGTCATTTTTTAAGTGCTTGGAGAGCTGCAGAAGAGAGTTCTTTTATTCTGTGAAAGCTCTGAATGATAGAATAACAGAGTGTTATTTGATCTCCTAATCTCCTACTTAACTATGAAATTTCTCCTTGCAATTCCTACAGCAATTCCATAAATACTTGATTAGCTGGAAGGTACTTCTTAGAAAGGCTTTCGAATTTGATTTAAAGTCTGCAGATCATCAGAGACTCCACTGTATTTCTTTTATAAATACTTTAGGGTTAAGCAGTTAATTAGTTAAGTGGAAAGTGGTTAAGGGTTAATTACATTCATTTCATAATTCCTTAAAAATATCTTCTTTCCAGTCTGATCTTTATTTCACCTCAGAAGTAAATTATCATGTATTAATTCTCAAAGTTTTTTCTAAAATCTGTGTGGATATCAAAAGAGGCTATTACTAGGTGACTAGAAATAGATCACTTAAACAGGAAATAGGGGATTCTAATGTGTTAAAGTTCAAACATATATTATTGTACATGATAAAAATACCCCTGTTGCTTATGGCAGCCACTATACAATATGGTGAAATACTAATTAGTAGGTTGCCCACACACCTACATAAGCCTACAATACCCTCTAATCAACACATCTCAAGCCACCAAACAGATCAATCATTCTTGTCCTCACCATAAGCAAATTCTTCTGCTTCACCAGCTTCACACGCTATGAGAAAACCTATCACAGTCTGACACAGCTTGATGTACCCTGGGACATGTCTCTTTCAAAATATGTTCTACACACTTAATAAACAATGTATAAAGTCAACAGTAGAAATTCAGCGTGCATTTCCATTACATTACAAAACAAGAAGCAAGGGAAAGGCTGTGTGGGAGGTGTAAATGGTGAGTGATGGAGAATTACACAGTACTGGAAAACTGATCTGAACCTGTTAACTCTTTCTTTCAGACTTCTTCATGTTTTGTTTTTGTGGGGTTTTTTCCTTCTTAGAAAAGCAGAAGTTTTGCAAAGAATGTGTAACAGTAGTCCTGATTTTTTTAAATTTATTTGCCACTTTATTTTAACACCAGTATATTTTACCTCTTTGGCTTTTACTTTCAGCATCTTTTTAGTGGTGTTTAGCATACTCACCTAAATGAACAGCTGGAAAGTATTTGCAAGTGGAATATTTTCCTCCGTTGTATCAAGCTATGAATCACTGGCTCCCTCAGGACTAGTAACTGAGCTGAGTTTCATCAATGGCATAAACGTGTTATTTGCCTGTGTGACTGCTTGCCAGTGACAGCAACAGGTTCTGGGTAAGCCTGCTGTAAAGATCAATGAATCAGGGGCACAGTTAATGGAGAATTTAACTTGAGTCCTGGCAGACCAGAAAGAAATAATCCAAAAAGCACTAACAAAGAGTGGAGAGTTTTGGGATTTTTTTTCCCCCTGAGTCAAACAATATTTTTCTTCCTAGAGGCTTGAAACAGACAATCAATAGATCTGGTTTGAATAGAAAGAGGAACTACCTGCACAGCAACTTCTCACCAAGTTTCACACAGAAATCCCAAATTTTCCTGGCTGGAAAGCAGCAAGTGGATACAATCATGTTGAAAACAAGATGGCAGTTTGGAAGATTCAGTGTTGGTATCAGCTTGGAGCAGTGAAGAAGGCTGGTGGTTATTTCTTCACTTCAGTCAATTTTTAAGCAAATCTCAAATATTTTTCCTCAATTCAAGCTGGAATTGTTCAAAGTGGTTCCACATCTCTAATCTGATGTCAGACTTAGTATGGTCTTATATGGATGTGAGATTTATGAACCTGTTCTCTGTTGGTATTGTCCTGATATTGCTATTCACTTTATAAAAAAGACCACATTTTTATCATCTTCAAGGCAAAATACAAGTTATGGTCACCAATATTAAAGCAGTGATCAGCATAGGGAATGAAATATATATCATTATTATGCATGACTTTAATAACATTCCCAGACCCATTCAGACAAATCACCTTTGGCTTCACAATTCAGTGTGCTCTTTCCAAAGGAGAAGTGTTCTTGGGTGACTCTTCCATGACCCAAAGACAAAAAGGGGCTTTTTGCTGGCGTCCTTACTGTGAGCCATGACCCACTGGACTGGAGGAAGATCTAAGAACAGAAGTGCCACTAACAGAGTGGACCTTGACTGAGGGTCAGTGGCCATCATCTCATCAGTTTGGCGCACACTGTCCTGCTAGAACCGTGTGCTTTCTGCTTGGAGGCAGTCACAGTTATTTGTCTTTCATTTTTATAATAGATACCACATTGTCCATAATTTCAGTATACGTACTGTAGAAAAGATCATGGATGATAGCATTTAGAGACCTCACACAGGAAAAAATGGATGTGATGTGTAGGGTTGGAGTAATAAGAGCAGGAAAAGAAGGAGCAACATTAGAAGAAAAACATTTAGTGCCTAGCAGTCTAAGTTAATAAAAGCACCAATTTGTCTGGGTTTTGGTGTCATTAATATCAATATTAAAATTTCCAATGAAATGCTAATATTTCCCTTCCATCTCTTCTAAGTATATCCCCCTCAGTAAATCAAGTTTTGTTAAGTAGCAAATATGATTTGAAAAAAAAGCTCTCAGAGACAGAATTTATACAGAGTGAAGTTGACTCAATTTCTCAGTAATGGAGATGAAAAAGCACTCCACTGTCTTTTTGAAACATGATAATGATGCTTCCTTGTCTTTCCCCCTGCATAAAAGCATTTAAAGCTATAAATACTGGGAATCTGTAACGGAAGCATCATAAAAAGTTTCTTGAAAGATTTCCTTATGGCACACAGAGGAACACACGTATTCCTTTCTTTTGGGGGACCTGGGTTCAAATCCACGGGTCATACATGAAAAAGGTGCTTATCACCCACTCAACCCGTGCTTATTCAGAGCAATGAGTACCCAAAATGGTACAACTCCCTGCTTGCTCTGAGACATTCAGTTCTGGTGTAAGGAGGGAGTTGTGGACGTCTCAATGGACAAGCTGAGCACAAGTTAGTTGTGTTTCCTTGTGGGAAAGGCCAAGCAGTCCCTGGACTGCATTAGCGTCAAGGGAAGAGATTTTCCCCCCCTGTTCAGCATTTGTGAGGGAATAAAGGAAATTCCAGTTAGACACTGAGAAAAGTAAATTCCTAGTGGAATGACAGTGGTCAAATGTGGGGTCAGTGGCCTAGAAGACAGTGGCGTGGCTGAGCAATTGTGGAACAGCAGAGACTGTGTTTATTGACACACTGCTAGAAGTTCCTTCCTCACTGCCTTGCACCTTGCAGGCTTTCACAGGGTGTAGATTGGCACACTGTTATCTCCTAGGCTGAAAAGGCCTGCTAAATTAGAGATGTCATCATAGGGGTTTGCTCACTCAATTCAAAACTGTGGCACAAGTGGAAACTCACCTCACACTTGCCTTCTAGAGATCTTTTCTTCAGGAGCAACTATTTGGATGCATTGTCTTTTGAATTTCCTTCCTATTTTCCCTTCAAAAATCAATCCTAAGTTTGATGATTTCATTTTTTAACACACATAAGGTGTGCCATCGGGTCAGTAGAACAAAGGAAGCATGTAGGAATACTCATGACAGGTCTTTACACAACTAAAATAATCTATTTTTCCACCTTGATGGGCTAACACCCAGAGAGAGAGGCTGCTGAACCCTCTTTCCACCTCTTTTTAGGGAAAAGTCAGAATTGGTGCTCACACAGATTGCCTAGAAATCAGCTTCCTTGCCCAGCCTCCCTGTTAATTTGCACGCCATTTCTGCACTGTGCCACCACAGTGATGGGGGTCTTGGCTTCCATAGGGCATCCATCTTTATTCTGAGTTTCTGCTAAAAGCTGACCCAGAGATGAGATAACCATTAGGATGCCATCGACCCCATTTTATGAATTCACTAAATGCTGTGAACAAAGATATAGATTTTACTGTTAGACTGCACAAACAGGGCCCTCACTGAGATATTGGAATTGATGCTGGCTGAATCTGAAGTGGCTGGAGAAATAAGGAAATGTGGAAAGCATCTGGTGTTTGTTTCAGAGGTGTGAGAGGAGACCCCAACGATAAATCATGTGTTGAAACAAATGAGAGTTAGCAAAAGCCAGCAAATTGGCTCTGATTTGTCTTCCATGGGAGGATATAGATCTGTGATTCTTAAGGGGCCCAGAGGGTCTTTCATGTGATTTCTTATCTCTACCCTAATGGCTCCCCACTGCTGCCTGTACTGAGGGACATATTTTATGTAGGACAGATACATACAAAAGGAAAGGTAGGAAAACATTGCATGCAATAAACTAAAAGAATAAAGAGGAGAGCATGCATAAAAGACAACCTGTTAAAGGTGAAATCATCAAGAAGAATATGTAAGACATAAAGTCACCCACTAAAGTTCAACAGTTCAAACAAGGAAAGTCTTGTGAGTGACTGTCAAATCTGTCAGGCTGTCTATGACCCACCAGTTGAGAGGAACAAGCACCTGTGTTCTCAAGATGCATTGAGACAAGGTTAATATCAAGGAGCACAGCCTGGTGGAGTATTCTGTTTTGGCGAGCTCTGATGTAAATTGATTGATTTAAATTAGAATAGCCACAGAAACAGATTTTTAAAATACAAGGGGAACACTAAAGCCTTTTCCTGCATAAGGCAGGAATCAAGCTTGGCTTATTTAGCTCTTATTTAGGGCTGGTAGAGAATGTGATTGCTGCCTATAGCAATACATCATGTGGATAAACATTGTAGGAAGGGAGGCTGCTGTCTCCCAAATCTAAAGGATATCGATACAAGACCAAACGGATTTAGAGGATGGTCCCTAGACAACAGTGTGATGGAGGAAAGGAAAAAAACCTCATCCCTTGGTTGGTGCTTGATCATTCAATCTATAAAAAGGAATAATGGCCTGCTTGCAAATGATGGATGCAGCGTAGATTAAATAATTCAGATGGCTTTCTGTCCAGCTCTCCCTCTGCTAAGAAAGTCAAAGAGAAACAGATGAGACTTCTTCTGCTCCTTCTGTAACATCAGCTCCTCCTACGACAGTGCAAACTACCTGTGCTCACTGGCCTTCTTCAAGACCCCCAAAATTTGGTTTCTTACCAAAGTTTCTTGTTGACTTTCTAATGCAAACTTTTTTGCCCGGGAGAGCTGAAGATAAGTCAAAGATCAAATGAGGTCCCATGGGTCTAATAAAATTCCTGGGATCAGTGTTCTTTGTTTCAAGGAGGTGTAGCAGAGCTGAACGTGCACCAAAGTGCACTTTAAAATAATGAAAATGAGTAAGTGTACCACGTAAATCCAACACACCATGATCTGTAGAGCCAGCTCATGCATATGTTTGTGCGTACTCCATTATCTTCCAAAACTGACGAACTGACCTTGGTGAAGGTCAAGGATGTCTGTAAGTTCAACATAGGCATTTCACAGACAACAAGAAAACACCTTAAAGAAATGTGGCAATCACAATTTAATACATTTTAAAATTATTTAACCATCAATTCTAAGACCAGAGAGAGTCATACCACGCAAATTAAGCTACCAGGCCAGCAATTGTAAGCCCACAGTCTAATTTAAAACATTTAAGAGGACATTTCCTAGTCCTTCCCAACACAATAAGCAATAGATACTTGATCAATTCAATAGTAAAAATGGGGATATCTTTTTAATAACTATTAGGCTGTTTTCTCCTCTTACCTGTCATCCATGTAAATCTAAATCTGCTGCTGTTTTAAATGTAATCCCTGACCTGGACAAAAGAACAACATATAAAATTTCTAAAAGAATAGCCCATCTACCTGCAATATTTATTGGTTTTCCTGCCTCTGGATGGGGTGATCTGAAGTTTTGAAGAATGGATGAAAAAGTAGCCTATTTTCACTAGTTCATTGATATTGGCCTCTGGTGAAACTCTGTGAAGTAACACGCTGTCACAGCACCTGGAAAATCACAACCAAATTTCTGTCTTCAGTGAGAGTCAACCTAGAGAAATCAATTTCTCTACCTAGGACAGAAATGGTTTCCTAACGGACTGACTTCCATTAGGACCTTGATTTCCATTCCTGTGCTTGTGGCTTGTGTAACCAGCAGCATTTGACATACAAGAGTAATGAGGTACAAACAAGCCAGAAGAACAGGGCCCCCTGCCTCAAAGAATATGCTGTCAAAGTATGACAAGTAAAAATAGGATTTTCACTTTTGAGGCACAGTTAACATTCTCTTCTCCCTGCTCATTTATCAAAAAATAAGTATGGACCATCTGAATTCCAGAAAGAGAGCTTTGCACACACACAAATCATGAAAGGATAAACATTGTACTTCCCAAAAATGACCTATGGGCTTTAGGAGCACTATCTAATCTGTATCCCAAAACAGTTGCAAAATCTTGAGAGTCCCAAGAGCTGTAAGTGTCCTGTCCTCTCTTTTTACAGTTCAGTTGATGTGGATATTCTGGTGAAGAAAAAGCATAACTATGAATCATTATCCTCAAAGGAGTGAGGAACTAAGTGGGTCTCTTTTGCCAAAGTCTCCCTTGTCATTCTGTCTAGACAAACATGGAACTCACTGGACTACATGTCTTGAGTTCTAACTGCCCCTTCCTACATTAGAGACTGAAACCAGGCTTCATGGCTGGGTAGTCCTAAAAAGAGAAGCATTTTAAGTGCCCTGCCATTGTAAAAGCTGTGGGAAGGAAGCCATTTTTTACAGGGCCTTTTTCAGGTTGATAGCAGAAGGGTGAAGTGCTGTGATTGGGAAGACTAGTTTCTGGAATCTCGATTCAGATAGACTATTACAAGACTTCTGCCACAGTGAAGGGATGTGCTTTGCATAGTGCACAAAGTGTTACCTAAATGGTTTTCAGCAGAGTAAGAAAAATGGGATTTTACAGTGGCTGAGGACTTCTGATTTACATCCTTCAGCATAGAGAGGGGAAGACAGGAAGGAGCAATGTTAAGAATGAGATAGCTCTGGAGATCTGGAAGTCCTGCTACCAACCAGCATCAGTGACTGCTGCTCAGTTTGCTGGTGCAGAAGGTCCTGCCCATCATTATTGACCCTCCCAACAATGGCCCTTGGGAAATCTCTGGAAGAGATCGGTATGAGGAGAAGAGCTTTTGCTAGATACCAGTCAGGTGTGGAAGCAGTAGGAATCTTCAGACATGTTACCTTCCATTGTATTTTGTGAGAATGGGCAACTGGGCAGAGGAAAGAGCAATGGCTACCAGAAACCTAATAATAGCATCATCCAGTGCTGGAGTTGAAGCTACCTGCACAAGGAGAAATGCGAACTCTGCTGAAATCTGCTACTGAGCCTGACATATGAGACAGAAAAGAATCCAAGTAGAATTCCACAGGCTTGTAATAAACATGGCATCTTTCATTCTGGTGCTGATAGATGTAGTTGGGTTTGTCTTTACCAAGGCAGATATTCTATCAAACTCAGGAGCAGGGCTTTTCAGAAGCATCATTTATTCTTGTAGTATTTGCATTAAAATAGAAAGCACAGATTTCAACTATTCCAGAAGCTCTCTACCTATACAATGCCAGGCAGGCAAAACTAATAAAGCACACCACCCATTTCTTGGCACAAAACATCTCTTAAATGAGGTAGCAAATCTCTAAATTAAAAAAAAAAAAAAAAGAAGAAAGAAAATAAGCAAAATTGTAACTGCCTTGCATATCCACACACTTGCGCAAGTCAATCTTTTATTCCCTTTCCCACCTGGACCTTCCTTTTCATCCAATACTGCTCCCAGACACCTTCATTACTCAGAGAGCTTCGATTTATTATGTTTGTGTTTTATTTTTTAAAATTACAAGAAGAAAATTTATACGAAGCAGCAATGGAATTAGCTTGTAAAGCCCCAGAAATGCTCAAAGCTTGTAGTATCCTCCAGCAAAAATATGATCACTAACTCTCATTGGTGTCATATTTAAGCTGCATGTCTTCACGCCAGCTCAGGCTCTTCTCACCTCCAGTGTAGAGTGCAAAGGCAAATGTACACACAAGCAAGCTGTGCAAACCTTGTCAGCATGTGTGTCAGTGCTCTCAGCCCTCACAGGCACAAGGTGTCCTTCGCATCCTGTGCAACCTGCTTTCCAAAGCCTCATCATTTATCCTGTAAATCTGTCAGTGGCGCCTGCTCCAGAACATGCCCCCATCTGTATCCCCTTCTCTGTTAAACACCCATTTTGGAATGTGTTCTTCTTGTCCTAGAATGGCAATTGGCTTGAACAAAAAAATCAAAATTTACTTGCAGATATTTTCCAGGCTTAAAAATAACACACATGGACATACCCATGTCCAGCAATGAGGTTTTGTGGCCTGATGGTATTGACCTGGAGTCGCTGGTGAGGCATGGGATAGTTATGAAATTTTTGGCACTAGTGAAATGTTTATCAGTTTTAGCCTAAGGGATTTCTAATGAAAAATTCATGCCTAAGTGCTTTTCTTCTGATTTTCTGTCTTTGCATTCTTTTAGAGGGCATAATTAGTGCTTGTTGTTGGAATATGATATCTATCCATCAGATGGTCATTACCCTTGCTTGTTCATTACCTTCTCCCACTGACTTCATGCTCTTGCAGCATGAATGACTGGATTTTTCCCTGTATTTATGCATTAGGGTAGCAGTCATCTTCAGGCTATTGGATTTCAACATTTGAATAATATTAATTATTTACAAGTTTTAAATAAAAATGAGTGCTGTCCTCGATGGTCCCTTATAATCCCAGATATTTGAAATATAAAATATATAAATTCAGTGGTTAGTTTGAATTTTCTTAAATTTCCAAATGTACAGACTGGGTGCTGGTCATGCTGACTTTGGCATAGGGAACATGAATCAGTCCAGTCTGATGTCCCTTTAATAGGAGAATGGAAAGACTTTAAAGAATTTAGACACAATCTGGAAATTTTTAGGATCTTTGAGGAATAGTACATTGACCAGAGGTGTCATGGGAAGGTGGGAATCTAGGTGTCAATGACTGTCTGAATGCAGAGGTGGGTAGGACTGGTGTGTAATGAGTATTTTCACCAGAAAAAAAAAACAGGAAGGAGAGAGAAATGGGAGTTTTCCTAAGAAAATGACAGACTTCTGTTGTCCTTTGGGGAGCAAGAGCTGGGACTGGGAATTGACAGTGTGAAATTTTTCTGTTCTCTGGGAAGTACTTAGGGAGGGACAGAACTGTTTACAACGTTAAATTGAAATGTTCTCCAAAACCTTGCCCTGTCAGAAGCCTGTGTGGCGCTCAAAGATTTCGTCTTCTCCTGTAAGACACAGAATGCTTTTTGCTCATCCGAGGGCTTTCTGAAACAGATGGTAAGTCCCAGCGTGCCATGTAAAATTAGAGAGGAAAACTGTCTCCAGAAAAGAATGTGCAGAGAAGGGAGAAAGGTCTTTATTACTGCTGTTGTCCTTCTCCTTTTTACTGCAAACCTGTGCAGGCTTCTGGGGAGGAGATGGATTTACACAGCTCTGCATTTCTGATGAGACAGAGGGCAAGAAGCAGTTTGACTCTGGGACCCGGTCATGCTAGGAAAGAGGTACCTGTCCGAGAGGCGCTGGCTTGGTGAACCAGAGCAGCCCTACTCACACATAAAGCACTGGTTTTGCTGGAGACTGCTGCGAGGGTTGGGCGTCTTGGAGGTTTTGCTGACATCCAGAGTTAGTGAGTGTGCTCAGGTTGGGAATATCACCTGGAGAGCACAGCCAGGGCTCCAGGACGGGTCAGTGTAGGCACAGTATTCATTATATGTCTTCATACAAGGACAAAAGCCTCAAACTTCTACTTCCCTTTTACACTCTGCAAGTAACCAGGCTTTACTCCCTCCAAACCAACAGAGCACTATACTCTGTGCCACATAGTCTCTGCCATCCTCCACAGCCTGCCAATGCTGCTTTGATGGGCTAAGGTACCCTTTGCTGGCCAAATGGCTGTTTTGCTGTTCAGGCTGGTCAGTGTTTCTGCTTAGGCTTTTTGGCATGTTCTAGCCAGGATGAAATGACTCTCTGCAGAGACATGGATTTTTTTCTGCTGTATGGGCCATCCTTTCAGAGCAGACAGGAAAGGCACATACAGCATAATATCTGCAGTGTTTTAAAGAAGCTGCAAGAGAGGGAAATTAGCATCAAACCTGGTTATAAACAACATATGGAGAATAAATCTCTGTTAAGCAAGGCTGAGGAGGAGGGGCAACTAAGGGGGAAGTTAAGTCCAATGGCAGGAAAGATCTAGCTTTAAATGCTCTCCTGGACAATCTCATATAGACTAATTAGCTATCTCATGAGCTGGCTAAAATGCAAGTGCTGGCACTTTTCTGTTAAGCATAATCATAGAAATGTATTTTCCTGCCTCATCTCATGGCTTAATACTGCAAGTCTGGTTTTACCTCAGGCTATATTCTTCTACTCTCAATACTAAACCTAGTTGAGGGAAAAGGGTGCCTAAATAATCTCCCTGTGCCAGGCACAATTCTCCACTGAAAATGAAATGTTAAATTCAGAAACCAGCCAGGGGCATGGGATCACAAGGACATTGGTGGGAGAGGCAGTAAAAGTACCAAATCATGCCAGATATATCTTGTAGCTTCTATTTTCTCGAGCCTTTTTGGCAAGTGACAAGCTGTTGTGAGAAAGAATTCAGGTAGCCACCATAAACTCACTCCAGAGGATAAACCAGACCTGCTAGTGTGGAGACACACCTTCACTCCTGCATATCCCTGCTGCAGAGAGAAAAGCAATTAGCACAGGGAATTTGTCTTAATGCAGTTTTACATTTCAGTGTCCAATTTTGCCCAGGGAGGAGGTGCCTGGGGATTTCCAATACATCTGTTCTAACAGGGAGGGCAGAGGGAAATTACTTTAATTAAAGTAACAGGAGTACACTTTGAACTTTACAATCTGATCAAACTGGAACAGAAGGAGGAAAGTAGGGGGAGCCACAATGGAAAGGATTTATAAAATATAAATCATAAAGCAGAGAGGAGAGAACATAACAAATGGCAGGCCAGGTGCATCTTTCCTAAGTGGTGCTGAATTTAGCCCAAATCCCTCATGCTTTTTTTCCCCTTGGCCATCTGAACAGATGTCTGCAGCCTTCAGACAAATTATAAAATATGGAGGGAGGAATTCTGCTCAGTGCTGTTGCCTTTAAAAAAAAATCCTGGCTGCTGGTTTTTACTGTGTTTACTTCTACTGCTCAGGAAATAGAGGGAAAGAATACAGTGAGCAGCTGGAGTTTGTAGGAGACAATGGGCTCTTCCATAAAAAGATTTACTCTTCTTTTGCTTTTCTGTTAACCTCCCAGTGAGCTTTCAGCTTTGCTTTCCCTCTGATATAGTTAGCAGAGAAAAAAATAAATGCTATTTTTCTTATGAATGTTCATTCTCCTACTCCCCATGTTTACTGTCCTAGGATGAGAGTTAGACCACAACTCACTAAAACACTTGCAGACAGGCTGAATTTCATGCAACACCTTTGACTGATGCCTTCTCTAGGCTTCCTCTAGATGATTTCCAGCTCATCACTTTCACTTTAGCCCCTTAAACTTCTCTTCAGTGTGGCCTGCCTATTCTGAAAACCAGGCATGGAGATTTATGTGGAAACTGGGATTACCAAGGCCACAACCACATAGCCTACCAATGCCATTAAGCATCTAAACCCCTTTGTAAAGCTAAACTTCAGTGAGTCTCTTTGTTTCCTTGCTGTCCTTACTTCCTCGTGCCATTGCTAACTTCGCAGATATGGCTGAAGGGACAAAGCCTTCAGGCCCAGAGGAAGTAGGATGATACAGTGCCACCAAGAAGGAAGGCCAGATTCACTGCAGGATGAGTGAGGGACTCCTGAACGGTGGCTTTGCAGAGCACTCAGGCACTTTGTAGTGACTCAGGAAGAAAGACCATCACATTCTGCAAGTGCAATTAAGTTCAGACATAAACTTAAGGTGTAAACTTAAGAGCCGTGTGTAAATTACTACAGCTTCACTGGTATACACAGGCTCCTAGCTCAGTTAACAACAGCCTAAAAGAAAAGCTTTCCTGCACTCCATCCCTGTTCGAAAGCACAGGGAAAGCACTGCAACCACCTTGCAAGCTATGCAATGACATGTTAGTGTCTTGCAGCCTTAGAATAGGAAAGACAATATCTGCACCTTTCACTTGCTACACACTTAGCAGTTTTGTTTTCAGGACTCGAGAGCCACATATCATGGCAATACATGCTGGAGCCCTTCCTGCTTGTATTTCTAGAAGCCCTTATTTCAGTCCCTGGAAACTAAAATGGCATCTCTTACACACTCAACAGACTACATATTTTTGAGTTCTGATTTACAAGAAGATATAACAATTCATTCTCCCAGCCTGGTATAAGTGTCTGGCAGGCCATCTGGCAAGCAGGTTGCAAGAAGAAAGAATCTTTCCTATATTACTAATTCCTAATTTTTCAAATTAATTTTTTCCCCACTTCACCTTGATGAAAAAATAATCTTGAACTCTTCCTGATGTTCATCTCAAATGAGCTCTAGTCTATCCATTTCTGCAATGAAGGACTTATAAAACAGAATGTAAAGGGGAGAACATAATAATGAAGTTTTAATTGTCAGACTCTTTACCTTGTTGCCCTCCTGCACCCTAATAAATACCAAAAGATGCATCTTCTATTAGAAATACTAATTATTTTATAGATAATTAGATGCAATTAGTCATAAAAACACCTGATCTCAATAATGGCAAGAGGGGGCAGTGGAAGGGTGTGGGGAGAAGAAAGAAACCTATTTAAAATGTTAGATGTGCAAAAGCAATAACAGTAGGAAAATAAACCCTCAGAAGATTTGCTAATGTCAATAGTATAGAAAGTAATAAGGCTGCAGAAGAGGCAGCATTCTAGAAAAGTGATGCATATAGTTGGAATTTCAGCAGTTTATGCAGTGAACTAAAAGAGGCTGCATTTTGGTCTGGTTTCCTATTAGAAGTTTACATCATTGTGCATTGTGAGTATCCTCTCCTCTTCCACTCTCCAACAAATAGAGTGCTGAATCTTAACCCACTCATTCTGACAGAGGCAATAACAAGTTTCACTGAAGTAGGTTGTTCCATACACAAGGACATCTCCCTTAGAGTCTGTGGCAGACACTCCTCTGCGTCTGAAAACCCAGGTGATCCACGTGGAGATGAGGACACCTGGAAAAAATTTCAGGCAGACTTTGTACCTCCTTAAACTCCAGTCCATGACCAAGGAAAGACATCCTTACAGACATGAGGCTCGACTTGCACCAGAGCTTCCAGAACGCCTCATTCTCTTCTCTCACAGCAGCTATCAGTGAGAAGAGAAGCACGAGCCCTCCCTGCTCTGCTCTGTGACATGCAGTGGGACCAGGAGGTGTTGGTGGGTCACTAAGGCCACATTCCCCCACATTGGTGCTGTGGTGCTGCCGCCAGGGCAAGGGACATGGGAGAAGGTTTGTGTGGCTGCCGGCAGAAGGCACATACTCGGTGGCTCCCCAGACATGCCCAAGCTCTGTGACTCTACTTTTACTGCAGCAACTCACCTTCTACATCTTCTCCCTTCTCTACTCGGATGTAGCTTTATAAGGATAGCTCTGCAGCTTTCCTCTGGAGCTTCCCACCCTTCTAAGGAAGACAAAAGAAACTAGAAATTTGTATGGTTTCTGGTAATAGGCCATCTCCCAGGCGGGATTGAATTATCAGTGCTATTTCTTACAGTGAGATCAACAAGCTACTCTGTACATACCTTAGACAGTACTTTATGGCCTTTTAAATCAACGTGCTCTCAGATCTCTCGCAGTATCACCTATGGCACAAATTCTTTTTCTCCAGTTTTCTGTAAGATGCCATAATTAGATGGATTAGGGGAGCAAACAGTCCATCATTTACCTTCTTGAATGTGGTAGATGAAACTCTGCTATACAGCATCACATCCCATTAAAAGCCTGCCTCACTGAACACAAGCTATTTCACAGTGATGGAGGTCTTAATAACCGTGCCTAAAGGGAAGTTATTATTGGAAAGAAATATCAGGCATATAAGCCATGGCAAATGCATGGATGATGTTCGGGCTCGAAACTCACATCATCAGGTTGTGATCCAGGCCAGCAGGCAGCAGAGCAAATATGCTACTGGACTGCTGTGCATAATCTCAGAATTCAACATGTGTACCCCATGACTTATGTCCTGCAGACATGCAGAAAAGAACTGAATTTCATTTCTGCCTGCAGCGCCTTTTGCCATGTGTCCTTTCTTATTCATGAGTTTAACCCACAGCGTGCCACACTACCAGAGTCTGTGTACAGCACACAGCATTGCCTTGCAGTCCTTTTTGTTCTGTATGCAGATGCTTTTGACAACCCCACCTTCCGATTTATTTTCTTTGTGCTTGCTTCTTTTTTATTTTTCCTTTTTCCCTTTTTTTTTTTTTATTATGCTTTCTAACATCAATGTGAGGCTCAGTTCAATAGCACAGCCGTGCAAAATGATCTACCTGCTTCTCTGATGTGGCTGACAGACGAGGTATTCTTTGGAGAGGTGATTTGAGCTGATTGAGTTATACCAAGAGAAGTTGCAAAGACAACCCAAAACAAATATGCAAATTGTTTCTGATGTTATTCGTTGGACCCTCCTGTTCAAGTGCTTGTTATTTTTACAACCTTATTCACAGAAATACCAAATACTTTCTGAATGTTAGCATGGATGATTATCTTTTAAACACTTCCAGACATGAGGAATCTACAACTTCTCTGAGAAACTTCCTTCAGTGTCTCACCACCCTCTGAGTAATGGTGATGAACAATTTAGACACAAATATGTTGGTGTTGTTCATCTACCATTAATGAATAACAAGTACAGCTCTAGAATAAGGACTACTTTTTTCAAAAGGCCTGAAGTTCATCACTTCATTTTTTCAGGTGAACCATTTATCCACATGAGCTATAAGCTTTTAAAGAATATATCTGTAAAGAAAAACTATACACCCTAAAAATGCCGTGGGACCCAGAAACACCTTCAGAAGTTTCAGTGTTAGCACAAAGCAATGGAGTGTCTGAAACATATATTGTCTCCTACTAGTTATAAAAAAATGCTGGAACTTGTAATGAAGTATTTCCAGAAAAATGAGGCTTTCCAGAAAGCACCCAAAATTCTGGGCAGAATGAGGTTATGTCCTTCCTAACAATGGCACCTCTGCCTGTCAGTGTGGACTCTGAATCTGCCTTTATTCTGGTTGAAGAGGATGCCTTGATTTATCTAAGTCTGGTCAGACAAAGAAGCCAAACCACAGCAAAATCCCCAAATGCTGTGGCGCAAGATGAATGTAGGGAAAGGTAACATTTCGCCACGGTATGCACAAACATGCATGTTTGGGAACTGGAGTGGGTCATGTGACGTGGCACATTCTTTGTGTCCTGTACAGCATCTGGATATAAGCACGGAAAGGCCTCCAACTGAGAGGGAAGAAATGGAGGGAAAGGTGGAGCTGAGAGGTTAGGAGCACTTTTCTCCATGCTGCTATTTCAGCACTGCTGCTTCTAATTTGTGTTTAGATACGAGCAGCTGTCCTCTCTGTGCCTGTTACATCTCCACAGAAATCAATCATGAGCTGGCATATTCCTCCGCTCTCCCCAGGTCTGGCTGCTGCTGAAAAACATTGTTTCATCCTAAGCATTGCAGTTCTTAGTATACACGATTTTAATGTGAACACTCAGCAGTAATCTCGTATCCTTTCTGTTGGACAGTTTTGCTTTGGCTCATCTAGTTTTGAATGTTGTTGGGTTTTATAGGGATGTTTTCAGCCAGTCTTTAAAATGAATTATTCCTTTAAAACCCAAGTGTATTCGAGGTTCATCAGGCCAAAATAAACATACAGTGACCTGTGAATTGCTGACATGATGCACAAAGAAGCAATTTTAAGACACAGAGATCCCATACCAGAGTGAGCCCATATCCTAGATAAAGCAGAGATAACACCTGGAAGGAAAAAAAGTGACTGAGCAGCACACCAGCTCTGATGAAATCTCAGTGGGCAGAGAGCTTTCAGAAACTCCATGATAACTAGTTTGAGGCTGGAGTGGGTATGAAGGTCCCAGACTCTTTCCAAGCTAGGTTTTACATAGAGCAACTTGCAGCAGGAAGGAAGGCTGTGAGTGGAGTTCAGCACACCAAGGCTGCAACCAGGTGACAGGGTCAGGGAAGATGCTGCAGCAGAAGGATCTAGTAAGAGTTGGAGCACTGGCCCTGTGGCTCAAGCAGACCCTGTCATGCTCAGGAAGGTGAAAAAGGGTAGCTGGAGAACTCATAAAACATCAAGCTTCTCCTAACTCCATCTCTTCCTCTAGATCATTCTTTATTTTCTGTTGCCATAACTCATCTTCAACTACTTAACTGCCACTTCTCATCCCAAAGGACCAGGCATTCACACCGACTCCAGACAGAGCCTCTTGTCATAAAACATATTGGTAATGCATTCAATTCACAAAAGAGTTCCTCAGGATGGAGCCTGCCAGAAGGGGAGCAGGGCAGGTGTGTCTGTTCTCTGTGAGCTTGGAGTTTACAGCTTTGCAGACAGTTCAGGAAAGGCTCTGATGTTTGCCCTGCTTCTCCTCTTGGAGTGCAAAGTGATGGTTGAAGTGATCCTCTAAAATAAGGGGCAGGAAAACAATGCAGAGGAAAAGGGAACACTGACATTCCCTTGGGTTGTGTGTGCACAGGTGTGTGTGTGCATGTTGCTTCCCTTTCCTGCCCCTCCCTTCCATCTCATTTCTTAAAAAACAGGCAGGAATTTGAGAAAGATAAAAGGATGTGGCTTGTCTTTCTACCCCTCCCCTTTCTGCACTATAAATTCTTAAACAGGCCCAAGAGAGTAAATTGCTTTTTTAAGTTTATCAACAAGAAGGCAGCCCAGAAGATTTACAGTTCAGTGCTCAAAGATTGCGTTCATGTTTAGCATGAAGCTTTCATACCAGAAAATAATTAAATATATATATAGGGAAGGGTGGCTCCCCTCTCCTGATGGTATAGAATTTGCATTTTGTGGATGTAACTCATCTCCCTGATGCATTTCTAAGTTTCCAGTCTCGTCTGAAGTAAATTGCCTGCTGTAGTCAGGGTTATAATAAGACCTACCCCAGTTGGGACACAGGAGAGATGTACTGTACCACAGAGATAGTTCCACTTAGTGCAAACTATTTCACAAAGCATTTTCCAAAAATGACAATTTGGGCTTTTCAGATATGCACCATGTCATTGAAAAACAGTTTCTTAAGCCTGCTTTATGCCATAATTTCTCACTGTAGAAATATCAGATGCTATTTCTGACAGTTCTAATTTTCAATTACTAGCAAAAGTGAAAGATGGCAAACACTGAAAAGAGGACAATATATCCACATACATGTACATGTGCTAGCCTGTGACAGAAAATTAGAGAAAAGGAATGCTGATAGACAGTCTTAGAAAACAACAGGGAAAAAGAACCATTTCCTTGAAAAATAAGAATGTGTATTTGCAACATTAGATTTTGTCTATTCTATTCAAATCCATTAGGTTTTGAACTACATTGTTTTTTCAGAAGAACTGATCTTCTTTTCAGAAAGCTCAAGAGAACCAGAATGGATCTAATCTGGTGTTGGTTACCAAGATGAGTCTTGGGAAGAATTTTAGTCTCCCTATGATAAAGCCCCATTTAGGGGGTACACCATGGCAATTTCTGGTTCCTTCTTCTCTATCAAACTGGTTTTTCTTATCTCTAGTAGAATAGATCCTATCACTTGTTAGCTGGGATAAGAAGTCGATCCCCACCTGGCTATACCCTCCTTCCAGGTGGTTGTAGAGAGTGATAAGGTCACCCCTGAGCTTCCTCTCCTCCAGGTTAAACAGCGCCAGCTCCCTCAGCAGCTCCTCACGGGACTTGTGCTCCAGACCCTTCCCCAGCTGTGTCGCCCTTCTCTGGACAAGCTCCAGCCCCTCAGTGTCCTTATTGTGGTGATGGGCCCCTGGTCCATGTTCAGCCATTGCTGACCAGCACGCCCAGGTTCTCTTCCTCCAGGCAGCTTTCCAGCCGCTCTCCGTGGTGCTCAGCCTGTGTCACTGCAAGGGGCCATGGTGACCCAGCTGCAGGACCTGGCACTGCACACTGTTGCCAACAATGTGTTTACCCCCATCATACAGGGAAAAAGGTCTCTGGAGTTCTTTCATTCCTGGAACTAAGAGCATAGGCACAAATCTGTTATCTCTAATGTAAAGGTCATTAATCACCCCTTTCAGTATGGGTGAAGCCCATTTTTACCGTGCCTTAGTCCACCTTAGTTATACCACAGACCCATCACAAGAGCCATCATTTTTGTCACTGACCACTTATGTCAGTGCACAAATATTGCTATACAAGTGTTTAAAATAATAATTAGAACTCAATGAATAATGAATAAGATGAATAATTTATTCAAATATATTGCAAAACTTGAACAACTTAGTTGATGAATATATTTAATAACTCACCCTGTCCCCATCTTTGTGAATAATATTTCAAACTAGATGAATAATTTGTTTTTTAAAAATTGTAGCATTTGTTATATAAATTATCCATTTAATATTACTCAACCAACTCTAAATAATAGTGAATTACCAACAACTGCATTCTTAAATGGCCACTGGAGGCCCAAATAATCATGTCTGAGCATTCTGGGAAGACTTTTTCTTCTAAAATACTTATTGTGATTAAATATTATCTTTCTAACTCAGGAACTAATTTTTACTTTTTAGTGGAGTAAAAGAAGACATTAGCAGAAAAGAATAAGGATGTCCATTCTTTTGCTAAAACCTTAGTAACATGCCCACCTTCAGATGGGATGAAAGTTACCACATATGAAGAAGCACAGTAGGACAGAAGTGTAATTATGCCCATATTCCTGTTTTCTCATCTCCAGTGTAAAACTGGTGAAAGAAACTCCAGAGAGAAAGCACTGAGGTCTGCAGCAGTGATCCTGAAAGAGGGTGTTGTACCACAGGATATCAGGTTTGCAGTGTGCAATTGCAGGGTCAGTGTCAATTCAAATCAACAGAGCTTCCTGCAGCTGGGATATGAAGAGGGAGAACCCCAAGACAGAAGTGACAAATAAGCAACCCTTTCACCCAAGGATACATCCACAGTGAGAGTAAATGAACCCACATTAAGACCAAGAAAGCAGTAACTGTTCCTGCTGCCTGATAATCACCACAGGTCATGGGTGAGAGATTTTCTTCTCTACTGATCTAATGTACTTTCCCCCCAACCCTGGATGCCTTTGTTCAGCACTGATAGATTCTCAGACCCAGGACTGAGCTTCCCCAAGGAGCCGTGCAGTGTACTTGGTAGCAATCCAGCTTTTGATACTGAAGATAATATTTATTGCTCAGGGAGAAAGAGCTCATATTTTTTTCAACTCCTACCTGGACTGACCTAGTTGGGTTTAGCCTTGAAGAAGAAAAATGCAGCAAAGTGCCCTTAAAGATTAAAATTGATTTTACTTTTTACAGCTTTGCTGTAAAGCCTTGGGCTGAGGTACAATTTGCAGTTATAATTATAGTATTTTAAACATACAGTTGTTACTTGTAGCCTTCATGATTTTGGCTCGGATGCCTCTGGACGTGTGACCTCAGGGTTTTATTCAAGTGTTCTCTCCATAATCATCTCATTAAAAATTGAATTGTGTAAAGATGAAGCTCACAATCCTACCTTTCTCAATTACCTGTAAAGCCTTTTATACAGATAAACTCAAGGGGCCAAGTACACAGCCTCTCCTAGGGCTGTTGGGCACTGCCATGTGAAATGAAATTCACAGGTTGTTCTTGTTCTGAGCTGGTTCTTCAGGGTCCTCTAAGGCTGGCTTTATTTGCTTTGGTCACTCACTTGTGACCGCTAGTATAAGTCTTTGACCTTTGAGCATCTATCTGAAGGAAAGTACAGGGTGTCTTTTATAAGGTTTGAGAGCTGTGTGAAGCCAAAAGTCTCAAGGCACCCAGGTCAGTGTGTGCAGATACAAGGCTGGAGGGCTGGAGCACTCTTGAGCTTTGCCTTAATTTTCTTACCTACTGAGTAAGTTGCCACATTCCAGCCTATAAGAAAACATCATTAACTGAGGAGTTCAGGCTCCAGTGTGAGTCCATGCCTTGAGTTAGATGGAACCTTAGCAGCCTGTAGGTTAGTTGCCTGAACTGAAGATCGTATTTTATTTAACACACTCTGTAAGGACTGGAAGGCTCTTTGTATTTCCCCACATATACAAAGATTGTCTGAGCAGCAGTTGGGGTTGCACAAACATTCATCCTAACTGCTTCTGATTAATTGAGAAGGCCCTGGAGAAGGAACAATTTCTGTATCAGGCCCAGTTTGATATTTCATACAGAAAAACAAAGTACATGGATGGAAGAGGCATAAGATGTCTTAACAGCAATGCCTGTGCTGGATTTATAGATATTTCCAGAGGACTGAACAAGCAATTACAGATGGGAGAATGTAGAACAGTCATGACTCATGTTTTGGGGAAGGCTGACAAGCTCCTAGTCAACTCCTTCCAGCACAGGCAGAATATCCACACACAGTACTTGAACCATGGACCCTGGAGCCCTTGTCTCCTGCTGCAGGATACCAAAAGAATCTCAGGGACTTCAGTTGCTGCAGTTATAACCAGTGGCAGGAGAATGGCTTTCCCTGACATGCATTTCTCTATCTGTGAAACAATGGGTTTAAAACATGGATTCCAGTAAGGGTTACCTCGTGAGAGTCACTGCTTTAGGACATGCAGACCCTGACCTCCTCATCTCTTGTTTTTCTAAGCTCACCACTCCAGCTCCCTCGCCTTAAGCCATTGCAAAAGCTCTTGCAGATATCACTCATATTTCCAAATACTTTAAAAGGTTTAGTTCAGCTGGAACTACACTTCTCATTTGTGTGTATGCCCTGCATAACCTACCTGTTATTTGAGCACAAGAGGCACAGAGCAAATTCATTCCACAGATCAGAAAAACTCCCAAACTTCCTCTGTTTGTGTGCGTGTCTGCACTTCTGTGTGTGCGCACGTGTAGCGGCACATTTCTCTGTGGAAACTTTAATTGGACTCTCAGTCCCCTAAAAACAAGTATAGCCTATAGATTTGTTTATGAAACTCAGCCACTGAATATTTAGTATTAGAAGAGTCAATTTCAAGCTGTGCACTTGCAAAATCAGGCAATGAACCATACAGACATCTGCTATCTTGCCTCAATTTATACTGCAATGGGAAGCTCCATAATGCCAAGTGATATTAAACTAACTGGTGTAAAGTGGGCCTTAACCTTTAATTGGCAACCTGGAATGCTCGCAGTTCAGCTTGGCTGGACTTCCAGGAATTCAGCCTATGAACTAAACCAGTGCAACCTATCAGCTCCTTCCACAATGTGGCTTGAATGTTATTTCACCGCACAAGCTAACTCCCAGGTAAGCAGTCCAATTTTCTCCATATATAGGCATTTTTGGGAACTTACTAAGTCATTTAAGTTGCCTGCTTTTATGATATAAAATCATGGCAGCCAGGCATATACAGTGTTCTCATCTCAAGCACTTCTGCAATAGTAAATATTAAGTCTATTTTAACAGCTGCATTCCTGGACTTTTCTGTAATTTCAGGGAACACTTGATACGCACCAAGGTTGCAAAGATTGCATCATAAGATGTGGTGGGTGGTTGCTTTCTGCAGTACATAATTGCATTGCCAATAAATGACCAGGACTTCTCCGTGCTTCCTGTGTTTAACGAATCTACATTATGCTTTTTCACCTGTGGCACTAGGTAGAAGAGTCCAAGTACATTTTGTATAGCTCATAGGGAAAACTATTTGATGCCTTTGATTATTTTGTGGACTTTTATAGCACCTTCTCTGTTTCTGATGTTCTTTCTGAGACCAGGCCATGCTGAATCTCCAAAATACAGGTGCACAATGGATTTTCTAGAGGGATTAAGATATTTCAGGTTCTGAGTGCTATCCCATCCTCAAAGTTCCTAACATCTTGATTGCTTTTGGCAACTCCTGTACCCTAAACTGATATTTTGTAGAGATATGTATTATTACCTGAAGATCTCATTTCTAATTGTAATAGGCAGCTCAGAATCCATCATTATGTACGCAAAACTCGGATTTTTTCCCCAGAATGCATTGCTGCCCAGCTGCTTGCTGTAGTGATTGGCTTTTACAGTGTTTCACAGTCATGCCTTTTGTTGCTCAGAATAATTTAGCATTACCAAACATCTCACAATTAATTCTCTTTTTATATATCATTTATGCACAAATGAGCAGTATGGGCCTGAACACAGATCTGTGCGAAGCTCCATGGACAATGACCTTCTCTACAAAAAAACATAGCCCTCTCTCCTGTCTTATGATTAGCTACATGTTCACATGAGGACATTTGTTCTTATCCCATGACAACTTAGGGATTTTTGTTGCTAGTAGTAGTTGTTGATTTTGTAGAATGCCTTTCATGAGTTTACATGGACTATAACCACGAGATATCAACGATGTATACATCAACACGGAAAGCTGAATCCCTACAAAAAAAGTTCTGTTGTGAAAACTTGCCCAAGCTCTTCATCCTTAGTGTAGTTAGAAAGATTTGTTTTTTCTGCTATAATTTTGTTGACTTGAAGCCTCCTGTTCCTTCATCTTTCATTGGCCATACATAATAATCAGTGTCTCTGCTTTTTGGCAGTTCATTTCTTGGTCCCTCTTACTGACCTCCAGCATTCTCAGCCTATTGTTCCTTTAGGGTGTGTTTTGTTTTGATTGTGGGGTTGGTTGTGGTTTTGTTTGCTTGGCTTTTGTTTTTAGAAGACACAGCTTTGTGTTTTTTAAATAATTCCTTCTTATTCCTAATAAATCTCCCTTATGCTTCTATTAAGCTAGGCCTGTTATCTTTTGGTCTTTCTCAAGTATTTACTGATAGATACTAAGTGTTTTCTATGACCATCCATCATGACATCTTTAAACAACTTCAGTGCTGTCCAGAAAAAAAAAGATTTTTATATTGCAACCACTTATTTTAGCTTCTTTATAACAAGACCCTTATTTTTGCATAGTTAGGATTTTTTTTTTTAATTCATCACTACAGTAGTAGACCTCTTGACTCTTGCAGGAGGAATGAGGATATTGGACATAAATACAGCACTGCCACTGTTTCCAAGAGTTCTGTGACAGTCACCAAGACCTGCACACTGGTGATGACTTCTCTTTCATTTCTTTGTATTATATTTCCATAAAAAAAGAAACTGTCATTGTCTGAAAGTTCAGCCCGCACATCAATCCTCACAGTGAGATTTTCCTAGTAAATGAGGGCAATTCCAATCCTCTTTTATTGTTCTTTCCTGCCTTCCTAGATCTCCTTCAGTGTGTCAATCTCTATCACTATCCTCATCAGGCAGTCTGTAATACAGCCTTAGTGCTATATTTTGCCTACATGGGACTGGAGTTTGATTCATAGGGTTTCTATTACTTGTTGACAAGGTTTGCTTGATTATTAATTTGGTTTGACTCAAAGTTTCTTTCAGGCTATTCTATCATCCATTCATATATAGAAACCATTCTGTCTTTCCAGTATAATTTTTCAAATTGGTATTACATTCTACATCTGCTTCTTCATCCATCAAATTTCCAATACATCTTTTATGTATTTATATTCATTTAAATCTAAATACTCCTACCTCCCAAATTGCTAGTATTCAGGTAGATGTATGCATGAAATTACTTTTGACTTTCTTCTACCTGTGCCACTGTGCATTTGCTTGTAACTTGGCAATTTCTAGGGTTTGTATTTTGCTTCACTTGAGGATGAAGAGTTTTTGCAATGTCAGGATGTGTCCTCCCAACTTTGTGCTCCTCAGCACTTGATGGTTTTGATCTCTCTTACATATTTAATTTTCCAAATAGCATTACCTTCTCACACCTGCCTGGCCCAGAGTGGATTACCAGACTATTCTGGAGAAAGCTGCCAAGGAGATCCTGCTCTTTTATCTCCCCATACATCACTGGGGATGGTGGTCACCAGCTCCTTCCCAACACTCCCCAGAATTCTAGCAAAAACCATTGTGAGACCTGACACTTCTCAGCTTGCAGGCAAACCATCAAAAAACTTTTGCTGGAACCACAAGCCTAGATAGGGATATGTTTAACAAGCAATATCCACAACACAGATGCCCACTCCAGTCTCTCATATGCATGCAGTTTCTTGCAGTGCCACCCTCCTCACAAAACTCCTCAAAAGCAAACCTGCTGCCCTTCAGGAAGAAGGTTTTCAAACCTACAGGCAGACAGACCACAGTAGCAATCACAGACAAATAACAAACAGAGAACAAAAATGGCAAAGCAACAGTGAAGTCGCGACAGTCTCAGAGCTGGCCATAAATCTGCGAGACAGCAGGATCCCTCCTGGACTGAGGAAGCTGTTGTTACACCACGTGAACACAGTATCAAGGCATGTTTAAAGACATGGGAAGGTAGAAGCACATCCCATCTTGCACAAAATACTTTGCCAGTTGTTTTTTCAGAGCTGACCAAAATAGGCTGGCAGAGATTTTAAACTGGTGCTATTCTGTCTCTCCTCACAGCCTCGCAGGAAGGTGGGGCTGTAAAGATACCCTAGGCCCTGGCACTGCAGCTGGCTTCATGTGCCCTACTGAGCTGCTCAAACTGAAACAACTCCAAGACATTGTAAATCATGGTAGAAACAAATTTTCCACCCCTTTCCTTTGCTTCCTCCTCTGAGGCATGGAGCGTAAGTGCATTCCCTTTTCAGTTATTTTCTCTGACTGAGAAGGGGGGAAATGTCACATTTGGGAATATAAAATCTGGAAAAAATGAGGAAAAAAGAGACAGAAAGCAGATAATTATCCTGGTTTAGCCAAAAACTTGCTTTAGGAGGTAAGATTGTTGTATTAAAAAGGGTTCTGAACCGCTCTGAATTGGGAAATTTTTCACTGGTTTTACAGTCAAGTCCTTGTTGGCAGAAAGACCTCAACCGTGGCAGTAAAAATCCTACATTTGTGCATTTTCAGAAACTAGCAGGAGTCTCTCTTTTATCTCAACAGGAATGTCTCTTTGATTTTACTGTCTGCATTACTGGATAGTTTCTCCCCTCTTTATCATCTGCTTCTCCCTGTAACAGCGAGATACAGCACATCATTAAGAACAAGTAAACACCATTTAAAAAATTCCACCTCAATGTCAGTGCATTGTTTTGAATTGGATTATTGACTCTTGAATAATGCCAGGGTTAGAGAGAAGCAGGAAGAAACTAGCTTTGAATCCCTCTGGGTAAACAGCCTGCTTATGGCATCAAAAGAAATGGGTTTACTCTAACTGCATGCTCTAGGTGGGAGAACCTTAAGAGCTTTTTCAAGTGCAGCTCACACTCAGACGGCCCTATTTTGGGCAAGTTGCTCCTGACTCACCAATTTTCCTCAAGCACTGTAAGGAGCATGACATCACAGCACTAGGTACCTTGTTTAAGGAAGTGGCTCCACAGCATCTGCAGGAACATGGTGGGAATGGAAACACTAGTCCTTGTTCTGTGACAGATAAAGGACCTCACAGAAATTCAGGGCACAGTTCATTCATGACTTTTGAGACCATAAAATGGCTTCCTTACAAAGCAACAGAGAGATTGGACACTCTCAGCAGTGCTGGGAAGATACTGTTGTGTGAGTGGGAGGGAAAAATCAGTTTAGTCAGGTAGGTCCTGCGGTTTTAGGAGGCAGGGGAAAATACTTCCTCCAAGCTCTGATCTTTGACTCTGTAGCGTTTCCATGAAATATTCTTCAGCCCAGGGTGCACCCTCTTGAGTGAGAGGGAAGATGAGGTCAAACACTGCTACCAGGTTGTTCCAGGGAAGGGAACACAAGGCAGAATGTGAAGAATCTAACCGCCTTTACTTAAAAGAAAATAAAAAGTAAGTAAATTGTAAATTTACTGGTAAAGTGGCCCCCTGTGAGACTTTCGCAGACCAAAGCTGGTATATGAGGTGTTTTCACACAGCTCATTTGTCCTTGGGCTCAGGTTATAATGGGACTTGTTCAAATAGCCATTCCTCTCCTGCTTTTGAATCAGTCTGCTTTCAGTTTGGCACGTAAAGGCTTTCTTTTTTTGTATCAAGAAGCACCATGACATCTTTTAAAAATCTGTCTTTGGCATTTTCTAGCACAGACAAGATGGGCTCTCAATTTCTTGAGATGATGTGCTCCTGCTGTTTATTCCCTACTTAATCCTCCAAGTGTGACATCAGTCATCTCCATGCAACTCACTGAGACTTCTCAGGCACAGGATTATCAATGATATGGACTCCAGTGGGGAATGCACAGCAGGAGCAGATGCATGGAAGAGACAGAGAGAGAAGGAAGCCTGTTTTCATGCAAACACAATTCGTAATAAAGTGTTTTGTGAAAGAGAAAAAGTGGAAGAAGCAAATATGCAAAGTATAGAAAATGTACCTGATTTCCTGAAAAGAGGAATTGTCAGTGATCCTGGCAATTACAGTTTCATTAATTTAAATTCTATCCTTAGGGTGAAAATGAAGCAAATATGAGAGAGAGGAGGACGAAAGAGAATCACTAAACAGCTGGAGATAAAATTTCAGTAATGTAATTTCAGTAACATGACAATGGGTCCTCAGCCCAGTTAGATCCTCTAGGCACCACTAAAGTACAAATAATAAAAGAATAAATCTTCACAAACAGATATAAAAGTGTTTAAAATAATTAAAGTTGTAGTGCCTACTGGAAATTCAGTTACTACACTGCATTTTGGTTTTCCATGAAGTATTTGATATTGCATCTCTCATGAAAGTACTTGAATAATTAACTGAGATTGGCTTCAGGAGGAGTACTGCCATGGGGTCTGCAAAGTGGCGGAAAGAACATTAGCAAATTGTAATGATAAATGGCAGTGTTTGAATTTGGGGGAGGCAGCTACTGGGGTGCCACAGGGATTGGTGTTATGTCCTACCTCATTTATCACCCTCATTAATTGGTCTGGAAGAAAAACAAACAGCACATTAATGAAATTCACATTCAATGCTGAACTGGGGGGGAGCTTTAAATCCTTGTAGGGATGAATAAAAAGCAAAATAAAAAACATTCAGAAAAAAAGTTAGATGCAAGGACAGAGAATTAATCTTCCTTTAATTTTTTTTTAAGGAAGTAATGCAAGTGCTAGATCTTGCTTGGAACATTTTGGAGAAAAATATTGACAAAAAATCTGATTCTTTTAAGAAGCCAGATATTCTAAAATGTGCAAGAACATGTCCTCTGAAAATACATTCAGTCTTAATTACAGATCTCAAGTGACGAATTCTAATGGTATGTTAAAGGTTTGAAAGAAAACCTGAAAAAAAAAGCAAATTGACCCAGGATAATTGGTTTATTGATTATAACTACAGTACTTTGTAATCAGTCATTAGGCAAAGTGTTTTATTACCCATGTTGTGGCAAATGTCTTGTTCTGGTGTTTTCTTCTATCTTCTCTTTATTCATGTCCAAACCTTAGCAAACCTGAAAGTTCTTTTTATATTTTTCCTTTGTTTTTCTTTCATTTTGTCATCTTTGTCTTTTGCCTATGTCTTCTATTTGTGATTCTCTTTTCCTGATATGATCTGCAATTAGTCACCAAGAATTAACTTATTGGACAGACCAATTACTTGATAAATTGCAATGCTTCCAGAAGCCAAATAAATCTGGTGCTCTCTCAGCCCTAAAAGAAAACTCCTTGCAAAATAGTAGTAGAACTATAATTAAGGCATTTTTGGTTTTTCCCTTTGATAGTTCTTCCTAAAATATCAAACATATTTTGATGCTAAACTTAGCACACGCTCGGGTTTTAAGTACTGTGCTTTGGTAATTGAATGCTTTCACTTAAGTATGATTCTCAGATTTATTTCTTACTAGATTAAGCAGTAAATAATTAGATCCGAAAAGATTTCCTAATGTGGTGTACACATTACTTAAAAAAAGTCAAAATCATTTTTGTTTCCTTCACAGAGACTTTGCATCACTGACTGCTCAGGATTCTGATGGTGTTGCCACCAGAAGGTTGACCAAAGCAGAGAAGAAACAGCTAATCCATATTCAGGATTATGTTGTCAGTACCTTCCCAGAAATAGGCAGCATATGCTCCTTGAGGGGTATAGTACTGGTTTTTATGGGGAATCATGGTATAACATATCCAGAGAAACTTTCCCCTGGTTTGACAGCTCTCCAGCACTGAAACATTCTCTCCCTTGGCTCCTGGAAGTGTCACAATGCAAGGTGATAGAATCATTGAATTATCAAGGTTGAGAGAGACCTTCGAGATCATCTAGTTCAACCACAAACCCAGTACTCCCATAATCACCCCTAAACCATACCCTAAAGTGCCACATCCAGGTGCTCCAGATCCTTCTGCAGCTTCATTGCCCTTCTCTGGACATGTTTCAGCAGCTCCTTGTTGTGAGGGGCCCCAAACTGATTCAAGGTGCAGCCCCACCAGCGCTGAGTACAGGGGGACAGTCACTGCTGGCCACACTATTTCTGATGCAGGCCAGGATGCCATTGGCCGTCTTGGCCATCTGGGCACACGCTGGCTTATGTTCAGCTGCTGTCAACCAGCACTCACACGTTCTTTCTGCTGAGCAGCTCTTAAGCCATGGGGGCATGGTGAGCAATCTCGTTTAAGACGCTCTGCAGCAGAGCAGGTGAACAAAGAACCTTCTCTGCACGGCTGCAAATGCAGCTGGCATCTCCTGTGCTGTTCTGAGCACTGTATCACTGGAAAGATACGGAAAAGCTGGAGGGACTTCAGAGAGGGGCACAATTATTATTAGGTAGTGGAAAGGCTTGATTGATATGGAGAGATTAAAAGAGCAAACTATGTACATCTTGGCAAAGCAACAGCTAAGAGGAGATATGATAATCACCTCCAAATAAATTAAAGGAAAATCCCAAGAGGAAGAGACTTTGTGCAGGCTTAGTACAATGGGGCATTGCATAATAGGATGAACTTCAGAGAAGGAAAACTTGTGAAGTTTGAATGTTAAGAAAAGCTTCTTCTTTTCTAATATGATGTGGAAGATCTCTGGAGAAACATTTCTCCAGAACTGCTTAGACTATACTGGTCCTAGTACAAGAAAATAGTTAAGCAGCCATTCCACAAGGATCAAAAGAGGGAACAGTTTCCTGAAGTCAGATGGCCTCTTCCTAAAGCCAGAGATCCTAAATAGCTTGCTGCTAGTTTTCGTGAGAGAGGCATCCTCTTGTCTCTAAAGCTGTCATGGCGTGTGTTGTTCAGTGAGATCGCCACTGGTGCTGCGTGCTCTGCCAGCCTGCTCACTCTTGTAGCAGGGGGCTGTGTTCTAAGAGAAATGCCATCTGTGACATGTATTCAGCAGATTTCCTTTATTAAAGAGTTGAGATACATGAACATGCAATAAGGAACAAAGGAAATGGAGGTGGCATTGCCCAGTATTTTATGGTTAAACTATTGAATTACTTGTCAGAGCGGGACCTTGATTGAAGTATTGCAGCAAGGGTGTTTGAAAAGTACCTGCTGGCTCAGAGCCATTATCAGTGCTGGATTAGTTGCTGTGTACAGAACATGGCTGCCTATCAAAGATGCTAATTTGCCAGAAGGGGCCAAGAGGGATGGGCTTTTATTCATTTATACAGATCACTTCAGACCTGGCTGTATACAGGATTCAAAGGTTTCATCCATTGTGTCAGCTGCTGATCTCTGCAGAAGGAGAATAATTCGAAGAGTGGAAAATAGCTTTCCAATAAAAGAATCTAGGATACATTAAATAAGACATTACTCACTGGGCCATGTGTCCATTTCTTTAGATGCAATAGCAGTAACAGGGAACTCTTTAAGCTGCGCTGCAGTAACTCTCCTAGTTACTCCATGAGAGATGTGAGGTAATCTACTTACGGATGGCCTTGCAGGGGAATGGAGGTGCCTGTAGCCAACCCTGTTAGATCCTGGCACAGCTGAACTGCGCAGCCTGAGAGCCCCGATTTCCCTCTGTGCCTGAGCTCTCAGATTACCTACATTTATTCAGGGATGAGTGAGGAGGTAACTGGTTATCTCTCTGTCACTTATTCAAGTGTCCGTAACCCAGTTAAACACTGTATGTTCCCAAAGGAGCTAGATATTTCCATTATCTTTTTGTTCCTTTATTTACCTGAATACTGACTCCCTGTTTCTATTTCTTCACCTTCCCTAGGCCTGTGGAATAACTGTAGTGTTAGCAATTATTTATGGGAGAGCTGCTGATGCATGTGACAAGAAATAGTGCTAATGGTGATGACTGTTAGCCTGTAAAATAGCTCCCCCAAGTAAACTGGTGGAAGTCTCATCACTTGGATGTTTTAAAACCATCCTGGACAAACCACTGTAAAATATACTGCAGGGAGCAATCTTGAAGTGGCAGCAAGATTAATAATGGATTACTCTCTCATTCAGCCTGGAAAAAAGCCATATGAGAGTATTCAGGATACTCCAGGGATGTGCTGGTTTGGCTTGTCCTTTCAGGGGTTTCTACTGGCAGTGCTTGTGTGCAAACACTAGGTTAGGTTTGTCTTTGGGGAGACAGAGAGGTAGAGGGAAAGGGGAAAGAGCCAGTGTGAGAGCATGGTATGTTGCACATATGGCCCTGAACACTCTTTTTTTAGGACATTCGCCTTCACTGCCCCTGTGCTATAGGTCACTCTCACATTGCAAACCTTTCCCCTTATTGAAACATTTCTTATCTCTGATCAGCTTCACATCCACCTGCAACAATCCTGAGAATCCCGTGCTTTTCACCTTTTAGCTCCCCTTCTCTGTATGTTGTTGCTGGAGTCAATGGTTGGCTACTGACAAAAGGCTGATATGCTCAACCCCCAGTAAACCATCATGATGGTTCTGTACAGATTTGACCAAAAATACACACCATGAAGAGATTAACAGTTCATAGACAGTGCAAAGAGCTCACTTTAAACTAAGGAGCAGAGAACATAAAACTCATAGTGATTAGTCTCTGCCAATCTGACAGGGAGTTATAGACTTGGTAAGTGACGCTACTTTTCCACTCCCTGTTATATTACACACCTTTAAATCAGGTTAAGGTTAACCAGACAGGAGCAATCATCGTAAACCATGTTTGGTTAGGCAGTGTTCTGCACTAAAATAGTGTTCTGAGCCAAAAGGGGGGGTTCATTTAATTTCTACACCTGTTTCTGAATACCTGGTACTTGAGCTTGGAGCATTTTTCCCTTCCAATTTTTCCTGAAAGATATCTTTTGAAAATGTACAGCTTTCTGCTGCTGCCTTTATAAGTCCATTCTGTCTATTATGTTCAATTCTGTATAAGGACTTCTTTCCTGGACACCTTCTTACAAAAAACTCAGACCAGGTTTCTTTTTCCCCTCACCCTGCTCACCCTGCTCACCCACCCAGCCCTCGTAAAGGGACATTTCAGCCCTCTTCTGTACATTAAACAGCCCTGCTTCTACGAGTCCAGGAAAGGGCTTATTCTCCTCTGCTCAACTGTATTGAGACTGCATCTGAGGGCTAAGTCCAGTTTTGAGGCAGAAAGATACAAACTGGAGAGAGTTCCGTGGAGAACCACCTAGGGGTCAGGGGTTGCACAAGAAGAGGCTGAAGGAGCTGGACTTTTCCAACAGGAGAGGCAGGCTGAGAAGATCTAATTCATCTCCACATCTCCACTACTACTATTACTACTGCAGGTATATTCACTGGCTAAAAAGCTGGTTGGATCATCAAGCCCAAAGAGTGGAGGGGAGTTGAATCCAGCTTACATCCAGTCACTAGTGGTATTCTCTAGGGCTCAATACTGGGGTCAGTTTGGTTTAATACCGTTATCAGTAATTTAGACTGGATATTAGGAAAAATTTCTTCATCGAAAGGATTGTCAAGGCTTCCCAGGGAAGTGGTGGAGTTACCATCCCTGGAGATATTTGACAGAAATGTAGATGTGGCAATTAGGGACGTGTTTTAGTGATGGACTTGGCAGTGCTGGGTTAACAGTTGGATTTGCTGATCCTGAAGGGTTTTTCAGTCTAAAGTATTCTATGGTTCTAAAGAATCTCTGGTTCTATGGTGCTAAATGGCAAAAGGACAAGAGGCAAAGGTCGCAATTTGCAACAATGGAAATTTCAATTTAATATAAGGAAAAATTTTTACCGTTGGTGCGGTAAATGCACCACAAGAGGGGCTCAGAGGAGCTGTGCAATCTAGGGGACTTTCAGTGCTCAGGTAGGGAAGATCCTGAGCAACCTCACCAAATTTTGTAGTTGGCACCCCAGAGTGTCCCGTTTTATCTAAATAGATCTAACGATCTATTATTTTCTGATTTTGCATTTTAAGGTTTGGCTGGCTATTTTGGTGTCCAGATAAACACTCCAAAACCCTTCTGAACATGTTGGTCAGGCACAGCAGACAGTGTCGCTTGGGACATTCTGGCTTGTAATCTCTTCTGTGCCTCAGTTCTTCACTTGTTGCACAATACACAGAACTCAGTGCCGTTGTGCTCCCCAAGTACTTGGAAGGGAGGAATTAAATACAAATGCTTTTCATAGAAATGAAATACTAGGCAGGAATCCCACACACAAACGTTCTTTAGAAAATTTAAAACAGAAGTTATTATTCTATTACTTGGCTTGCTGACTTCTTGCCTGTCAGAATGGTTCTTGTTGATTCCACTGCGTCCCTGAAGACAGAAAACAAAGTTGACAAATGCCTGCCAGGCAGGCAGCTCTAGCACTGTCATTTGCATTTTCTCAGTGGAAATTTGGAATTTGTTGTCAAACCTGAAATTTCTCATGACAAACTTTCAGTTATGAGAAAACTGTTTTTAGGCAGGACAGTCCTTAGTTAGCTCCTAAAAATATATATATATCCTTTTCCCTTTTTTCTTTCTCGTCCACTTAGCCCTTAAATGATTAGAGCTCTTGTCATAAACTTACCAGACTATGAAACATAATAGATCTCCTGTCAAGGCCAGGGCATCTAGGTTTTCCCTTAATAGTATTATTTAATAATAATGGCTCAAGTGTTCAGTTAAAGCCAAGTGGAAGCTACTGCTTATTTCAGCTGCAGCCAGAGTTTGCTCTGTGACTTAAGGAAAGCTGTTTAAAATTGTCACTTGTAAAATGAGAATACCCTTTTCTATCCAGGAGGAGAAGCAACTTCCTAGCCTGGAAGGTCTGAGTCAGGTGCAGTTTGCAGCCCTGACTGCCTCTGCCCTCTTCCTCCTCCTGCCTTTATTTAATGGGAAGACATCACTCAGCCAGGAAAGATAATGCAGACAGGAAGGCAAGATCAGATGATTAGAATTTATTTTGCTGATATTGCTGCTGCAACCCAACAGCTTATTGCCTGAGGGTCTTACCCTTTGCTCTGTGGGGTCATTTAAATCTTGCTGAAAAAATTCTTCTTCTCTCTTAGATCCCGTGAAACCCAGCTGTTGTTTCCCTACATCCTGGTCTCTGCTGCTTCATGTCTGATGTTGGTAAGGCTGACAGCCCCTTTCTTGCCCGCTGGAAAATGATTAAGACAATGGTCTCCCTCCTGCTGCCAGGCCCGGGCAGTAGCAGTTTTACTGACAATTTTCTCCCTGTTAGAAGACAGTTCATGCCAGGCAGTCTGACTCAGTTTCCAAGAATCCGTCTCAGTAACGACCTCCTTTAGACCCCAAGAAAGCTGGTGATGCTCAGCCATGGTCTTTGTAAACTCAACCTTGCTTCTCATTTACTAGAGTAAAGCATGGAAATGCTCCCCATGTTTAGAGGGAGGTGGCTGGGGAGGTAGGTGTGGTGTGCTCCCCTTCCAAAGCCATTCTGCAGAAACCTTGTGGTGTTTGTACTTCCCTCCCTGAATCTGCTTCCTATGTGAGCACAAAATCAGCCATGGGAAGGGAATGGGTCCTGGCACAGCTCTCTTAGATACACAAACAGAGCAAAAGACTTCACCTGGAAGATGGGCATGTCTGGCTGATTGACAGAGTTGTCTGATATTTCAGAGACAAACCTGAGACTCCAACTGAAATGCATTTGATGGCTGGAGTTCAGCCCCTATTAGGTGACAATTCACATTGTAAAGTGGACCAGCTTTGCACCAGTTTTGTCCCAGCTGATGTCTCCTGCCTAAGAAAGCCCCACCACTGTGGTAAAACGTATTAGAAAAATAGTAATAAATCCTATTCAAAAAAGGCTTTGATCAAAGAGCTTTCTCATTTTCATTCATTACCTTGTTTTCTTTTATTTCTCTTTCTTTTTCTGTACCCTCTATTGTCTGATTATTCTAGACAACTACGTCTGATGGCCAGGGGGAGTTGACTGTGGTCCTAAAAGTATTCATGAGGCTGGAGGGTAGGAGCATATACAAGTCTTACATACAAAATATGTGGCATATGTAAGTCTCACATACCCTGGTGTTGGCTCACAGAAAAGAGAGCATCTAAAGTGATTAAGTACAGAACAGCTTTGGTCTGAGTGCCATCAGTCCCTTTCTAACTGCTGACTTTTTGTCTCCTGGGGTCTTTTCAAGATATTCACCTGCTCTTGGCAGTTGTTTCTCCCCACTCCCACCACTGCCCTCCCACCCCTCCAGTGGCCCCTGTGGGACTTGGATGGTGCGTGTTCAAGGCCCTGCTTGACCATAAATTTGTTGTACACCACTGTTTGGAGTTTTCGGGCCACTGCCACCTGTGTATCAGCTCGCCATCTGTACAGAGCGGGAGTAATTCTGCTTGCTCTGTGTTTCTGCGTGTGACTCGTAGGACAAGGTCCTACCTCCTGCTCTGAGCTGGGCTCACCTGGCTAAGTCCAGAAATAGATGACATCCCATACCTTGCAGCAGACTCCCGTCTCCCTGTGCCCCCTTGCGGGGGGATATGCCCTGAGTGACTGGTCATCACATTCACACAATCCCAGCCCCTGATGGGATTTATGGCACACATCACACGGGTGATGTACAGCACAGCACAGCTTTTCTTTTTCCCTAATGTGGAGGTATCTCCCCTGCCCTGTCTCCAAACTGTTCATCTTGCCCTCCTTCAGAAGCCTGCTCTGTGACCAAGGGAGCTTTGTGTCACATTTCACTGACGCCCAGTTGAGGCACCCAGACTGGGATCACTGAAGAGAAAACCTTCCATTTGTTCTACAGGCATCCCTCCAAATCTTGTCACAAGCAATCAGACAAGCTTGGCAGAAAGAGTCCTTCATTTTGTGTTATAAACAGAATGAAATAATATATGATCTAAGCTCCTAACCATGCTTAAATCTGTTTATTCTGATATTTCCCTCAGCACATATCACCAAAAAAAGATGTTAGAATATTTTTCTCTTTCTGACTAACTTCCTGTCTATTTTTAATTATATCAGAATTAGGTGATTGCTGCTGTGCAATATGTTTACCTGAAGCATATGCACAGTGATGACTGTATTTTCATACCTTAGCATAAGCCTTTTGGCTTAGTAAAACATTAGAGTTTTGAAATCCAATGTTCCAAAGGCAAAATATCATGAAAAATAATGATATATCTGCAACAGCAACTTATCTGCACCTAGACACCCTCTGTATTTGAAAGTAATGTATTAACAAAAATTTTAAGATGACATCTTATGTATAACAAATGAATCCGGAATGAAAAACAGTTAATGTGTTCAAACTACTGTGGTTAATATGGTGAACTTATTTTTTGTTTGATGCTTGAGTGATTCCATATCACAGCATGAAGACTTGATTATTGACACAACAGAAAGAACTAGCCCTGGTTTGTCAGTGAAGCTGTGGCCAGTTCCGCTTCACTCCCCATTTTCTCTACCTCCTCCTCAGCAGCACAGGGAGCTGGGGCATGAGGTCTGTTGTCAGCTCCTCACGTGTAGTCACTGTCACTCCTTCCTCCTCAGGGGGAGGACACCTCACACTCTTCCCCTGCTCCAGTGAGCAGCCCCTCCCACCAGAGACAGTCTTCCATGAACTTCTACAATGTGGGTCCTTCCCATGGAAGCTCTTCACAAACTGCTCCAGTGCAGGTCCCTTCCATGGGGTCAGTTCTTCAGGAACAGACTGCTCCTGGGTGGGTCTCCCATTGGATTACAAATCCTGCCAACGAACTTGCTCCAGCATGGGTTTCTCTCTCCATGGGACCACGGGTCCTGTCAGAAGCCTACTCCAGCATGGGCTTCCCACAGGGTCACAGCCTCCTTCAGGAATCCGCCTGCTCTGCTGTGGGGTCCTCCAGGGGCTGCAGGTGGATTTGCTCCCCCCTGGACCTCCATGGGCTGCAGGGGCACAGCTGCCTCACCACAGGCTGCACTATGGGCTGCAGGGGAATCTCAGCCCTGGCTCCTGGAGTATTTCTTCCCCTTCTCTCATCACTGACCTGGGAGTCTGCAGAGTCATTCTCCATATTCTCACCCCTTCTGCTACAGTTTATATTGAATAGGACTTTTTTCCCCTCTTAGCTCTGTTTTCCCAGAGGTGTTACTACCATCGCTGACGGGCTCAGCCTTGGCCAGCGGTGGGTCTGTCTTGGAGCCACCTGGCATTGGCTGTTGGCCATGGGGGAGTTTCCAGCAGCTCCTCAGAGAAGCCACTCCTACAGTGTCCCCTCCCCACCAGAACCTGGCCACACAAAAGCCAATACAGAAACTTATAAAGTCTGTGCCAGAAATAGAACAAATACTGAAAAGTAGTAACAGTCATAAAGAAAAAGAGCTGAACATGAGCTGGTTTCGGCCAGCAGAGCTAAAACAGTTTTGGTGTATAACTGTAAAGAAATAGTGAATCATGTGTGGACAAGACTTCACCTCCTTTGCGCATGTAGTAATCCAGGAGACTTGAAGCAGAACTACATTCTGATTGTGGAAGCCCCAGCCTCTACCTGGGAAGAAATACAGAGCTCAAACCCACTTCCCAGGTAAGGCAGGCAGCTCCACGTTCCTTGCTGTCTTCGAGGCACCAAGAAGCAGGGTGCCCTGGGCTGCAATTCCTTTCGTGTTGGCAGGGCAGCAGCTTCCAAGTCAGCTCTGCCCCACATCAACAGGAGCTCAGGAGAAACCAGAGCCCAGCCTGCAGCAGCTAACAGGTGGTATCTGAGTATCTGCAAGAGTTCAGAGTCCAGAGGGTTATTTGGTTTGTTGGCTTTTGTTTGGGTTTTTAAAAAAAAAAAAAAACCTAAACAAAACATGACAGCATACTGTTTACTATAAAAATACTAAAGTTAAAAGTTCTGGCATGGTTGGTGACCTGCTATGAACATTGCTGACAGAAGAAGGGTGAATCATGTTCTACCACCTGTTTGTTTGAAAGGTACCACAAAACTGGACAGGAGAGTCACAAGATGTAATTCAAAGACTAGGGGTGGAGAAAGAATTGAAGAGCCTGCAGCCTTTCAGGGGAATACTTAAGGAGCTCAATCTGTTCCAGTTAATCAAAAATAAGATTGAGAAGCAGTGTGGCTACAGGGTATAATTACCCACATGGGGAGAAAATACTGGCTACAAAAGGGATCTTTAATCTAGCAGAGAGAGACATAAAAAGAACTAATTACCAGAAGGTGAAGCCCAGCAAATCTAACATAGTAATGGGGTACAACTTCTTAGGAGCACAAATGATCAGTCACTGGAACAAAATACCCAGAGAAACGGTGAGTTCTCCATCTCAGTAATCAGGTTGAATGCTGCTCTGTAAGACCTGCTTCAGCATGAGATGCCAGACTCCATAAGGACACTCCTAGTGGAAACCTATGGTCTGTTTTTCATCAGACCACCACTTCTTTCATCTCACATCCACTTTACCTCAGAATCTCTTCTGCACAAAGGCTTTCAATCCCACACCAATAATGGTACTTTCTCGCCTTAACTTTGCCACTTTTTCTGCTGTTTCTTCCACGGCCATTTCTGGGAATAATGCTTGGATGCTCAGCCTTTTGTCGTTCCTGATCACCATGTTCTCCTTGGCCTGGACATCTGCCCTATTTTCCCCACACCATACTGTGACATCTCTCCACTTTTCTCCTTACAGTCTGCTCTCTTTCTTTGCATGCATCCCTACAAAAGCTGTCTGTGTTACCAAACAGCTGAAGGAACCAGGGCAAGGAGCCCCAGGTTAAAATCTGTCACTCTCTGCTCCCACTTGCCACCTCAGAACGTCCTGCCTACAGTGACAGCTACACTCTGAGGGACACGCAGATCCAGAAAGGGCTTCCCAGGCAGAGTTCTCCTTGTGCTACCACACACTTAACAGCCTCTGGCCTTTGGCAAGTGTCTGCTCTGCCTCCCCCTTTCCACCCCAGCAGTTGAACCCAAGGCTCCCCACCAACCCACGCCCACTGCTTCTCTGGCAATATATTCCTGCTGCAGTTGGAGCGCTTGTGACCTGGAGAGGCTCTGCCAGTCTGCAGACAGAAGGTTTCACGGAATTGATACAATTTTGTGGTAAAGTGACCACCTGCTGGCATCTCAGGGCCAAACAGGCTTTGAGGGAGGCTCCATTGGTGAAGATCATTTGCCAAGAGCGGTGCAAAGTTCCAGAGTCACATCAGAATCTTCACCAAACCTGGGCAACTAACTTTATATGAATTTCTAAAACTTCTCTTTCTTCATCTTCAGCTTGCAAGGCAACTATACTTCTTCCTCCCAGGAGTGGACATGGCTAATGCAATTCTTGAATTTATCAGCATTGGCATGGATTATTAGAAGAAACCAATAAGGCCTCAGTTTAAGATTGCCACTCAATTCCAGCCAGGACAAAAAGCATATAAATTTTTAAAAAGCATATACATTTAAAAAAAGTGCAAATGAATATATATACACATGCACGTATATTTAATGCACTGAATTATTGCTCGTTCATGGCTTCCCCTAACCCTTCCAACACTAGAGGGGAAAAATAAAGTGTAAGCTCAGGCATCTTGGTGATAGGAAAGCCACAGGAGAATCCCNATCCCAGGCTTCCACCTAAACTCTTCATTTGCAACACCTTACACAGCTCTTCCTGGGGCAATGGTAATGATGTGGGTCTAGTGACAGTGCTTTTGGAGTGAGCTCTGCAACAGCATTTGAGGTTAGAATTAAGTTGAAGTTGGTCAGGTTAGAGACTTCACCTTCTTCTACAAGCTGCAGTCCTCATCAGGGGGAGCAGAGAGTGACAGACTTTTTGTCCAGCCAGGACAAAAAGTTGCCTTCTGAATGGCTGAACTCTCGGAAGGCATGCAGAGCTTCTGCCCTAGTCCCTTCCATAGCTCTCCCACAGCCTCTGAGATCAATTCAAAGTCTAATTTTTCAAAGAAGCTGAAAGATTGAATCCCTTCTCCATGAAGGACCAAATTTCAATCTGTGCTCCTGGTGGACAGCTGGGCTCATCTGAGCCAATGCCGCTGAGAACTGACAACAAAACTGCTCTGATGCAAGAGGAGTAAGTTTATGTGGGAATTATTGAAGTGGGGATCAAGTGCACTCCCAAGCCTGCGGGTCTCTAAGGGATGTCACAAGGCTTTCCTAGGAGGCAATTTTACTGTCACCACTGCCACGTACGGTAAAAAAACCACCTTTATTCTCCTCTCTTGCTTTCACTCCCTCAAAAAACAACAGCTATCCATGCAGAGCACTGGCCCCAAAAGGGAAACTGCAGGAAGACCACTGAACTCTACATGGGAATTAGTGACTTTTCTTCACATGAAAAAGTGTCTGGAGGCTGCAGTAATGGATGCAATATAAAACTACATATAAGCAGGAGAACTTGACCCTGAGTTTCTAGGTCAGCTGTCAAGGAAATAAACCTAATTTCTTGCACTCTGAAAATGAGTGCTGAATAAGGGAATTGCACAGATGAGGACTGCAGCTTGTAGAAGAAGGTGAAGTCTCTAACCTGACCAACTTCAACTTAATTCTAACCTCAAATGCTGTTGCAGAGCTCACTCCAAAAGCACTGTCACTAGACCCACATCATTACCATTGCCCCAGGAAGAGCTGTGTAAGGTGTTGCAAATGAAGAGTTTAGGTGGAAGCCTGGGATTCTCCTGTGGCTTTCCTATCACCAAGATGCCTGAGCTTACACTTTATTTTTCCCCTCTAGTGTTGGAAGGGTTAGGGGAAGCCATGAATGAGCAATAATTCAGTGCATTAAATATACATGCATGTGTGTATATATTTATCGAGAGAGAGAGAGAAAAAATGAGAGTAAAGAAACTGCAAATACATGAGCCAATTACAATTGACTTTTTTCCCCTTCCATCTTTTTCCATATATAGTGCAAAATAGGCCTTAAGCTGCAATTCCAAAATAGTCATTGCACCAAATCCCTCTAGAAGAGAATCATTATTTACTGCTTGCATTCTCACTTCAAATAGAAAACATCAAACTGCAAACATAGAAGAACTGGGGTTAAATAAAGGTATCCCCATTTTTCTCAGAATGGTATACCTGGAAGCATATACTGTCGTGTGAAAACTGTGAATTGTGTATTTCCCACTGAACTTTCAGTGAGAATAAAGTCTAGTATTTCTGAAGCCTTTGTAGGTGATACGTATGTCTCCACAGTTACATGGCATGGAGCAAGGCCACAAACCCAAACACTCTATCACACAATCACGGCATGCAGGGGGAGGCTGTGGTGATGAGAAACTAATAGATACCAAAAAATAACCACCTTTGTAACAGGTATAATGTCACTGGTGATATCAGCAGCCAAATATTGGTGATAATCTACTGGAAGTTACTAGAAATCAAGTATCAGAAGGTATGAAATTACATTAGGATCATGCTTGCAGATGCATCCAGGATAACCCACTGATGTGTTTGCCATGCTAACAACACCAGTCAATTAACAAACCTTCCAGGCCAAGCTAGCAACTGAAAAAAGAGACGCTAATCCAGTTTCTGAAGTGCAGCAGTGCACGAAGCGTGGGCTCGCTCCATATGTTCTCTCCCTCCTTGCAGAGTAAACCTCAGTGTTGCTTTTGCATGTTTAATGACAGTTTTCTACAACTCACTGAGCCTAGGAAATATTGGAGGAACTAGGAGTGATTAAATTCAACTGGAGCGAGGCCAGCTCACCTCTCCATTCTTCAAAGTTGGTGGAAGATGTGCACCAGTAAGAGGTGAGGGTGGTAAGTTGTCCAGCACTAAACAAAGCTTCCACCCTGCTTAAATTTTGCCCTATGAGGCTGTGCCTCATGTGGTTATGCCTCAGCCCCTGCCATTCATCCTCCCATGCCTGAATGCTTGTTTGTGGCTCCTGCGCTACACCTAGCCCCGCCCTGATCTCTCTGCAGAGAGATTAAGTGTTTTATACAGCAAATAAATAACCTGAGGCTATGAATCATGAGGCTATTATTCCTTCCCAGCTTCCTGTTCTAATCCAGAGCAGAAACCTTCTAATGATCCCATCATCAGCAAGAAAGGAGGCTTGAGTTATCATAGTCCCTGGATAAAATGGTATGTGTGCAGTACACAATTGTCTGTTTGTTCAGATAAGCAGGTGTTGTTAACAGTGAGCCCTCTGACTGCCTGTAATAAGGCAAAAACAGTTTGATAGTTGCCCCCACTGCCAGATGAGAGCCAATGGGCTGTAATGCACCCACTCTTTTCCTTCCACTTACGCGCTAAGAGATCGATCACAAATGGCCCTTTGCAAATCATGAAAAATGAGCCTTATTTGTGCCCAGCACAGTCCTATCATGCACTTACTCCATCTCCATGGATCCCCCACCCACCTCCCTCCCTCCTCCCCCCCTCCTCCCCTTCCTAGAAGATGCTGTGTGAGTCAGGAATGTGACAGCTCACACATGGCTCTCCATTCCCAGCTCTGCCGTATGGCTCTACAGGCCAGAACCCTGAGAGGTCAGAGCAGCTGCAGCACTGAATTTTTGGGCTGGTATACTCAGACTGGCATCCAAAATCTGTGCTAAGGGCCCATGAACACCACGATTCATGGGAAGAAGGGTTCAGTGTGTCAGAGCAGCCGGAACATGACACTGAGCAATTTAGTCAGCATGTGGATGTGCCAGGTTTAGCACTTGGGGTCTCCTGTTTTTTGGGAGAGTAAAAGGGCTCTCCCCAGCATTAAAGTTCCCATTCCCACTTTCCAAGGATGGAGACTAGAAGGTCTGCCCCTATCCAGTGATGGGTTTGGGTCATTCTCGTCCTAGTGGAAAACCAAGTTTTCTTCTCTACCTAGTAAAGGTAGACTCATATATCTTTAACATTTGAGTTGTTTAACAACGTGCACATCTTTTAGGCTTTCCCAACCCCTACCCAAGGGACAGACAGGAAGAAAGTACTTTTCTCTGTTGCTCTCTACTGCACTGATTAGAGCATTTGCCTGGGCAGGCAGAATGTCTGAGTTTGGCATTTTACCCTGAACAGTTGTTGAAACGTAAGGTAAGAGTTTCCCAAGGCAGAGATTATTAGCTTGGCCACATTAATGTGACTTGAATGCTTTCAAACTGGAGCTCGCCTTGCAATGCACTGCTGCACTGAGGAGATGCCGAGATGGCAAATGGCTGGCTCTGATCCCTCTGGGCAAGTCCATTGTTATGGAAAGTGCCACAGAAGAGCAGAAGACATCTATGGAAACCATACATGCCTTTCCTTTGTTCAGATTCCCCAAGTGAGAGGCAGTGCACTGACAGATCTTCCCATATGTGTTTCTAGAGCTCTTAAAAAAAGGAGTTACGGATGGTATTCGTAAGCTCTTCAGCTGTGCTCTGCTAAGCAAATCCTTTGTTTACTACCTACCCTTCAATGTCTGTCACTAACATACTGCCTCTTGTCTTCACGCCCTTTGCAGATGCCTGCGAGATTTGCTCAGAGACTGGAAGGCAGTGCCCAGCACAGTGTTCCCGACTTCCCCACTTTCAGAGGGCAGCTTCCCTGACACCTTTAAAACTGTGGGATCAGACGCCTTTTTGTTTGCCAAAGGCTCACTGTTCCAGTTTCGGTGTAGGAATTGCAAATGTTCGTCTCTTGATCAATTGCCGAATACTTCATGACCAAGGAGAGGGATGGCTTCTTATTGACGCCAGCCTGCATCCTGAACTAGAGCTTTCCAGCTCCCACATTTTAGATTGCACCCTGTTCAGAGTGCAGCAAGCAGAGGCCATAAATTACAGTAAGCTATGAAGTCCAATCACAGAAAAAAGATCAGAATAAAATTCAGGAGTATTTTTCTTCCCTGTCCTGTATATGCTCCCTATAGATCAGTATAGAAGTAGGAGGGAAGTGTGTATACCCTGGGAAGAGTGCTTCTTTTGTCAGGACTCTGGGTCCCTCAAACATGTTTTAAGTTGTTGAACCATTTGAAACGTAGCCAGGTCATTATGCATTGAGATTAGTTACAGGGTAACTTATTAATATCTTCGTAACAAAAAGAAGAGGCATGTAAACCTATTTTATAAAGATCTGCTCCCTACACAGGCTGTACACATTGTGGCCATTCTGTTGGAGCTGCTCAGAAAATGTTGAGTATTTCTGTAGGTCTTTCTTTCCAAGTTCGGGGTTGTAAGGAAAAATTATGGGGAGAAAAAAAAACCAAAAAGCCTCGACGGTGGATGGTTGGTATATGATTTTCAAACCTTTATATCTCAGTTAAAGAAAAATCAATTTCCTTCACAATAAGGCTGGGCATTGAGTCTTCAGCACAGTTATTTCCATGGCAAATCACAGTTTTCAACTCTCAGCCATTTTGCCCATAAGAGTTGTTGAGAAGGGTCACAAATACAATGGGAGAAATACATTCTGCTTTTCATTTTCACTTGAAAATGGTCTGAACACTTTACATGTAAACTTTTCAAAATTGTTCACCAAGCATGGCAAATTTTAGCCCAGAAGGTGGATATTTCACAACTATTGGAAAATACATTTTTCAAATGAAAACTAGTTTTTCATCTTAAATACAGAGATAGTTGTCACTTTAATACCTGGTACCATGATTTTCTAAATATAGAAATAACACATCATTGTGCATCTAGTACCTTGATTCTAGGATTTTAAGACTTCTAGAATGAAAAAAGGGGCAAAATAAAAGTGACAAAATATAAAGGAACTTGGAAAACTTCAGGCTTTTTTTTTCTATTCACTTTTGAAGCACAAGAAGCATAAAGTTTGCAGGTGTTGGAAGAACCAATAAGGCATTGACTTACGTGGTTTTACACTGAGATCATTCTGCTATACTATTGTGATAAATGTAAAGGATATTTCTCATGGCTTTCCCTACACTAAACAAGAGACCCACACAGAATGTGGTAGGCATTCTTTTTTAATTTTTAATGGAAGATACAGTATGATTCCTTGTGTCAGCAGTTCTGCTCCATAGGAGGGCTTGGTCCCTGAAACACAGGACGGCCACTTTCCAAAACTACACAAACTCTGGCTTCTACCAGATATGATTTCTCAACCAGGACCAAAGCAGCTATGGAAAAAGAACTGAAATGTCAACAAGCTTAACAGACCTTTCTGATGACCAGTCAGCACAAAGTACTAGAGGATGTAATTCTAAATCTGCTCCTGAGAAACACAGCTGGCATTTGGTTTGCACGTCAGGAGAGAAGTGCTGCATTCTTTGATGAAATATGTAACTCCACCTAACTGCCAAAGATTTTCTCTGTTGTTTTTTGACTCCCTGATCTCTCTGAATAAATGTGTTCTGTAATGTCAAAAAGGACGTAATTCTTGGCCATTTGTACAGCACGTGCACTGGCCGTGAATTACAATTTCATGCAGATACATGTGAAATGCAGGAGCTGACAGAGATGCAGTTCTACCTAGTCCACTGTCCTACCTCCGACAGCCGTGGATGCACAGTTGTAGCTAAAGGGACTGTCCCAGCTCCGCCCTCACCTCAGAACCATCGCACCTTTCTTCCAACACTGCCCCAAAGCTTTCGCGGGCACCAGGGATCTCAGACCCCGCCTGTACAAGAGCTGCGTCCCTCATTTTTGTTATGAAAACCATGGTCTCCCACACTCATTGCTAAGTGGCAGAATGGCAGGAAAAATACCTTTTGAGAGCAGACGGCACACTGTACCACCTCAGGCAGACACCGTGGTGGCAGCAGTAGCAGTACAGCTGCCAGTAGCATTTTCTTCCTTCCTGCTACACTTTGTACTGCTTTGGAGTGGCTGAGGTGATACTAACCATGCCTCTGTTGCCATTTGGGAGAACAAGGACTTTAGGATGTGGCAGATTTTGCAAGGATGCAAAGCGACATCCAAGTCAGATCTCACCCTAGGGCAAAGAAGCAGAAAATCAATTCAGGCAAATATTATTGAGTGATTATATGTTCTTAGACCATATTTTAATTTATTTTACTTTCTTGTTGGTATAATTGATCTTTCAGAAATTAAAAAAGAAAGATTCAGCAAATTCATTTTGGGTAACAATGAATAACAGCTTTTGGGACAATTGCACAAAAGGTGCCTGAAATTAGGACAAAATAAAATTTTGTAGGTGCACACAAAGAAAAAGAATAAGGAGGAATGGAAATTATAAAGTAACATTTATGATTTATGAAAAATTCTTCATTTTACTGCTAATCATAATGGACTCCTGCTGCTTATAACCTTATTGTAATCAAAGGGTTATATTCATTTCTTGCATAGTTATGTGCACATAAGTCCAGTTGAAGCTAATAAGTGTTTTGTGCTTGCTGTGAGGGGCAAAAAGGTGCAACACAATTAAATAATTTACTATAGCTGCATTAGAAACCATAAAGAGGGCCTAGAATTTTACAAATATAGATAACACTGCCCATTCTTAATTTTAAAAAGGATGTACAGCATTGTCCCTTTGACCTTTTGCTAGGGGTAAGACAGAAATGGTCATAGGTGCTGGAGACAATGGAAGGACAGGTTTCTTGAATACAGCAGTCACAGAGCACCTTAACAAAGCAAGGACAATGCAGATATCAGGAAAAAAATCATCCAGTTCCAAAGCTGAATTCCTCAGAAATTCTGTGCCATTTTGAGTTTAGACAGTCTGATTTTGAAGAAAAGGAACAGCAGAATTACCTTTCCCCCTACTTCACCTTAGAAATCAGCGTAATTGTCTTCTCCAGTGAGATACAGAATTTAATGAAGGAGCTGCTACCGATAATTAAAGCACGCAGATCTTCAAGCTTGGACAGCACACAGAAGCTCATGAATGTTGCAATCTAGAAATAAAGACATATTTCGAAATCCCTATTTAGGTAACAAAATAAGTAGCACTTGTTCTCAGATGTGCCAGACCCCCCAGGGTTCCAGTCTAATTCCTTTCAGAGGCTGTGGACAAACATCCTCCTTCAGATCCAGCTGTGCTGCTAGATGGTACCACTGCAGCTGCTCATCTACGGTGACCTCCCGTCCTCTTCCCACCCCTTCCCTCCTCTAATGTTAAGCACCCTTTTGAACGAGCCCACACAGCCGTTTGTGTCAGCATTCCTTGGTTTGTGCCAAGGAAATTCATTTGGATTAGTTTAACCTAGCTATGCATTTAAATAGGAGGTGGCAGTAGTGATTGTAGCCCTGAGGCACCAGTCTTTGGGCAGCAAGGCAAGCACAAACGGCCATTCAGCAGCCACCTGGGAGCTGATGAAGAGAACTAAGAAGCTCAGGTGCAGAACAAAGGTCAAGTACCTGTTCAAACTAATAAACCATTTTGTCCTGATGGGAAAAAAGAAGACGCGCTGGATTATCTGCACTGTGCCACTCCCGTAGGTTGGACCTACTGGCCTCATGCCACCCTGTGTATCTGGTTTTCCAGCTTCTCCCCTGATCTGGGGTGTCTCACCTGCAATGAATGGAAATACACTGAGCATCCATCCACAGTACTTGAATCACATTCTTTGTTCCTCTGCCTGTACATGTTTTACCAATGACCTTTGATATCCTTGGCGTTTGGTATTTTTTAGGGACTCAGACAAACATTTCCAGTCAAGTATCTTTGCTTAACATACTCCAGGAAAACATGAATTTGCTGCCTCCAAGATACACCCTTAGCAGCTGTAATACAACCAGGGGGTGTGTAGCAGCCCATATCTGATGTGTTCCCATCCAGGAAATCCCAGTACAAAATGTGGCAGGAATACCTAGATGAAACATATAACCCAAAAACCTTGACTAGTCCCAAAAGCAGTGGTTGTGCTCTGGAGAAGCCGCATTTGCACCTGCACTTATGTTCTCTTTTGGTCAGTGGCTCTAAAGAGCGAATCTTGTAGCCTTTCTCATTTAGGAGGTGATTCAGGATGACTTTATTGACTCTGCCCTGTGTCCAGCTCCAGCTGTTTGAATATGCTGTCATGCAGTGTCTGCTAATAATACTAATGTGTCAACATGGTGACAAGACATAACAGTAACACCCATGCAAGAGACAACCCAACCTCCACATCCCCGCCTTTGGGGAGCTGTGTCCGGTGATGAATGAAGCATCCCAGCTACTTTCTCATAAAATGAAGCTCAACTGCAGAGAAGTTGGGAATCCCCATCCAAATCAGCAGACCTGGCTGGAGAGCTGGGCTGTGGGAGGAAGTGCAATCAGTGAGAAACCAAATCAAGAAAGTATTAACTAAAGTCACCTTGCTCTCAGTGAGGACAGGTCATAATCCTCCCTGAGTCCCTGTGGGAACATGAGAGCTTAAATAATGAATCTCAAAGTCTCCTTTGTGAGGTACAGTAATGTGACACCTCTATCTCTCCGCAGCTTGTCCTGTGCAGCTATTTGATTCCAAAGGAATGGCAGTGAACTTTCAGATTCCTCTCCAGCACACAGAGGGGGAGGGAACATCCACCAAGGAGCTATGCTTACATTTTCAGTTGCCTCCTGTCCTGCCCCAGTCAATTATGCAGTTGTAACAGAGATTGCTGGAAAGTGCCAGTATTCTGCCTCAGAGCTTGCTGCATTCAGAGAGGAGACTGAAATCTGGGCTTCTCTCCGTTTCAGTGTCCTCTAGATTAAATTAAATAGGTGATATTTGTGTTAACTTATCTCATAACCTGAGGAAGGATTTAAACAATTTGAAAACTCAGACAACTTCAGAGAGAGATTCTGCAGTTACGCCTCATAACCCTGAAGAAGACAGTACAAAGGTTTATAACAACAAGTAGCCCTTTTATGTATAGAGATGCTGATTCTAATTTCCCCTACCCTTATAATGGCATGACATATTAAGGTGAAAGCAAATACTATTTTTGAGCAATTTCTCCTTGCTGTTACATCAGGGACAGGCTTACAGGGAGAAGGGTTGATGGGGCTATAGCTCTGTTTACAGCATGTTCTGGATGCCATGTAGTTTCAGCCACAGATTTGGGAGTGGCTGCTCCTCTTTCCCAACTTTCTTAGATTGTGGTCAGATTCCACTCAACTGTACACTACTAAAATTTGCAAAAAGACCTTTCTGCAAATGAAAACAAAAGGCCATATATATTTTCTTAGATCAGTTCCTCATTTGTTTTGTTTTGCAAACAAATTATTTCTATGGTTCCAGCTGTTCCAGACTTCATTTTGGAAATTTTCTAGAGGGAGATTAGAAAGTAGAAATGATCTTGTGGTCAATAGAACCTGGACATTCCAGGGTGCCTCAAAGGTTTTGTCTCCATTTCATGAAATAGTGAGTTCTTTAAGAAGTTCCTATGAATTATGTCTTCAAATGAAGATGTTCTGCTGTCTGTGTACAACATTACTAATTTCCTTTGTACACGAAGGAAAAACATTAAGCAGTGGTATGAAGGACACCTACAGTATCCCTCTTTTATGACTCATGTCTGCCCATCTTCACAACCTTTTATTCTGGACTCACTGTTTGAAGTATTTTTTGCTCTTCCCTTTCCAGAAAATATTCACACTCTGAATAGCTTGATTTGCTAGGACAAATCCATCTAATTCACTGCAATTAGGAACATGGTAAGCTTCTATTCGTGTACAAAAGATGAAAGGTAACAGCTAGCAAGTGATTATTTCTATCAGTAGGTTTCTGTATAGCATTTCAGACAAAACATTCCTGCACTTAATAGCTTGAATATCTCAAAAGAAATCCATGGTAACTTGATCAACAGTGTCTGAATCTTTTCACAGACTGGATGCTTTTCAAGAAATAGTATTTGAATCATCTTTCTTAATGAAGAAGATCAGTACAATGTGCCAGTTCTGTTGCTTAGCCACTCAGTGTTGGCACTGGCTTCACGTTAGGGTTGTTCACTTGGTGACTGCAGGATGCTGAGGCCCTGATCCAAGAAAGTAATGAAGCACGTGGGCCTAAACATAAGCCTGAAGGTAATTCTTCAAACTGTCTCCTGTTCAAAGCCATAATCCTGCTCCAAGTACCTTGCAGAAACAGTATGGGAAAACCAGAAGGGAAGGGAGATGGGTGTTATTCGGAAACAATTTTGACAAACAAATCCCAGCGTGGAACAGCTGACATTACACAGCACCTGGAGTGGCGGTCTCCTGAGCAAATCCAGGGTACGCAAATCATTTACATCAGTCTCCTTAACCGTCTGAAGGATCAGGAGGCACAAAGCCATTGTACAGAATGCGCTACGTTGGGCTGCTGTAACTGGCACCTCTGAGCACGATAAGCCCACTGAAACAGGGATCCTCTTACTGGTTCTGCTTTTCTTCCTGAGAGATCTGTGGCAATCAGTCTATAACTACACAGTTAAAATGATCCCTGCATCCACTGAGAGGTGTGAAGTGGGAACTACAGACAGATGTGGAGCACAGGAATTATCCAGGCCCAAGTTCACCCTTTGGTCTGGTGGGCTGTTCAGGCACCCATAGAGCAACTCCAGGCATGATGGCATCTGTGAGCAGAGAGGGGATTCATCTTTCTCCAGTTTATCAGGATCAATGGCCAGCAGAATCTGATTTGTCCTGTCCTCTCCTGATGTGAGAGAACAAGAAATTTTGGCCTAAAGGAATGGGGCCTGGCCACCGAAATCACAGACTGCAAGGGTTCCAGATTGAGAAATTTCTCTGATAATTGGCAGGAGCTTATGGCTCTGCAGAGACCCAGTAAAGCAGGAGTGTGCCTGTCTGCCCAAGAGGGAGGATGCAAGGGTTTGGATGCAGAAAGCCAGGCACACCTCAATTTGTGGGGCAGTCTTAAAGAAGAAACTTGCATTTTATTTCAAGTTAATTGTGTGCGTATTTCTCATCAGTATCCCATCATCAGACTAGACTACTGGAAACCTTTTTTTTCTCCTTCAGCTGCATTCCTATTCTTTGCAGAGGCAAAATCACTCATGAATCTTAAACAGCTCTCGCACAGAATCAGCTCAACTAATGAAAAAACAGAGAAGATTGCCATAATCTCTTGAATCTAAGGAGTAATATAGAGCACTGATTCTATCAGGATGAGGAAGAAAGAAAGACATGAGAAAGATGGCAAGGTGCATTATGAATTTTTTGCAATATATTTCTTTAAAATATATGGGGGAGGGAGAGGTGGCAGTATTTTAACAATACCATTATTTTACATCATCCTTCTCCTCATTACTTATGGACAGGCTGATGCTGAGATTTAGCACAGGAAACAGTTTTAAGAATCCATATATTCTTGGCTACAGTTCATGCCCTCAGACTGTGCCAGAACGCCAGCTGAATGTTAAATATCTAACCTAGCTATGCATTTTTAATGCAGACTTTACCATCATATTGAAATAACACTAAGCACTAATAGCAAGTCTTTTTTTTTTTTAAAGCAAATAAAAGGTAGCAACCAGAAACTGTATTGAAGCAGTAGGTGTAGACAAAACCAACATACACTGCAAAAACCTACGATTTCTTCCCAGAGACAATGTGCCATTCACAGTAAATGGCATGAAATTAGATGTGACCACACTTGTGAATAAGGTTTGCTGGACTGGGAGCCCTTAATTTAGAGGATTTAGGCGGGTCTGCAATTTATTCTGGTGTTGCCTGTCTGTCTGCCCTCAGCTGTGCCGCTTGAAGTGTGTTTGCCACTGAAGGTAAAACAAGTGATGGCTCTTCTGCCAATGCTCCACAGACCTGCTGTGGAGGTAGAAGTCACACCAGCCTGTCAGTGCTCCCACACCAATCTGGTGTCCCAGGACCCCTCCAGTGAGGCTTTTTTTGGATCCAGGCCTTATTCTGGAGTCTCTGCACAGCACTGCCCTGGGACATTCTGAGGCACTGCTTTGGGTAAATGTTCCTTTAGAAACTACGAGAATAGTTAAGTAAAATAAAATAGACATCACCTCTCTTGCCATGGCTTCTCTCATCCAGTTAAGTAAGCACTGATGACTTCAAGGCTGGGATTCTTCCTCAGTATTTATACACATGCAGCACAATGGACCTTCCAATTTAGTGACAGCTGCTAAGCACCACTGCAATACATGATAATTAATACAGATCAATTGTATATACCAAAGGAACCTGTCTGACAGGTCCTACGTACCCACTTCTGAAAAGATGATTAGCACTTTATTTTTTTCTCTGCTTATGAATACATACCTAAGTGTATATATGTATTTATTCTTTATGGAAAATTTTCAGTGATTAGCCATTTTTAAAATAAGGTATATAAGGCTTGAGATCTGGAAAGAATGAGAGGGATGTTCCTAAACCATGGCATTTTCAGGATTTTGAAATGGTGCCTTCCGTTTTTAAAATTATTTCAGGAACAAGCATACTAAGTTTTCATTACTGCTCAAGCCTCTGATTCACTAAGCTTTTCTCTTGAAAACAGAAAAAAACTCAGTGCAAGGGGAAGAACTGGAAATCAGCTGCTACATGAGCACATTTTTTAAAAAAGAGATAATCTACATCCCTGCAAATGATTCCACCAAACCTAGTCCTCTTCTTCCTGCCTTCGTAAAACATGCAGCTTAAAGGGTTCTTTCATTTGTATTGCCTTTTGCAATATTATGCTTTGGGTTTGTCTGCTATTAATTTAAAACATGCTTCCTCCAGGAGTCAAGAGCCAGTTCTGAGAAGTGTTGCTTCCTCACTGGCAGAAGGTTTTTCTCTGAAAGACGGGGACAAACTCCTGGCTAGACAAAGTAGTTACAGCTCCGCAGAAGTTCACTAATGACCCAAAGTGGGATCCCTCTTCAATAATCAGTCACAAAACAGAAATATTTCTGCTTCTAATGCAAATAACGTTTCTGGGTTTTGGTTACTCATTCTGTCACTGAGACACCTGAACTACATGGGTGCTGTTACATACTAAAGGCAAACAAAATTACATTTCTTTTCCTCTGGGAAATTAACATCTCGTCTCATGTCTTTACCCCAAGGTGTCCCAACACCATCTTAATTTCCTATTTCAGGTGCTAAAGAGCAGGCAAGGTGACTTGTGCTCCTGATGTTTCAGTTGGGCATTTTTTCTGGAACATGGTATGTATTTTGTCATCGTTTTCTCAGTCAAAACTCAAACCATGGACACACTGTGACAGAAAGAAGTACCTCAAGTCCCTAAAGAACCAGCACCTAGTTCTCAACAGCAGCTAAAGTTAGTTGAAATGAATCTCACTCGTACTTGCTGCTACTTTCTGGGTAGCTCAAAGATACCTGTTATAAGCTGCTCATGCTGTGCCAGCAGTCTTGCTTCAATCAATGCAACACCTCGCACAGTGAGACATGACCCAGCCAGAGGCAGAACTGATTTTCCTGTTCTTGAAATCAATGAATTCTGCCATTGATTTTCCTTAGGACCAAAATATTTCTTTATCTTCAGGATAATTATGTAAGTATGGCCTTGATGGTTAAAAGCGAAGGTCTGTGCAGCCCAACAGATAAAAAAAAAAAAAAAAAAGAAGCAAGGCTGGGATAGAGTGATTGTGCCCATTCCTTTCCAGGAACTAGAAGGTATGTTATCACCCGAGCCTGTAGCTCTGTACCTGTAGCTCTGTCTACATTACTCAATGCAAACTTTTTTTGACCTAACACTGACAGATTTATTTAATTGTTGTTTTAATTTCATTTCATTTGGGCTTTCAAAATTTCCTGTGACAAGGAGTTCCACAGTGTTGTCTCTTGAAGACTTAGGGTTCTTCTTTTAAACCAGCTGTCAAATAAATTGTTCCCTTCCTCCTGGCATTTAAGATGTGAGCACTGCATTGGTTTGCATGGTAACAAAAAGTATGTTTTTATTATGTTATCTATTTCTTTCCTAATAATTTCTAATACTTCATCTGTCTTTTTGACCACTGCTAGCTTTGAGCTGATTACTTTTGAAGAATTATGTGTAATGATTCCCAAATCTGTTTTCTGAGTGGTAATAGCTCATTTATAGTCCATCACTGTGAATGTATAGTTAAGGTTGTTTTCCTCCATGTGCATTACTTTGCATTTATTGACACTGAATTTCATCTGCCATTTTATTACCCAATCACTCAGTTTCTTGAGCTCCTTCTTCAAGCCTTCACAAACAGTTTTGACTGTTGTAAATACTGTGATGTCAGCAGCTGCATATGCCAATTCACTATTCACTCCTTTTCCAAGAAGAGTATTTAGAGGCATGCTGTGCCTGTGGAACCACACCAACAACCTTCCTCTTCCGTGAACCTGCCCCCACCTTCCAGGGTCTACAGACCGTCCGTCTCCAAAGCGCCCGATACATCAGGCGCACCTCGGCCACGTGTCTTCCCCCTGCTCCTTGCAGAGCCTCATGCTCACCCGCAACTCCCTTCTGCAGTAAAACTCCCTTTCCCAAAGCCAGGCCTGCTAGTCCCAGCCCAGCACGGAGAGGCGAGGCGCGCAGCTACGGCCCCCTTCCCGCCGCAGCGGCGCAGAGCAGCGCACCCCTGCGGGCCTCGGGCGCGGCCCTCGCCGTGCGCCGCGGCCCCGGAGCCCTCGGC
>WBMZ01009126.1:0-61064 GCA_013400975.1 Atrichornis clamosus | reverse complement strand
AAGGGGAAGGGGAAGGGGATGGATCAGGCCTCCAGGAGGTGAAGGGTAGATTGGATGTCTGCGTGTGACTGAAATGACGCAGGTGGAAGAAGGGGTTGAGGTGAGGAGGCTGGAGGAGGTACAGACATGGCTGATCACCTCTCTGGGCCACGTTGCCCTCTCCTACCTTGGTGGGCTGGAGGTGCTCCAAGCTGTTCTCTCTGAGGGTCACCGCGGCTCTGTCGGCGTTTCGCTCCTGCTTGTACATCTGTGTGGTGGGGGGGATGGACGGGGCCAGGGCTGTGTTCAGGTGAGTCCCGTTGCCAAAGGCCTGAATGGCGTTTTCTTTGTGTGGGAAAGAGACAGAGAAAAGGGTTGTCAGGGCAGGGGAAAGCATCCCTTTCCCAACCTCTTTGTCTGCATCACCCAAACAGATGCCTGAGGCTCTTCAGAGCTCCTTTGTTGGTGACACAGGGAGCTGGACACCTATGGACTCCAGAGGACCAGGGCATCCCCGTGCCCCCACCCACAAGAGGCCTCAGCAGCAAGCAGGGATGCCTCGGGACACTCACGGAGACAGACGTTGTTGGTGAAGAGGTGCAGGAAGCTCTCACACTCTTCCTGCCGGTTCCCGCTGGCGTTGCAGGTGCACCAGGGAGCGATGCTGGACGTGGAGTTGTCGATGTAGTTGGGGGTGATGGGGCTGCCTGCCAGGACCCACAGACAGGTGTTACAAGGCTGGTAGGGCCAATGACATCCCTTTGTGCTGCTCTCCTGGGTTACTCTGCCTCAGCCAAGCCCCTCCGTGACAGCAGCAAAACCCTTCACGTGCTGATGTCATGGGTCTGCTTTGCTCCCGGGGGGAAGGAAAGGGGCAGCCGCAACCCTTCTGGTCACCCCCCACCACCAAAACCTTCAGTCAGTTAAGAAGGGCTATCAGTCCAAGGAACGGGCAGTTTCTGGGAATTCAGGTTCCCTAATAATATTTGTAGAATCATGGAATGTTTTGGGTTGGAACGGACCTTAAAGCCCATCAGGTCCCATCCCCTGCCATGGGCAGGGACACCTTCCACTGTCCCAGGGTGCTCCAAGCCCCGTCCAGCCTGGCCTGGGACCCTTCCAGGGATCCAGGGGCAGCCACAGCTGCTCTGGGCACCCTGTGCCCGGGCCTCCCCACCCTCACAGGGTACAATTGCTCCCCAATATCCCATCTATCCCCATCCTCTGGCAGTGAGAAGCCATCCCCCCTTGTCCTGGTACTCCAGGCCCTTGTCCAAAGTCCCTCTCCAGATCTCCTGGGGCCACTTTAGGCACTGGAAGGTGCTCTAAGCTCTTCTCAAAGCCTTTTATAGTCCAGACTGAGCATTCAAAAACTGTATGTGAATATGTGTAAAGGTTTTCATGCTGTCATTGAAAAAGCCAAACTCAGACACCAGAATGAAGGATTAAAACAGAATGAAATGTTGGCCCAAAAATCTGTCAGTCTATCCCATCCATCAGGATGGACCTAGTCCAAAGGCCACTGGCACTTCTGTTTGGACTCTTGTCTGTGCCTGTGCCAGCTGGGCTCTGCAGCATCTGAAAACCCAATCTGAAACCCTCTGAAGCTAGAATGGCAGTGGATGGTGATTTCCAGTGGCATCACTGGTGATGGAATCAGGGAATCCCTGACAGAGCAGACACCCTGGTACAGCCCATCTATTTCCACCAGAGAGGGAACCTGGAATCTTGCAGCAGCCCATGGTTTTTCTCCCTCCACTGCAGTCATCCTGAAGTTACCCCACACCCATGACTCAGTCATCTCACTGAAGGGAGAAAGCCCAGCACCAGGCTGGACACGGCTTGGGGCAACCTGCGATAGTGGAAGGCGTCCCTTCCCATGGCCAGGGTTTGGGACGAGATGGGCTTTGCAGGTCCCTTCCGACCCAAGCCACTCCATGACTCTGTGATGTCCCTGAGATCTCAGCTCTCCACCTCACCGCCCTCACGGCCAGAGTACGAGGAGACATTTCCCACCCGGAGCCGACACTCCCCACCGGCGCGGAGGCGGCGCGGGGAAGGGGGCCCCGTACCGATGATGCCGGTGTAGGCCAGCAGGCAGGCGGCGTAGCTGTCCCGGCGGCAGCCGCTCGCGGCCTGCGGGGACGGCTGGCAGTTGAACTGGAACTCTGCGTAGCGCGACCTGACGGAGCCAGAGCACAACACGGGACACATTACCACAGGTAACCGGGGCAAAAAGGGCATAACAGCACGCTCCTGCTGCTCACAGAGGGGAATGCATTTGCAAAATCCTTTGCTGCTGTAGGTGTTGCTCAAACAGTTCGAACAAACGTCCTTTTACGCTCCCCTGCCCACCCCAACGAACCCAGAAGGAGGTTTTAAACAGGTTCTACAGTTGATGTTTTAAAGGCTTCCTCCAGGACTGCAAAAAAGGTCCAGTCTTGGAAGAAATGTTTGTTTTCTGTTGTGTGAGGTTGGTTTTTGAGGGAAGAGCTGTTGCTGGTAGGGAAGGAATTCAGTCTGTGTTACTCTTTTCTGTCTTTTGGGTAATAAATTTGCCTAAAGACCTCAACTTTCATTTTCAGGTTGATTTGCTGAAACAGATAATCGCTCTGGTCCGGTTTCTGTCTCCTTAAAGACTCCAGAGGTCATCTCAGATCAAGGGGAATGTCCAAAGTTTCAGATATTAAATGTTCTACCCATCACCAGGGCTGCTGCCCCATCCTGTTGCAGGTGCCCATTCTCAGGAGAAGGCTGGACTCTCTGGAGCCTGTGGAGCAGGTAAATCATTCTGCCAACCAGTTATTTCCCACATAATTCTTTAGGGACGAGTCATCTGTTGGCACGTGGTGGTGTTTGGAGATTGCAGGATATCTGAGACATTGACATGGGGCTTTCAGGTAGGACACAGCAATGGCTGGAGATCCAGACCCATCTCAACATTCATCCCGTGGCCAGGTAGGAAGGGATTTCACGTGGCACTTGAGCTGCTTAGGAAACTCAAGCAAGCACTAGCACTGACAACACTTGAAGGGAGGGTTCTTTACGTGACAACCTGCAGTGTCTGAGCTGTGAACTGAGTACCTCAAATGTTTGCTCTGCTTGGGCAATCTCAGAAAAACTGAACATGTTGCTCCTCCCAGACATCCTCTCTCTTCCAGATATGTTGGTGCTCCTGGTCAGTCTCAGCATTCCAATTTGCACTTTCCAGCCCACTTTTCCCCTACTCCCTCATCTTCTTTTTTTCTCATATGTGTTCCCATATTTGCCTCATACAAACCCCTTTCTACTGTGACATGGACAGGCAAAATTTTCTTCCCAAAAATTTGCTGCATTGTTTAGAGGAGATTTAGAGAAGGGAAATACTGATTGCAGATTTTACATAATCCGTGTTAGCAGAACCCACCCCTCCAAGCTGGGAAGTTCAAAGGGTTAGAGCTGTGCAGGAGCTGCAGTGCAGCCAGGGTAAGCCCTGGAGTGTTTCACTCCATTTCTTTAAGATTTATTCCTGGCTTTCCTTGTGGATTCTGCACTGCTGGCTTTGACCAGGTCACATGTCAACCTCTTGCTCCCTCTGTGTCTCTAGAGGATATTTTATATTATATATTCAGAGACCAGGGGATCAGATAATTAACAGCTGTGCTGCTAGCAGGAAATGGTTTCCAGTCTCCTGGGGAGCAACACTCCCTGCTTTGAACCTCTTCCTCCCTGCTGGGCCCTCTTGTCTTGTAAGGGAGAGGGCAGTACCCGTCTATTTCAGATTCCCTGGTCAGCTCAGGGGCTTTGCATCTTTCAGAGTCAGCTTCTGCAAAGCTCAGTCGTTCTCCTGCATCCAAGTTTCTGGGGTGCTGAGGGTATCTGTACCTCCATCCTTCCAAGAGGATGCTGCTGCTCTCACCTCCCTTTGTGAAAATACATAATATTTTTATAGTCATTAAAAGATTATGTGCTGGTAGGGGATGGCTGCTGGAGGTTGAGCTCAGGAAGTCTCAAACCCCACAACAGTTAGAGACTGGGACAATACAGGGAGGGGTGTCCTCCACCTGTTCTTGTGCTCCTCCCCGGGTGTCTGCTCGCAGCCCCAGCTGCACCCAGGGCACGGGGCGGGGGCCCCCGTGGTGCTGTCATGGTCTTACATCTCTCACCGCCGGGTGGGCTCCGCTCCCGAGAGCTCTACGTGGATTAACCTTCCGGAACATCAAAGACTTTTTGAGAAACAGAGAGGTGCACATAGTACAGATGAAGGAAAAGTGCTGGAGGGGTTTGGCTGTGAGTGTGCATGTGGGACAGGTCTGTGTGTGTGCAACTGGGGCTGGATGGAAACAGAGGAGCAAGCCAGGCTGGCCACAGACAGGTGGATGTGGAGTGACACTGGGATTCTGAGACTCCTCTTGCAATCACTAAAACAGAATCACAGAATCCCAAATTGGTTTGGGTTGGAAGGGACTGTAAAAACTGTCTCATTCCACCCCCTGCCATGGGCAGGGACACCTTCCACTATCCCAGGGTGCGCCAAGCCCCGTCTCACCTGGCCTTGGACACTTCCAGGGATGGGGCAGCCACAGCTTTTCCAGGCAACCTGCGCCAGGGCCTCCCCACCCTCACAGGGAAGAATTTCGTCCCAATATCACATCTAAATCTACTCTCCTTCAGTTTCAAGCCATTCTCTTTTGTTCTGTCACTCCTTGCCCTTGTCCAAAATCCCTCTTCAGCTCCCTTTAGGTACTGGAAGGTGCTATAAGGTCTCTCCAACATCCAGCCTTGCAGCAGAAGGGGTTATTTTATATATATATAGATTATTTTTTCTAATTAAATAAACAAACAAACAAACATGGTTTTAAAGCATTCACAAGTGCCTGTCAGGATACCTTGGGTGCTCCTGCAGGATGCTCTGAGCTAGAGAAGAGGGACAGTGAGGGAGATGGATTGGTGGAAGTGGCTGTAAGGACCATCCCCCCATATCCCTGCTTAGCCTGCACCTTCCTCAAACTGTTTCCATAGTTGGTCTTTCTTTAGGACCAAAGCCAAAAATGCATAGAAGACATCTGAAAAACTTCAGCATGAACATCTCAGATCTCCTCCTGTCTGTTAATACACTCTGCAGGATACAAGGACACGGGTCATGGGAAGGGGCCCCCAAGGCAACGTCCTGTCCGTGGGCTGCGGTGGGATGGTGCACCCAGGGTGCACCTGCAGAGGTGAGGGCTCTGGCTCCGGTCACAGGGCTGCCCCCAGTGGCTGAAGCCTCGCCCAAGGGACGCTCCCCACGTCGACCACCCCTGTGTGTGACCGGTACCTGCAGACGTAGTTTTCCCGGCAGGAGTCCAGGGGCGCCAGGCAGTTGGGCTTGTCCTTGGACTCGTAGGAGCAGGCAGGGACGATGGTCTGCCGCCGGCGCTCGGCGCAGGCCGTGTCGTCGCAGGGGCAGAAGAGCAGCTCGTGGGTGTACTCCGGGGGCACGCGGTCGAAGAACTTGCGCAGAGCCTTGTGGCACTTGGAGCGGTTGCAGGAGTCGGCCCGGGCCAGGCGCCGGATGCAGAAGGAGACGTACTCCGTCCGCAGCCGCTGGCACATCTCGTCCACGTTGCAGGCTTTGGCGGCGTCCAGACACCGGTTCACCTGCGTCACCTCGTTCTCAGCCCCTGTGGGGTGGTGGGACGTGGTGAGCGGGTTTTGTGCTGACCTCCCCACCAGCAGCACCACCCCTGAGACCTTCACCCCCACCCTGCTCCCATCCATGGCCGCCTCGGTGAGACCACACCCACTGCAGGAAGGCAGTGGCCAGGCTGAAGCCTAGGTTTGCTCTCTGTGTCCTGGCAGGACCAAATCCCCGTACCATACTCATCTTTTCCCAAGAGGTGTGCAGCCACACACCAAACCTCACTCCCCAGAGCTCACGTCACCAAGCTCATATACCTAATAAAATGAATTTTGCTTTAATCTGGGTGTCTGGTAACACTTTACTAATGCAAATTAACCAACCTGAGGCCTGGAAGACAGCAGGCATTAGAAAGTGCATCTACCTATGGCCATGAGTGGATTCACTGGAGTGCTGGGATCTCCACTAATGGACCTTTTGTTTCCCCAGGTTGCTCAAGATCAAACACTGAGTCAGTGACAAAGCTGGGTCTCTGATACATGGGTGCTCTGCACTAAGCCCTGGCACCTCAGACTCTCTGCCCTGGGCAGTGAGTTTCTTCAGGCCTCTGGAGGGTCACGTCTGGCTCTGGCAGCAGCTCTGCTTTGTTCATCCCAGGAACTGCCCAGCTAAGCGAGACCTGTCCGGGTCGCAGTGTGCCCCATCCAGACCAGTCCTGCCCAGTATCCGCACGTCCTGTGCAGTGACAGTCCCCTCACAGGGTGAGATCAGAGGTACCATCCAACTTGATGCCCCTGGGACCTGATGCGGCCTGGATATGAGTGCACGTGGGTCCCGGCCCACACTCTCTGCAGGGTCACCCCTTCGCTGGCGTCAGCAAAATCTCTCTGCTTTTCCACCCTCTTAAACAAGAGGAGAAAGAATGTCCCAGTCTGGGTGGGAGAGCAGAGGTGTGCTGCGGGATGCAGGGAACGTGGAAGAGACCTGCAGCAAGCGGAAAGGTCAGGAAAATAAAGCAAAATACTGTGGTGATGGATGAGAAAAACAGTGTCTTCTGTAGGAAAAATAGGGATCTCATGAGTTTATATGCCAACAGCCTTCTCTGTAAATATGGGGAAAAGCTAAGAGAGAAAGGTATTTTTCTAACACTGGTTGTAGAGCTCCTTCAAAGGTGTATAAGGGTCTTTCTTATAGAGGGGGAAAATGCTACAGGCCCTAGCAGGAGTCAGTGGAGGTATCAGGCTGCGTCTGATTGGACAGATAAGACAAGGGTCCTTCAAGCTCAAGAGAGAAAATTAATTTGAAGCTAGTTTTCACCTCTCTGAATTAAGCCCATGACCTGCAGCACACCAGAAGGACTCTCTCCCCAGTAGAGAAAGATTTTTTCACTGAGAGAAAATCCCCAGAATGATAAATTCCCAATGCAGAGCCAAGCCCTGTCTTTGGCCAGGAGTTAGAACCAGGCAGTCACTGCTGACAAGTGTTAAAACATTGACAGTCTCCGTGAGCACTTCAGAGCTGGCTGCCCTCCTTTATTTCCCTGACATTATCAGCTGCTCCTTCTCCCAGCATTTATTTTTCCCTTCCTGTTGTCCCCACTGCTTACAGTGAGCTGGAAGTCAAATTCCAAGTTTTTCAGTTATTTTATGATGGGTGACACTTTTGCTTTGTGTGTTTCCATCACGAAATACTTCCCTTTAAAAGTGCCCAGCAATGAATATTGTCAGAGCACTGGTTTATGCTGGGGAGCTGCCAGCCACCGTGTAGGAAGCAGTTACTTGGAAGGGTTTCATTCCCCATTCAGCCCATAAATCACAGGGAACACGCTGGATTTTCTCCTCTCCCACGCAACACCAGTGGATGTGCTTTTTAAATCACTGGTACAATTAGAGTGGAGGGATATGGTTCCATTTGTACAGTTTTACTAGTGGCCATATATTATTCATATAAAATTAGGTTTAATATACCTGTTACTCTCATTTGGCATATGGTCACAGGGGCGTCTTAGGTTTCAACTAGTTCTTGGGAAATTTTTCTTCAGTAGATTTGAAAGAGGAAGAGGGTCCTTTGGCAATGTTGACCATATGACCCTGGACACTGGACAGGCACAGGGCAGCAGGTTGTCAGTTATGTTAGAGAAGATTTTGACTAATATACGTAAGGACAAAAAGGTTAACCCAAGAAACCTTGTGTCCCTAGGTGCATGCCAAGTCCTCTGAAGAAGTCCTTTGGGCACATCTGCCAGAGACACAGGAGGAGCATGTTACCTGCCCCCAGACAGGCAGTTTGGTAAAAATCCCCCTGTAGGTAAAGTCTCCCCGTGGCTGTGGTGTACAGGTTGGTTGTGGTGGCAGCTGGACCTTGGTGATGGATGGGTTATTGGCGGCCAGGCCGACCTTTGAGCTGCTGAGCCCTCAAGGGGTTAAAAGGTGTCAGGCAGCTCAGCTGTTAACGGGATTACTGCAGAGCAGAACATGGCTCTGGGTCCTGAGGTTGCCCTCAGGGCAGATGGTTAAAGGCTGTGGCTGGGATCTACACACAGGTTGAGTTATTGACCTTTTTTCCTGCAGAGTTTGTTCCTGTGACTGATGTGGAAGCACCTTCTCGAACCTAACAATACCCAGGCAGCTCCTGTTTGGGGAGGTGTTTGCATAGAACAGATCATCCACCTGCTATGGAGAATGAGTCCACCTGGGATGGGTCTTTGGAAGAGGTCTTTGCACCACATCCCCAGGTCCCAGTCCTTCCTAGTATCGACATGAAACAGCCAAAAGACAAAAATCACAAGTGGTTCTTCCCAGAATATGTAACAGTTTACACACGAATCAGAGGCCACTCCTTGGAAAAACAATTGTCAGACCTGACCCATGCAATGCTCACAAGGGAGCACAAAGGAGTTTCCTGTCTGTAGCGCTTAACCCCACAGCCAGTTCCCCCCAGTTTGAACCAGTAAGAGCATCTTCTCACCCACCTACCTGCAGTGATGGATGCCAGCCGGACGTAATCAAAGCCCCTGATGAATGGCTCGTAAGGGGAACTCTCCAGAACATTCATGCCTGGGGGGAAGAGAGAAGTTGGTGAGCAGGCAGGTGAGGTTCCTGAGGGATGGCTGAGATGCACAGGGTTCAATATCTGCAGTGCAGGATTGCTTGGTGGGTCCAAGGGGACGTGTGCTCTAAAGGCTGTAAGTAAATGGATACTCAGAGTCATGGGAACAAGTGTGTGGACATGGGAACAGCTGTGTCTCCCCTTGGAGAAGGGAGTAAGACGTAACTGGCTTTTAAAAATATATCTCAGTTTTGGAGTGGGACAGCCTGTCAGGGAACTGTTGAGTTGCAACCCTCTGTAGCTCAAGCCTTGGTCCACTCTACAGGGACTGCCAGGGAGAACACCAGGCTGTAGCACAGGCTCTTGCTCATGGGCAGAGTTTAAACCACCCGTTCCTTGCACACACAGGGTTTCCATCACCAGCATTACTGTTTCCTCTATGTCCCTCCCTGGGTCAAAGATCCTCACCTCCTTTTAGGACACAGCCTGGGCTGTGCACACAGTTGTGTATATGACAACACACTCTGTATTTGCTGCCACCCCTCCCTTTTTCCTTGCCAATAGCCTTTTCTTACTTGGCATAGAGCTAATGACCCACAGCTCCTGCAGAAACTTCCTCTCTTCATTTTTAAGTCTCTGGAAAGCTGATTTTATTCCATCGGTGCTTCCCTTTCATCTGCGCAATGGTCTGTAATGCCCCATCATCCTGATGGATACCATGGAATATTATTGAAGCAAACAGCCCAGTATCTGTTGGGTTTTTTATTAGACATTTAGATGGATGTGGACAGCAGCAGCAGATGTACTGGCTGGGATAAAAGGGCTGTCCAACCTCATGCTCCGGGCATATGAGGGACTCCAGCTGTGGGCAGGACGAATTGGCTCCCAGGGTCCACAGCTCTGTGCAATTACCACAGGTGCATTACAAGGCATATTTACACCTTCATTGAAATATCTTGCATCGTTACTGACTGGAGAGGGGCCCATTTGTATGTTCCAGCGTAGCAGTTTTATGTCCTGATGATAAAGCACCTTATCAGAGAATTGTTATCGGGTTGTCATCATGTTATTGTGTCTCTAAATGGGAAGGTGGCTAAACATCGGCTCAAGAGAAGCTGAGTAAATAGTGTGCTTTGTAAATTCCCTGAGCACACACTTCCACAGTTGTTTTTACAAGAGGGTTTCTAGGAAGCTTTTTGCAGCCTCCTGGGTATGTATGATTGAGAAACAAAGCTCCACATGGACCGTGTGCATTGGCTTCCTTTCTCAGTCAATTAAACATGTGTAAGGACTCCGAAACAGGTGACTGCTACAAAATGTATCTCCCCAGGGAAATTAAGCCAAGGTTTGGTGTTTGAATTTGCACTGCAAAAGAAGTCAGTGGTTGAAAAAATGTGGGGCTCAGGACATGACAGTGGTAGAAAGGAGCAGAATTGTTGTCAGCCTCCAAAAACAGCCCTCTCCCAGCCATTTCCTAGGTGGAAGTCCCAAGCCACTGGGTAGGGAGTCCATCCAGCACCAAACTCCTGTTCTGCATCTGGAGACCCACAGCTGGCCCCTGCCTGTTCCCAGAACTCCTTTGCCAACTTCTCATTCCTCTTCCTTCTACTGAAAAGTACCCCTGCCCATGGCAGGGAGTTGGAACTAGATGGTCTTTAAGATCCCTTCTAACATAAACCATTCCACGTCCTGGAGCTGGAAACGCTCGTGACAGCGCTGTTCTACACAGCCACATCACAGATGAACTGTGTCCCAAGTTTCAGCCACGAAGGTCAGCTGGGAAGGAGCTGTGATGCATCCCATTGAGATGAATGGAGAAGCTGGATTGCCACCTCGTCCCCAGACTTCACTTCAATGGAAACAAATCCAGCACATAATTATGGGGAAGGCCGGATGCTGGAGGGTGCTGAGGTCTCGTATTTTCCCAGTCAGTTCATAGCATGCTCTGCACCCTGCAAGCTGTGGCACCTGAAAGATTCCTGGGAACTTGATCAACCAGCTCCCATCCCGGCAAGCCCATGCTCTGTAGTCTCCATCCTCTTTGTTTTGCTTGGCCTTCTGGCCTGTGGTCTCACGCCTGCATTTTTTCTTTCAGGTTTCAGCCAGCAGTGTTTTATTAATCTATTTCACAGCCCATGGCTGGAAGGGTCTGTTTTATTCCCCATTTTAATTTTCATGGTGCATAAAATACTCACCAGCCTGACAAGGAAGAGTTATGGCCACTGAGGTGCAATTTTATGATGACTCTTAAAAAACGTCAAAATCCAAACTTACTGAATACTAGCTCTGGGAACACTTTAAATTCCAACTTGGTGTCACCAGCCCCAAATCTTCACTAACCCAAAGACACTGGTGCATTTGAGAGATTCCACGAGAGTGATTTTTTTTAAGTTCATGCTGTTTCTTCCTCAATGCCTGTGCTTTATGTAGTGTTTCTGTAAAATCTACAGTGCTCATGGTCTTGGTTAACACACTTAGATGCAAAATATGCTGTGCATTTCTCCAGCAAAAGATCTCAAGGTATATTGCAAATGTCATAAAAGAGAGGTTGGGTTAAAAATAAAAAAAGGAAGGAGGCATGTCAGGTTTTAGGACTGCTTTCCCCAAACTGTCAATATCATAGGGATCAATAGGATCATAGAATATCCTGAGTAGGAAAGAGCCCACAAGGATCATCCAGTCCAACTCCTGGCCCTGCACAGACACCCCAACAGTCCCACCCTGTGCATCCCTGGGAGCGTTGTCCAAAGGCTCCTGGAGCTCTGGCAGCCTTGGGAATGTCCCCATTCCCTGGGGAGCCTGGTCAGTGCCCTCTGGGTGACTTATACCCAACCTGACCTCTTCCAACACAGCTTCATGCTGTTCCCTCAGGACCCATCAGTGTGTCTTGAGACAGACCAGGACAACACAGGAGTATTTTGCAGCCACTTCGGAGCTGGGGAGCTCTGTAGAAAGGCCCGCGAGCAATTCCCTTTTAGGAAGATCATCAGAAATGAGTGCCCTGCTCAACTGACCTTCCATCAGCGTGTGGTGGATGCTCCAGTAGACACTCAAGCAGTGCTTCTCCTTCTTCATGCCCCGCTTGCACTTGCAGCCGTAGAGCTGGCTGGAGAGCAGCGCGGTGACGGTGCTGCGGCACTGGCTCTTGGCGCCGGGGCCCAGCCTGGTGGCGCCGTTGCCCGCGATGCACTGCCGCAGCGTGCGGAACTTGGCGCTGCACACCGGGTCCGTGGTGCACGACTCGCCCGCCTGCAGGCAGTCCCTGCTCGAGCCCACAGCTTGCGCCATGCCTTCTGCAAGGAAACACGAGAGGTGCTCTCAGGGTCATGAGCCAGCCCAGGTGGGAAAGGGACCGTGTCTCCCACAGCCTCCTTCTTCTGCCTCGCCCAGAGGAGGCGTGGCTGCTCCATCCCTGGCAGTGTTCAGGGCCAGGCTGAATGGAGCTCTGAGCAGCCTGGTCTAGTGGAAGGTGTCCCTGTCCGTGGCACAGGTGTGGAACCTTTAAGGTCCCTTCCAACCCAAACCACTACATGGTTCTATGACAGGATCAGCCTGGATTAAAAGTGACACAAACTTGACCAGTTCTTGGTGCTTCCTTTTTCCTTCTTGGAGCATAAAAAGCTTTACAGACCCTTTCTTCCCCAGTTCTCTATCTCATTTCTGTCCTCCAAAGTTAACAGCAGCCCAATGCTACGGAGACACCGGCCTCTGCTCCTTGAACATGACTTAACTGTGCCTACACCTCACTGAAACTATAAATGGCTCCGTGTGGGTGTTTTGACATGTACTCAGCCCACATGTGTCCCAGGAGTTGGCCCTTGTTCACTGTCACCATCTACCCAGGACTCCCACTGTTTTTGTCTTGGCTTTTTCCAAGCTTTCGGAAATTCTCTTCAGAGTTCCTTTACCAACACAAAGTGCTCTGTTCCCCATTTGGGGAGGAGAGACCAAAGCATGGGAGGAAGACGTTATTGCTACGTGTACACCAATAAATTAGTTCATCAGGGCTCGGTGGTGCTGTGCCCCAGCACCTGGAGCAGACCGATGCCGTGTTATTCATTGCTCTCCCTCACTAGAACAGGCTTGGCACATCCAGCCTGAGTCCTGGGGACGTGCTCACCCCAAGGCTCACGGCTGCATCGCTGCTCCTGGCCGAGGCAGCGCCGGCGGCTCAGCCGTGCTCAGCAGGACATGGCTGTGTGGCATCCAGGTGGCAGAGAAGTGACAGGGCCAGGACAAAGCAAATCTCACCCCTTCCAGCTGCTGTGATGCTCTGGAGCATCTGACACAGGTTAGACATGACTGCACCACGGCTTGGGAGAGTGAGGAAGAGGAAAACCTGGTTTATGGAAGTGGAGAATCAGCTCCAGTGCCCACACTGTAATTTTGGATCCTGCTGTACTATAAAAACAGAAACTGCTGTCATGACCTTGAAGGAGGACTTCTCAAATACTTCCCAAAGGAACTCCCTGTCTCTATCGTATCTTGTCTTCCCTTTGGACAGGAAGGATAGATTAAACTTTTGCTTTTTTACTCCCTCCACTGTCTGCTTCTGGTGAGACCCAACTTGCACAACATTAGAAAATCCTGCTTCCTGAGAAAAATGTGAGTCCCTGATCTCCATCTCTGAGGGCTTAATGAAATCTCTTCTCTCCCCAAGACTCTACTGATCTCTTCAGAAAGTTCCTTTTACTGCCTTCCAACTGCTACCTCTCCTTAATTTCCGCACCTCCCAGTTCATCACTCGAGCCCAGAATATCCATTTCTGTTCCCTCAGCAGTCAGTGTGTTTGCTAGGACGAGCTGCCTCTGTTGCTCTTGATTAGAGAGTAGCAGCTGGAGTTCAGATACTTCAATTATGCTTATTACAAACTTTGGGTGAACCCACCAGGAGGTTTCCTCCTGAAATATCCCAATGGCATCTCACAAGAAAAGTCTTTCATCTAACTCCAGACTATTTCAAAGTGCCTCATGGCCAACATCAAGCTTTCAGGTATTTCAAATCTCACAACACCTCAAATGTGAGTTCTCCTGCCCCTGATTTATTCATAGACCTGGTTTATTTAGCACTCAAGGCTTGTTTGGATCTGCCAAATGTGGAGAGAGAAATTATTTCCAACATGTAGGGAACTCTGCCTTGGGCTGTCATATACTGAAGAACTTCGAACACAAGGAACCAGTTTCCTTGAAATATCATTTGGGCTGCAATTTCACTGAGATCCATAAAATGAGTCAGAGAACGTATCTGAGCAGAATCCATAGGAATAAAGAGAAAAAGTACTTGGCTTATTTTACTTTGGCTTTCTCCAAAGGATCTCCTCTGAATGGGGATAAAGCCCAGCAGGTTGTATTCTAGAAGAGATGACTTTGTCAGTGTCCTGTCAGCTGCTAGAAAAGTAGGTTAAAACAAAAATTATGACCTTCCTTCCCTTGCTCTGCTACATGAATTGCAGAAGATACTCCCCAGGATGGTTATAAACACAACCAGCCTGTAAAAGCTGTAAAACACTTTGGGATCTCACTTTAAATAAATCAAGCAGATAGACCATTTGAGAAATTTTCCTGCAAAATTTAAAGTAAATATATCCTCAAACTGATCCTTGCTTCATAGAACAAAGGCCAGGGGTGAATATTTACAGCCCAAACTCACAGCATAAAACACTCCCATTCAGACTTTATGACAGAGGTGCTTGAAGCCACTTGGAGTGTCACGAATGACCCGTTCCGTAATCATGTCACTTAAAACCCAAATCATTCAGGGGCTTTTATTGTTAGCAATGTCTTTGCAACTGAGACAACATAACACCACGTTTTTCTCCTCACACTGCCCCTGAGAGAGTAATTTTATGCAACATTAAGAGAGCGCCTCTTAGGGAAAAAATAAATCTCCGTGACTTATAAAATTGATGGTGCTTCCTAACAGGCAGGGACAAGAGCCATACCCGGTCTTCTCTCCCAAAGATGGAGTGGCCTTTTTGATTTTGCCTTCAAAATTAGCTCCTTGCAGGCTCTGTGCCACAGGACTTTCCTCCTCCATGACTGACCAGGGAATTGGGATATGCACCGGGCTGTGCGTGGCTTGGGCTTTCTGTGCCTCTGCTTTTCTAATAGCAGCCCTTCCAGCTCCCTCTGCTCTCTTTAAAAGGCCATTTGTCTGGAGTTTTATTCCTCACTCGCTGCTAATTTCACGCTGTTTACGGTGGGCAGATGGAGTCATGAGTTTATTTTCACATCCTGTTTGTAGCTGTGCTCCACATCTGCTTCTGCTCACTCTCACCTCAGTGCCACTTACCCAGAGTCACACGTAACGGGAGGAGTAAGAGAAAAACCTGGCTCTGCCCATTTGAACAGACCCTCAGTTCTTCTCATACAGGTGTCTCAAAGTGCATTGTGCTGACCAAGCAAGTCTGACTCTCCTCCAAGGAGATAATTTCCTTTCTCAAGGAAGTGCAGCTGTGCCTGGGGTACAGAAGGGTGAAGGGGATCCCATGTGCACTGGAAACAATGAATAAAATGCCCAGAGAGCACCAACACAGAGCCCTTCCTTACTCAACCAACACTCGGGCTTTAGATGTTTTAGGAGGAACCACACCAGTTCCCCCTCGGGCTGATATACATTCCCCTACCCTCCAGTTCAGACATGTATTAGGCATGAATATTTTCACACTCCTGATTTGAGGGGCCAGAGCATGTCCAGAGAAGGGCAATGAAGCTGAGGAAGGGTCTAAACATTNGGAAGGGTCTAAACATTAAATCCTATGAAGAGCAGCTGAGGGAGCTGGGAAAGGGGCTCAGCCTGGAGCAAAGTGGGATCAGGGGGGCCCTTCTGGCTCTGCACAAGTCCCTGACAGGAGGGGGCAGCCGGGGGGGATTTGGGATCTGCTCCCAGGGAACAGGGACGGGATGGGAGGGAACGGCCTCAGGCTGTGCCAGGGGAGGCTCAGGTTGGACACCAGGAGGAATTTCTTCATGGAAAGAATTGTAAGGCATTGGAAGGGGCTGCCCAGGGAGGTTTGGAGTCCCCATTCCCAGAGGTGTCCAAGGAACAACTGGACTTGGCACTCAGTGCTCTGGGCTGGGGAATAGGTGGGGATCTAGTTCCAACCCCTGCCATGGGTAGGGACACTTTCCACTGTCCCAGGTTGCTCCAAGCCCTGTCCAGCCTGGCCTTTATGCCAGCGTTGGTTTTCCAGCCAGTACATAGGCCCTCAAATAGCTGGGAGAGGACTTTGCAAGCAGTATTTGCATCCTGTGCTGGTGTGAGAGACACCAGCAGGGTCCAAACCTGAAGTGGGCACCAGACCATCCTTCTGTGTCCAGCTGGCAGGAATAGCCACCACTGCACAATCCTCACAGCCCGGGTTAGATTAAATCAAACACCAAATTAAAGATGCTGGTACTTGCTAATAGGCAACTGACTGATATGCAGAACATTTCAATTTCCCCAGAGCTATCAGAAACAAGTTGTTACACACAGTGGTCCTGGAGTGAAAAATTATGTGGAAGGGAGTCTTGAAGAAATATTCCTACTACTTCCCAAATATCCATAAACCAACAGTGATGCATGAATGAGCCCAGGTGGCTAATGCAGGTGGCTCCTGCTAAACCTTGTTTAAACTGTGTTTTCATGGCATGATTTTATAGCCAAATGCTCAGGATCACGTAAGGAACAAACTCTTGTACACAGCTCAAATTACATTTCCCATTTGCTGTTGAAATAGCTGCAGAGCAGCCCCAATAAACACCTCTGCCATACCAATCCTCCTTCCCCCAAACCTGCTTGAGAACATCCCTCCCAGCATAGCCCACACACCTTGTCCAGAACTTAGAGCTGTCACGTGGATTTTTCAGTGCCCAGAAACTTCCTTTGGGATGCTGTTCTCCATGGAGGGCAAAGTTTCCTTCCCTGCCACCTGTCTCCCCTGATCTTAGTGCATCTTCTGTGCTCCGACACCACGGCCACTCTGAGGGCTGCCCCAGTGTTTACTGGGCTAGCTCTGAGCAGCTCTCACCTGAAGAGGACACCACCACTCTTTGCTGGCAGTCCTCTGCAGACTTAGATGGCTTTACAAATATAACACGCACATAATGAAACCGCACACTGCAAACTGATCTTTTTCTAGTGATCCTTCCCAGCCAGCACTGGGGTGGTGGAATTTGCTGAGAACACCTCAGGAATGCAAAGTCTCAGGGTGTCAAAGCAATACTGGAAAGTTCAGGCCAATAACGTGCTGCGTGTCTCGAGCAGGCATTAGAAATGTGCTGCCTGACTCTGTACCTCCAGTTCTGAGCTCTGCCCCCTTCCTTTCACGTTACGAGCAATCTTTGGTCTGTATCTGCTCGGTGCCTTGGCACAGGACTTTACAGGTACTGGGAGATACAAATAAACACAGCAACATTCACTGTTTCCTTCCCCTGTAGCAGCTGATTCACGTGGAAGAAACTTTACTTGCTGTATGGAATCAAACCCAGAAGAAAACATTCCTCTGATCTGTCTTGCTGTTTATCATAGATTTATACGTGACACCCGGATACCACGACAAGTTACATCATGTCTCCACTACCCTTAAGGAAAAAAGAATTCATCATGAAAACCCTCATGATGACTTGGGGTGAAGTCTCCCTAGATATCATTACTCTCCTACACGAACACATCCTTTTTGACAAGGCTTCAGCCTTTGTTTTCTAAAGATGCCTCTGGAATGCCCTGTCCTGCTGGACTGACTCAGCCAGACTAACCACCAAATCAGCTATAAACAATATTCTTATGAAAGGGAGATGAAAATCAGACCATCATGCTCAGTGCATGACCTGGTTGCAAATAACTGTGTATCTATTCCAAGTAAGTTTAATCCATCAGACCGGGAAGAAGGCTTAAAACTTTTGAGCACCCATGAAGCAGGTGTAAGTTATTCTGAAACACTGGGCATTCTGAAACACAGATCACACAGCCAGCTACAAGTCTTGGCAGAGAACATGATCCATGTCACATTCATTCCTTGCCAAAATTTGGGGACACCATGATATTAGCGTATTGGGAAGCTTCAATCCCTGATTTCTGGTGCTTCCCCCATTCCCAAAGCTAAACAGTTATACCAGACAGGGTGAGTGGTGTTTGTGATCACCAGGATAATAACATGGGTGCCTAAAAATAAGCATCCCATCCTGTGGGATAAGTGGGGGTCTCTGGGTATCAACTCCTTGTATGTCAAGATAAGAGCACATCTAGCAGAGAGCAGTAAGGACAACGGAGGTCTCAAGGACCAGAGGTGATCTTTAAGTACTTAGAGCAGATATAGAAGACCATAAGTTCCACCTAAATTTGACTTTAAAATGTCCTGACCGATGGTAGAGACATAAAGATTCTCTGCTGAGGCAGAGCAAAACAAACTTAGAACCAGGACAGCTCCTTTTTTGGTCTAACTGTGCCAGGGTCTGCTCAATCACATCACCTTGTGATTTCTTTCCCCTCTCTGACCTGTCATGTTCCTCATCCAGAGATCTCCCCATGTGCTGGGCAGGGCTCAGACACGTCCCTGCTCACCCTAAAGATGACGGTGAGCAAGAGGTTTGTTTCCATGTCTTCCTGTGGCTTCAAGTCTTACATTTGACCTGCACATAGAATCATAGAACAACTGAGGTTGGAGAAGCCCTCCAAGATCACCCAGTCCAACCATTCTCCCAGCACTGCCCAGGCCACCACTGCCCCACGTCCCCAGTGCCACATCCACACAGCTTTGAAATCCCCCCAGGGATGGGGACTCCACCCCTGCCCTGGGCAGCTGTGCCAATGCCTGGCCACAATCCAAAGCCTGACCAAAATGCTAGAGGAAGCACACTCTCAAGGAAGGTGACTCAGTAAGAATATTGAGGATTCTTGATATTCAAATGATCTTTACTCTCCCAAGATCAGGTTGATCCCAAGAAGACACTGTGAGCACCCTGTCACAAAGAGGAATCCCTCAGAGCTATGTGTTCTCTTGGTCTCTTTCCTAGACCAACCTCACCATTAAACCCTTTGCATCTTGTCCTTTCACAGAAATTCTTCTTGTGTTGCAGTTTATGCTCATCTGCCATTAGAGCAGCATTCAGGGGTCATCAGCCACAGAGTCTGAAGTAACTGAGCTCCTCAAACATGATTTGATTTCGTACATGTATTTTTATTTCTCTGTCTGTGCCTCAAAATCAAATTCTCAGCCCAGATTTGGATAAGCAAGGCAGTCTAATTCTCATCTTTCTGAGCAAACTTTCAGCTAACAACACCCAATGCCTTAAAGGCATCTGCTGAAGTCCAGCAGCGTGAGATCCAAATCTTTCTTAGTGCCTGTAATAGTTTTATACACATATAAAATTAAATATCTGTGATTTTTTAAACTCCCTTAGCTCTGCTTTGCTTCAAATAATTTGACTGAAGAATTCTGGCATTCATCAGCTCTTCAAACTTGCAAAATCCTATCAATTAACTGTGCACTGATGTAAAAAATGATCACTTCTGGAAGCCCGTATCTGCCAAATAAAGGTTTGCTGTTTCCTACAGGGTAACTTAATAGAAGAGTCTCAGAGTACCCTGGATAATCCAACAGGTCCACCACACCTGACCCAATATCATTGTTTTTTCTCTCCAAGGTAGAAACTCTTGACACATTTCACATATATCCATTTTCTCCACCCCTGTGTTCATTTCTGGCCACTGCAATACATTTTTCATGATCTCACGGATTCTACAGAATACCTCAGGGCTGTAGCATTGACACTACTAATTCCTGCATCGCTGTGCGATCAGTTACAGAGAGCTCTGACCTGGGCTGATGTGGAGCTCCCAAGCCTCCTCCCAGAACACGTTAATGGCTTTCTGCAGTGTTTTCTCTTCTGCCGTGGCCCCCAGAAGTTTATTCCTGACAATGTTTGAGATGAGAGAAATCTCTTCCACCGGATTTGCAATGGCCTGTGCTGTTCTCCACACGGCATTCAAGAAAGATGCCTCAGACACTCCCAGGACAGTACCAGCTCTCAGCTCTTGTTTTCCTGGGTTTTTGAGTTTCCACTACTCAAACTCCATGGATGCAGATGGAAAATTGAAGCTAAACACCCTCCTGTCTTCTTACAGGGGAATGAGCTATTTCTTTAGGGACAGTAAAACTGGGGTCAATTTTTTGTTGAGATCCATTTGCCCTACCTGAATATTTTTCTTTAACATCTCCTGCAGCAAAGACATCCCTCTATACATGAAGGTGCTTTTGCCAGACTGTTTGAGAAAACAATTCCACCAGTCCACAAAGGGCACAGGAGCTCTGTCACACTGTCCTGAGTCATTTGCAGAGGGATTTACTGGCCAGATGGTTGATCTCCGGGTGAAGTATTCAGGACCAGGTTGGACAGGGCTCTCAGCAATGTGATTTAGGGGAAGATGTCCCTGCTCATTGCAGGAGGTTGGACAGATGACCTTTAAAGACCTCTTCAGACCCCAAACTATTCTCTGATTCTCTGGCACAGCCAGGCCAAACTCAGGTGCTTACTTTCTCCTCTCTCTGGCTTCCAAAACTCCCTGTCACATTGGCACTCCTGCTTCACTTGGAGTCCTTCTGCATAACACCCCAGACAGAACAGTCATCTCATTTAGTTCCAGGAGCCAAACCCTGCAAATCTTTCTTAGCTGTCAAAGCAGCATTTCTGTAATCACATGGCTTTGGCCGGAGCCTGTGTATGTCAATTCACTTACACTTTCTCCCAAATATCCCACATTTCTGATTTTAAATTAGATTTCTCTCACCATGCCCCATTTTTTGACCCTTTTGCTGTCCTGCCCCCCTACCCCTCCAATCTATGTGGATTGCAATGTCCTTATTGCCTTCAAATAATTCTTGTACTTTCCTGTCAAAAGCCTTAAGAGCAAGTTAAAAACCAGAGGAAAATTTTTATAAGCAACATGTCCCATCAGGGGCATTGGAAATGCAGACTTTGAAAGTTTTCTTTGTCAGGACAATTTGCAAAGACCCAAGAGGGGCAGATCACAGGATAAAAAACCCCACATCTACAGCCACTGTCTTCAAAATATCTCCTTTGGTACACAAGGGAAAATATTTTCTCTGAATATTCCTATTGAGTTGTTTGGGATCTAATCTCAGTCTGAGGGACTTGTCCTTCTTTCCTGCTGCTCCCAGGGGCAGGCATATTGCAGTGACTTCTATTTTTAAAAATTATTTTCAGTGTTTGCAGATAGTCCAAACCCTTCCCTTAATTTCTGCCTCATGAACAGAGGAGCATTTCTGGAGGCTGAAGCACTGAGGCTTTAGGATCTGACAGCACAGATTTCTATGTCTTGCTCACCAATGCCGTTAAACACATCTCAACACTTTTCTCTTTCTTTTTTCTTTTTAATCAGATTCCTTTTTTCAAATGATCCTACTCGAGTCAAAACCTCACCTATTACTTGACTGTGACCCACCTGCACTGCTGATGTATTTCGGTTTTGTATTTTATTGCAGTTTTAGCTTAAATTAACCCCCCCGTTAATCCCAGCACTTCTTTTTCCCTGGTCTACACTTCCTTGCAGTGTATCACTTTCCTGCTCCTGATACCATCCAGTGATTCACATTCTTAAAAATGCAAACCTGGAAAAGGATTTACATTGGGGGAAAAACGAAAACCCTCAAAGACCTTTCCATCTGTCTTGGTCTCTCATTGCAGCCAGTTCCTAGGAGGAGTTGTTAACCAAGGAAGAGCTGATGGAGCGAGGCTGAGGGTGAGGAGAGGGATATTTGTGCTGGTGATCCATTGATGAACAGGTGATGACTCATACATTGGGAATAGAAATGGATCTGGCATTCATGCCATGGGTTTCTCCCTCTCTGATATAACCAAGTGTAAGACCTTGAACGGCTGCTGTGGCTGAAGTCAGAACATGCGGTGGGTGACGAGAGGGCAGCAGCTCCAAGGAGATAAAGTAATTTGAGCGCCTGGACCCTTTTGGGCAAGACCTTCGGAATGACATCTAGGCTGCTTCTCTCAAGTCCCACCCACTCTCCATAGACTAAGGGGTTTTTCCCTTCAAATGCTGTTTTAAAGTGCATTTCCCCTCATGCCACAGAACTGCTTGCACAGAAATATGTTCTGCCAGGGGTTGCTGGAACCTGTCAGAGAGTCTGTGTGTATCAGCTACAAGAAATGGTAGAAAAGGAACATCTTTATCTTTCCAATTCATATGAAGAATGAGATCCCAAAGGAGTGAACAAAGAAATGCCCTTTTTAAAGAAGCAGACAAAGGAAGCAGATGAATTATAATCAATCTCATGGATAAGACTGTCCGGGAAAGCAGGGGGTGACATGTGTGATTTGACCTCTCCAGGCTATTTGGCACAGGTCTGTACGAGGTGCCATGAGAGTGAGTGGCCTCTGAGCAGTCACAGCCAAGTGGGTGCTCATGAATACAGAGCTCCAAGAACAGCCAAGGCACATTTTCAGACTAAGGAGATCTTTGAGAGTCTGTCCTGAGTCTGGTGCTGTTCAATATTCCCATAGTGACTCCAGAGATGGAATAGAGAATAGATTTCTGTAATTTGTGGCTGACAGAAGATGAGGAGGGGGTCACAAGCAACGGGCAAGACAAGACTGGAATTCAAAATTATCTTGATCTGTTTAAGGCAGTGTCTGAAGTCAGGAGGACGACACAGACCAGAAGCCAAAATGGCACTGGGAGATGTGAGTGTGAAAAGACAGGAGGGAAAAGCAAACCTAGGAAATGGGAGCAAGGGAGATATGACCGTGAGGTGAGAGGTGGTCACAGGCTGAACACGGAAAAGAAACAGGATGAGAAACAGAAAACATGAGCTCTGGGACATGAGTGGTATGTGTTTATCACAGGAAGCAATTATTCTGCACTTCTCAGCTCCGGTAAGGCTTTACCTGGACTTTAGGTTACCTTTTGATGAGACAACACATGTCAAGGAAGATGACAAGATCCCGGAGGAATTTTATTAAAATTGTAAGTGGTTTGCAGGCTGAGGTGAGGCTGAAAGAACAGGATTTGTGTAGTTTAGGGTGAAGGCTGTGAAGAAACAAGACCAGAGCACTCCAACACATAAACAAGACGTTTAAGAAGCGGACAGTGATAGATATCCCTCCACTGTCGTGGGACAGAATATGAGAAGTAATTCTGAGTAAATGTGCAGCAAGGGAGATTTAGTTCAATATTTTAAAAAATGTTATATGGGAAGTTAAAAAGTGGAACAGATTATGGAGGGTCTGTTTCATCCCCAACAGTGGAATTATTTACAAAAGCATCTGTCAGAAGCAACTCTTGCATCCTCCCTTCTCTGCTGGAGCAGCAGGTGTTGTACATGAGGTCCCTTCCTGCTCCCTGGCCCTGTGACACTGCCCGTGCAAGAACTTGTGGCAGGGGTGGACTTGTAAAACGAGGACAGGCACCTCCAAATCAAACAAACCACGCTGGAGACAGGCACAGATGGAAGGGGGATCAAGTCCGTGGGAAGTCTGGCTATCCCACAACAAGGCATCTCCCTCTTCAAGGGCAGGTTGGACAGGGCTTGGAGCAACCTGTTCTAATGGAAGGTGTCCCTGCCCATGGCAGGGGTAGGACTGGATGGTCTTTAAGGTCCCTTCCAACCCAAACTGTTCTGTGGTTTTATGACTGTCAGAGTCGAGCTGGTGTTAAGCAGCGACTTCACAGACATAATCAGCATGAAGGGGTGTAAAACCAAACCTAAAAAGAAGGAAGTCTGGTAAAAATGTGAAAAAAAGCAGCAGCATTTCCTCCTCTGAAGATAATTATGCAGGCTGGAGGTTAGGGACTCTCTTGGGAAGCAAAGGAAATGAGTTTGGATGCCTTCCCATTTGGGGAAGTGCTGCAACCACCACACGAAGCCATGGAAGAGAAGCTGTTTGAGACTGACTGCAGTGTGGGGCATGGGCTGAGCATGGAAATGGGAAAATGTAACCACTTGGATTATAGGCCTTCCAATACCTTCCAGCATCAGGGAGTCCAAGAGAGCTGGAGAGGGACTTTGGACAAGGGCAAGGAGTGACAGAGCCAAAGGGAATGACTTCCCACTGCCAGAGGGCAGGGTAAGATGGGATATTGGGAAGGAGTTCCTGGCTGGGAGGGTGGGCAGGCCCTGGCACAGGGTGCCCAGAGCAGCTGTGGCTGCCCCTGGATCCCTGGAAGTGTCCAAGGCCAAGCTGGATGGGACTTGGAGCACCCTGGGGTAGTGGGAGCTGTCCCTGTTCATTGCAGGGACTGGAACAAGAGGGTCTTTAAGGGCCTTGCTAACTCAAACGATTGTGTGGTTCTGTGATGATTCTCTGACTTTCCTGGAAATTAAATACAGAAAAATATTTGTCTCCTGGCTCAGCACAGGGCTTTTCTGGGGTTGGCAGAGAACCCTGTGGTGGGCAGGTTGGCAAATCCCTAGCGACCAGCCAGATCCTGGGAGAAATGACAGGATGTTTTCTCAGTGGTATTTAACTTTCAGGTCCATGAGTGCCTCTACCTTGCTCAGCAAAAATAGATCTGGCCAGCACTCCTTGGGCAGCTCTTCCCTGCCTCACCAGGCTCCAACACAGCTCCTGATGCTCCGTCTCTATCCGTCAGCTCCCACCAAACACCGACACTTCCACCAAACTGCAGAAAGGTGGCTGGATTTTTAAAGCGTGTTCAACACCCGGAGGTCTGTGTCCTCCTTTGCCATCCTTGCCAGAGATCTGAGGGAACTGCTGTTCCAGGGCAAGCTGAGCCCATGTGTTCGCTCTGCGCCCTCCCTTGTGTCCGAGCAGCTCCGAAGGCAGAGCAGGCAGCATCCCCTCGTCCACTCTGCCAGTACCAAAACAAGGGCACTGCCCTCAAAGACAGAGTTCTCGGAACACAGAGTCCAGCAAGATCTCCGGGGCAGTTGTGCTGCCCACTGCATCAAACAGCCCTAAAACGTGCAATGCTCTTGGTTCAGCACAGTCCAGGAGTCATTTTCGGGTCCCCATTCTCACTGTAGAGAAGTGAGGAGAAAATTACATTTTCTTTGTTTGATCTCTGGCACTTGCTGGATCAGAAAAGTCCACGGGTGTTGAGTTTGAACTGCTGCCAGACTACCAATTGTTAGCAAAAATGGGCAGTATTTGGATCCTGCCTTCACTGGTTTCAACGCCCTTATCTGTCCTGCACATCAGTACGGATAACTGAGCACTGGAAAACCTTCCAGCTCTGCCTGCAAAACACAAGAGCAGCCAAGATGGGCCAAGACAACTGTGAAGACCTTGAGTATTCATTGTAAGGACAGAATCTCACCCATTTTTAAAGGGTCATTTATCAATGAACTCTCTTCTTAATGTACCTCTTTGAAGCACTTAAATGCCAGCAAGCTCTGCACTTCACAGTTATGATGGAGATCCCAGCCATATGTCAGGCAGGAACTGTGACCCCTTTTTCTGTGATTAAGTTCATTTTTGTTCCATCCACCTTTTTTTTTTTTACGTGATTAACTGGTGAATAAAAAGGCCCTTTTTTATTTTTCTTTGCAAGGGCTGAAGCAGTTTTATTCATATATAATTCAACACTTGCTCTGTGATTTGCATTCCGTCCTTTAAGATGAATTTGGCGCTAAACAAGCACTCAATTATCCTCCCCGCCTCTGTTTTCTCTGCAAGTTGCAAAATTCATTCAAACAAAAGCTAAACCCTCTTGAAGTTTTATGAAGATTAATGATGATTAAAATCAAAGAACAGAGATCCTTCTCCTGACTTTACGAAGCCACAGGGCTCCAAGATATGTCCTCCAGTGACACTTTTCCAGGCAACCCTGGGTTCAAAGACAGAATTGTGTACATGTCGGTACCAGCACAGGTCATTGCATCTATCCATCATCCCCTGGTCCCTCTCTGACCTCTTCTGGCTTCTGACACTAAATATTAGACACGAAGGCTGGAGTGTGGAAGCCCAAACCACAGGTGAGAACCAATAAGGCATACACTGGGATTGGAGGAGGGAGCCAAGTTGGAAAAACCAGAGAAGATTTTTGCTTAGGGAGGGAAAAGGCAGTGAGAAGTGAGTGGTGATGCAAGACAACTGGAATTTAGGCACACAGCCATACATGTGTATTGACATATATATATATGCAAATGTAACTATGTGTTTAGGTTAAGAGTTAGGAAACACCAAGAGGAACCTAAATTAAGTACTTGCAGTTACTCTCTGGAATCACTTCCATGCCCTGAGTGGCTCCAGGAGAGCCCAGGGAGCCTGACTTAGCTGGGATCACCCCCACAGCCAACGGGGCTCATGGGGGAGACAGGCAACAAACAGAGGGTTGGAGGGCAAGGAAGGGAAAGGCAGGATGCGTTGGAACAGCAAAAAGACAGAAACATGAGAGCTTACATTGGAATAAACAAGACTCCACATTAAAGGGACACTGAGGCTTTAAGTGCAAGGATTCACAAGTTGAGACATGACATGAGTAATCAGGAGGAGGTGAAATCCACCCTCCCATCCCAAACCCGCATGAGGGCATAGTCTGTACCAGCAGAGTCACGTAACAACTGCAGTCTGTGCAGTAATACAACTTCACACACAGGAGTGATTCTCATTACATGTATCTACCTTGCTCAGAACATCAGCTGGCTGACAGTCAGACCCAGAGACACTATTTTAATCATCAAACTTGGGTGAGAAATGTACCTTTGGAGGCAGTGGAAGCCTTGTGTTTGTACCTTGTGCAATATTTAGAGTGCTGTGCCGAGCAGTGAGAGGCTGCATTGTGAGATCTACACAGCCTTGGCAAGTCTTTTCAAATACATCTCATAAAAAGAGAGCGAAGGAGATATTTCAGCCAGGTAACTGTGAGTAATAAAAGGCATAAAACCAATGTGGAGGCCACAGAATAAGGAAAAACAGTGGAAACCTGATGAGAAAGAGAGAAGACAAATGGATCATGTCTTGGGGTGGTTCCAAAACCAGGATGACAAATTGGTTTCCCCTAGAGCTGCTGAGTTGAGTCACTGGGCAGAAATGGGCAGATAATGAACAACAAAGGCAGCATGTTAAAAGAATAAAATATAAACTACAGAGTATAAAGCAAATATTTAATTATTTGTCATATAAGGGTGGTACAGAGGAACGAAGTCAAGGCCAGGTTGGATGGGGCTTGGAGCAACCTGGGATAGTTGAAGGTGTCCCTGCCCAAGGCAGGGGGTGGAACAAGATGAGCTTGAAGGCCTCTTCCAACCCAAACCATTCCGTGATTCTCTGACAATTGTCTTGCAGACATTGAATTGATCTCCCCTGAGATAAGTATCTTTGTTTCTGTATCACCAGAGGACACAGCTGCCCACCTGTGGGTGTTGAGTGCCACTTGGGATGCTCCAAGGTATCTGAGACATGAACAGGGCTGCAGACGTGACACAGTCCCATGGGAATCCCACACATTTCTGGAGCGGCAACTGGAAGCCAAGCGGAGCTTTAGGCAGGACCACCAACCCAGCTGCAGCTTGACATACGAAACTGGAGGGATACAGCCCTGGGAGCTCAGTGCTGGTCCTGTAGGAACAAGAGCTGGAGGTGCAGTGAAACAGAGAGAGGTGACTGTGAAAATGTAAGTGCCAGGTGTCAGATGTGGCCACAGCAGAGCCCACGAAGGTCCCTGGTCAGAGAAGACCCCTGACTGGTGTCTGGGATTTAAAAAAGCACCTGGAGCCAGGGAGAGCCAGAGTTTGCTGAGGATGGGACGGACTCTCCCTGCTCCCTACAGCAGCACAGAGCCAGCAGAGCCTCCTGCCATAAACACGGCAGCCCTGAAAGCAGCACTTCCCAAACACCAGGGAAGGAGCAGCAGCCTCAAGTCATGGTGTCTTCACCTGAACTAGACCTGCAGTTACGGCAATTACGTGTTCCTTCCATCCCAGAGATCCCAGGGGATGGAAGGAAATTAAATAATATTAAGTTATTAAGCAAGGTTTGAACCTTTGTGCTGAACTTTCTCCTTATGCCCTCACTACTTCTGTCGTGGAAATCTGTTTTTGGTCTCAGCTTAAATAACCAAAGATGAATTTTGCTGTAAGAAATGATCTTGTAATCCAAGACAACTTGAACCATCCAAAGGTCTAGTAACTTGCTCGAAGGCTTCTTTTACCCTTGTAAAGCAAGAGTTCACCCAGCAACGGGAGCAGAATCCTAATATTTAATTACTGGCTGTGGTTCACATGCAATTATTTATGACACACTTTCAATGATTATTCATAGGTTTCATATTTGGGGCGGGGGAAGGTCAGCAGGTTGCAAACAAGCCTGAAATTCAGAATTACTTGCTGAGGAGAGCAGGGAAAGATGATTATGATGGGAAATACAAGAGAAGAGCATAAAGGAAATTGATTATGAAGATTAGGCAGGAACATGTGTACTATTAAAAACTCTATTGCACATCAGTGAATTTCAGACACTTAAATCAACAGAACCTTTAAAGGGAAATCACATTTTCTATCATCTAATCAATGTAGATAAAAGTGTTGTTGGTCTCTCTTCCTGGTTCTCTGTTGACTTCAGCTTCCCAGTTTAGAGAAGTTCAGTGTTTAATCTGATTTTAAGTGTCATGAAGTTTGAATAGACCAGAGGCAGCTGAAAAAGCCTCTGAAGTGAAAAAGTTCAGCTCTTCTCCTGTCTATAAAGTCCAGCTAATCACAGCTCTCCTTGAATGGCGTTTGTTATTTCAATATCCTTTTTTCCCTCACATGGCACTGGGAGCTGCTCTCAGCCTTGTGCTGCTCTGCTGAAGACAACACAAAACTGTGCCAGCACCTGACTGTGAGGACCCCCTTCCTCCACCTCATGATGAAAAGTAATTCTGAGCTGTCTGGGGCCTGGCCAGGGATAACACTACTGGTCAAGTGCAGTTCCTCTGCTGCCTTTCACCTTATAGAGTCATCGTTGTGTTTGCCAGAGCTATTGCAGTCAGGGGCCAGCGCTGCTGGCTGTGTGCAGGGAGAAGCAATAATGCAAAGGGCTGCAGTGGCTGCTTTCCATCTCTGAAGAGTTTTTTCAGCTGTGGATGAACTTGAGGATCCCAGTTCCCAAGGAAGATCAAGCTCCTACAGTATTTCCCCACGGCACCCTCAATATTGGCCTCTCTGCTCAACAGCAGAAGGGTTCTGGTGCACGAGAAGGTTTGGCAGGTCCCTTCTAACTGAGAATATCCTGTGATTCTGTGAAGGCTGGGAATCACCAAACAAGGTGGTGACTGCAGTGCCCTGGTGAAAAGAAGATCATAGAATTCACAGAATATCCTGAGCTGGAAGGGACCCAAAGGACCATCCAGTCCAGCCCCTGGCCCTGCACAGACACCCCAACAATCCCACCCTGTGCATCCCTGGGAGCGTTGTCCCAACGCTCCTGGAGCTCTGGCAGCCTTGGGGCCGTGCCCAGTCCCTGGGGAGCCTGGTCAGTGCCCAGCACCCTCTGGGAAAGAACCTTTTCCTGATATCCATCCTAAACCTCCTCTGGCACAGCTCCAGCTGTTCCCTGGATCCTGTCCCTGGTCACCAGAGGTTGCTACACCCATTTCAAACAACAGAAACCACGCAGAGGAGATGACAGCTAGGAGGGAACAGCGCTGGACCAGATCCACCCACGAAGAGCTGGTATGATCCCAGAGGAGGATCCTGCTGGATTAGCAGCATATGGGCCCTTTTTGGATAGTGAGTGCAAGTTCCCTTGCTTGTGTGGTCTCATGTTGAGTTACTAGCAGATGTTATGGAGGAAACGAGGTTGAGAGGCTGCAAATGAGGGTGGACATTGGGATGGTAGGAATTAAGGATGAACAGAGGGCGGATGTGGTCACTGACCAGGACAGAGCTAATGTGCATGGTCTAGAAGTGGGTCAGTGTAAGGTCATTTGGAGCAAAAACCACCTGTGGGTGGAAGAGAGGAAGGTCTGGAGCCCTCGGATGCTGCCCTGTCAGGACCTGCAGCAGTGGGATGTGCTGCAGCACCATTCTGCTGAAGTCAGCAAGCAGCTGATTAAACCTCAGTGCGGGTGGGAGCCAGGCAGGAGCCCTTCAGACAGCAAAAGCCCTGGATGATTCATGAGCTCAGACCCAGGCGGCAGAGCTGACCTCCTCCCTCACACAGGCCGAAGGACTGCACCCACTTAGGGTGATAAGGGCCCCAATAATTTGTCTTTGCTCAAGTCTGTTTTCCAGAAGAGACTCCTCATTGATAAGATCTCAAGAGAGAACGGAATCTGTTATAATGCCAGGAAGTTTGTTCCAATGGTTAATCACCCATCTGGCCAAAATGTGCTTTCTTTGGTTGTAACTGGCCCAAATTCTTCGCCTACCTCTTGTTGCTGCTTTTCCGTGAGGATTAAATTCTTGGAAACACTTTGATAACAAAATCACTGCACCACTCAGCTCCCTCCTACAACAACTTCACTCCTTAAAATCTCTGTCCCTGGGAGGTCTTTGCCGAATTATAAATGGTTTCTGCAGTTCTTTAATCCACTGACCCAATGGCTCAAGATCTGCCCTCCCAGGCATGAGGAGGGAGCCCATCCCCACTTTTTTGACATCCACCTCAGCTCTGCTGGTTTGCTCCAGTGAGGAGTTTTCATTTCTGTGCCTATTTAGGGTTTGAGTCCTGCACACAACGTCTTCTCAGCAAATCATCAGCACTGCCTGTCTGCATGGCCCCTAACTCCTCTCTCTGCTGAAATATCACCATTCTGCGATGAGGGATTATGTTTTCCTCCCATCCTGGAAACCTGAGGCCTGAATTCAGCTAAAGAGAAAGCTCACAGCATCTGCCTCACTTGTCTACCAAAGATGAGGATTTGTGTCTTCAGTTACTCAATACTTCCACACTACAGATTGGTATCTTGTCCAAGAACAGTATCAATATTTTTAATCATGCAATTAAAGACCATATCAGAATGGAAATGCACCAGGGGAAAGGAATTACTTTGCACACACAGCCTTGGATCTGTCACCACCTGTCTTTTGACTGCCTGGCTTTTCTACCTTAACCTTCTCTGATAATATCAGACCATCCTGCCTCTCCTCCCCCACAAGATACTACTGGGTGTAATGTACCCACGCTGACCTCCCACCACCCTCAGGATCTGCAAAATAAACACAAAATAAACACTACACACTTCACAACTTTTCAAACTGCCTTAGAGAGCGGCACAGGAATCTCATCTGGCCTTGATGAACCTCCGCCCTTCCCAAATCCTCTACAGCTGAGGAGCACGCGTGGGATCAGCAGTGAGCCCCATGTTCTCAAGGGAGGACATGTAGCTTGTTTTGGAGAGCTGGGATGTATTCCTGGTGGGATGCACCTCAAGTGAGGGCCCCTGGTCTAGCTCCCAGCAATGGCACTGGAAGTCCCTCAGTCATTCCAAGCCTTGGCTTCTCCAGCTGGGAGGTGGATTTGGAGATGTTGGCTTCTGCACACAGAGCTTTGAGACCCCGTGCTGTTCTGCCAGGTAGGTGACAGTCGCAGGGTGTTTATTTCTGTTGGGTTTGGAGTGAACCTGGAGCACTCCAGAGCTGGGACCAGGCACAGAGGTGTCTGTGCACAGCTGAGTTACCTGGCCAAGGGCCTTTGCTCATGGGGTGACTGTGATCCCAGGAGCAGATCCCAAAGCGCAGTGCCACTGACAGCACTCAGCACTCACCAGGACACAGAGCTGAAGAAGAAGCCAGTTCCAAAGTGTGTGATTAAATAAGGATGAAGTTCCGAAGTCCTCGAGAGGTTTTTATCATTTCAGCCTGACTTTATTTTCTGGAGCTAAATCCACTCTCTTTCAAGATGCCTCTGTATCACTAATGGCCACATCCCCCCTGAAGTGCTCATTTCATACTGCACCCAGTTCCAGTTTCCCTTCAGCTTTCATGGGGCATTTTCAGGGACAGACTTCATGGGAACAGATTTGAGGTGGGTTGAACTCTGATCTGAGAAGTTCCCCTGAGTTCACCAAGCATCCTTGAGCCTCCTACATCTCCTACAAGAACTTGGGGGCCAGGTATTGAACCAGACAGTTCCCTTGCTAGTGATGCTGGTTGAAACTTCATTGTCGAATGGCTCTAAATCATGGACCAGCACCATCCCTCTCCATCCACCCCCACAAGGCAGTCCCTCTCTAGTCTGCTTTTGTGAGCTGGGAATTTTGTACTACACTTGGGCTGCACGTTCCCAGCTCACTGCAATGCCATTCTCTATGGAAAAACCCCCAATTTCATGAAATTAGAAGCTGGCACAGCTGAGTGAAGACAGGGCTGACTCAGACGGCTGTACTGATGTTCTGCTGATTTACACCAGCCTGGGGGAAAGCCACACTGCTTCTCCTTTCCTTTGACTGAGGAGCCATGGGGACAAGAGACTGAATAGATGACAAAGTAAGAGATCATGAACCTAGAACGTGCAGCTGGAATTTCCCCAGCAGACTCACAATGTGAAACATCCAAAAAAAGGCCTGTGAAACATGAATTAATATAAGGACAAGGTTTTAATCACAGTTACACAACTTTCAAGCCACAGAAACTCCACAGAGGTCAGCCTGGTGACTCTGGGTGTTTGCTGACATCACAGATGCCTCTAGTGCGCAAGGAGCAGACTTTGATCTTATTTTTGATGGTGCCAGTTCTGCAGTGAAGTCAGAGGTGCACAAAAGTGTGAGATGAAAGGCCAGTTTCATGAGCTGGTGTGACTGGTCAGCTCTCCTTCCTCTTCTGGACACACAAACATATGCACTGGGGAGGCTCTGGCCCTGCCAGTGGTCAGCAAGGTTGTTGCAGAGTCTCTGCTCTGAATGACAGAATCCCAGAACCACTGGGGTTGGAAAAGCCCTCCAAGGTCACCGACTCCAACCTGTGCCCGATCCTCACCTTGTCACCAGCCCAGGGCACTGAGTGCCACATCCAGGCATTCCTTGGACACCTCCAGGGGTGGGGACTCCAGCACCTCCCCGGGCAGTTCCTTCCAAAGCCTGACAAGCCCTTCTTTGAAGAAATTCTTCCTAATATTCAATTATGTCTTCTTTGGGGTGAAAATCAGGAATGAAGGAAATGAAAATCTGAACATGTGGTTTTCATTTGCCACTTACAGGACTGTACCAAATGGAGCATCACCACCCAACCCCTGCTGAGCACTGCAGGGCTTTGACTGCTCTGAGAGCAGAGTGAAGCCCTCCAAGCCATGTCCAGCAGCAGAAAATTGTGTGATGGATGTGCCTGTCCCATCCCTTGCCCTGTGGCACCTTTACAGAACCAGCCAGTTACACGAGACCCGCCCTCTGCAGCCCAGACCCTTCCCTGGTGTCACCATCCAGGTGCACGTGGGATCATCCATTTTGGCTTGGAAGAAGAGGAAAGGTCTGCCCTGCTCGTGTCCAGGTGACAGTGTAGTGACACCTCGTGTCTGTGCTGTCTCTTGCTGGAGTCCAAGCAATACTTGGCTGTGCAGGCACACCAGGAGTGACTTTGTGCCATGGCTGTTCACATCCATGACTTGTCTAAGTAGCCACCACTCCAGGTAGCCCCAGTGAAGACTTATCTACCTCTACACTGCAAACTAACTCATCCTTCTTCTAGTGGAAGGTTTCCATGCCCATGACAGAGGGTAAAACTGGATGAGCTTTAAGGTCCCTTCCAATCTAAACCATTCTGGGATTTTACGATTGCAAGAGAGGAGAGGAAGAGTCACAGAAATGAGCAGTCCTGTCCTGCACGCTCCCTGGGTCCTTCCAGGCTGTGCATCCTGGCTTTCTTCCTACAGATCCCACAGGTCAAAGTAGAGCAGAGTCTGAGCCCTTGATGCAGTGCTGGGCCAGGGCACTGCCACAGGCACAGCAACCACAGACTGCTCCTGATCTTGTGTGTGTGAAAGACACGCTCCTGAAACTGTAAAACACTTCTGGAAATGAGGTTCCCACATCACCTAAGTGCTTTGGAATACAGAGCTCATCATGTGAAAAACACAGTGGTGCTCAGGTCCACAGAAATGACAGATCAAGCGGGAAATCAATGTCACTTTTAGTAAATTAAGAAAAATATTGTATTGACCTTGTGTGCTTGGCTGGGTAAAGGCATTGTCTCATGGCTACCCGTGGAGAGGGAAAGAGACCCTCTGTTATCTTGTTGTTCATGCCACAGAGTGGTGAAATTGGGGGATTAGCCCCAAGTTCAGCTCTGTAGTCACTCTACAAAGCAGAATTGGTGAGAAACTTCAATGAAACAAAAAAAGAAGGGTTTGCCTCAAATTATGTAACCAATCCTTTCCTCCCCCCAAATGAAACAACCTCTTCTCTACATTTTATTTTGGGTAAGGCCTATTCTGAGGGGAAAATTGTACCAAGTAGCAATTTTTAAAAGAAAATTTTGTATATAATCTTAGAATTAGTTATTATACAGAATCATAGATGAAAGGTTGGAAGGGACCCTAAAGATCATCTAGTTCCAACTTGCAATTAGTAATCTCTCCAAGAACAGTCTCCCAAAGTGCCGTGGGATCAAACATTTCTTTTTACCCACCCACAGAGCAAATGGAGACGCACAGACAAAGAGAAGATGACATATTTTTGCCTTTAAATAGAAACCCCAAGTGTCCCCAAACTAAGACAAATGTGGCCTCTGAGCTGTGGCCATGGGGAGCCCTGCAATCTGGTCAATTCTTCTCGGAGTTTTGCAGCTGGAGTTCATCTCTACAAATGCAGCTCAGGAGCCAAAGCACCTTTTGGCCAAAAACATGTTCTCTTTTGCAAAAAACTCAGCAGGTTGCCAGGACCATCTTTCTTGTCTCTGATTTTGTCAACATTTCCCACAGAGGAGAAGGAGGCTCCAAGGGTTTTGCAACCTGCCCTCTTGACTGGAGCACCCGCCCGCTCCCGGGGGTTGGCTGCAGGTTGGAGCTGACCCGGCCTGTGTTGGGATGGACTCATTGTAGGCTCTGGCCTTATTTTTGGAGTGAGTCACATCTTCCCGGGTGGCCTTGGGATGCAGCCTACAAAGGGCTCTTTTATCAGCCCGACCACACAGAGCCGAAATGCTCTTTGCTCATGCACATGCAATAATGCAAATGTTTTATCCACCCCGTGCAGCACAGCAGTGCAAGGCAGCTTGTGCCGTGTGGCACAGGGGACACGGAGCCTCAGGTGTGCTCAGTGCCTGCAGTGCCTCCACCCAGATGCCTTTTGTTATCAAATCCCTGGTGTGTGCAGATGTGGCACCTGGGGACATGGGTCAGTGGTGGCCTTGGCAGTGCTGGGGAATGGTTGGACTTCAGAGTCTTAACGGGTTTTTCCAACCTAAATAATTCTGTGATATTTCTATTGATCCTTTCTTATGCAGGAACACCTGGGTTTGTGGTCACCAAGATTCACCTGATGGGATCTTCTGATTTTGCAAGGACAAGAGAAGGATGAAAACTTTACTGGAGTCTCGGCAGTTTTGAAGCCTTGTACCTGGGCTTCTCTGAGACCTAAGGCATAAACAAGGGGTTGGACTTGCAGCCACACTCATCCCTGACAGATGTGCACTTCACACACTTCCATGATCTCTTTAAGTCCAGTTTCTCCTCCCAGTGCTCAGAAACTTCTGATCTTGGCTTATGTTAAGCCAACGACTTCCTGCTCTTTATAAAAGTGTGCAAGGGATGGATCCTCTCCTCTGCGGCTCAGGGCTGTATTCCCTTATACCTCTTCTCCAGACTGAATGAATCCCTCTGCTCCCGTATTTCCTCTTTGACAAGGGCTGGGGCCCAACGACAGCCAGGGATGTCCACGCATCTTTCAGGAAAGGTTTACATTCGATATTAGAAAGATGTTTTATGGAAAGGGTTGTGAAGCACTGGAACAGGCTGCCCAGGGCAGTGGTGGGGTCACCATCTCTGGGAATGTTCAAAAACACACGGATGTGGCACGTGAGGACATGGGTTAGTGGTGAACACGGTGGTGGTGCTGGGTTGCCAGCTGGACTTGGTGACCTTAAAGGTCTTTTTCAAACTTAATGATTCTATAATTCCACTACTCTGTTGAAAATGAGCATTTCTCCTAGCAGACCGAGATATTTGCAATTATTGAGACCCATTACCAATCACAAAACAGCATGAAAAGATGAAAAACCTAGAAGTTTTGGTTTTTAGTGGGTCTATCCAGTATAAGAAAACAAAAGCTGATGCAAGGCAAGGTTTAGCTGGACATCAGAATGGCCACAGCTTCTCATTTCTCACTTCTCACTGTCATTTTCACAAGCAGGTCTAGGGAAGGGTCCATGTCAAATCATCCTGCAGTCACTATAAAGAGTTGCTTGCCTTCAAAGCAGAACCCCCCTTCTCAGATCCCCAGTTGTCTGTGCATCCCAGCTAACCTGCAGAGAAACAGGGACAGAGGCAGCACCTCATCCAGAGAATCTGGTAAGGCAGAGCTTGGGCCTTGGTCACGTACACTTAGCAAATGTGCTTTTAATCTCATTAATGTTTGAAAGAAGCAGTGGTAGATGAATCATCTGATGCAAATGGAGTAGTTTAGGGAATACATGCATTTTCATTAGCCTAACTTCTCCTCCAGCACTATGTATTAGCATGGAATTAACCCATTAATTCTATTGATTTCTGTTAATATTGTGCATTCCATCAGTGCTCAAATCCCCATGGACTCCTTTCCAACCATCTATAGGAACTGGCTTGTTTAATCAACATTGAGCAACTAATTGAGCCAACAGTTTGGGTCATGAAGTGAAGAAGAAAATTGTTTCTAATTGAGAGAACAGGAGGAATTTGGGGAGGCAGGATAGAATTATTACTGCTGGAGCAGGGCCAGGATGCCAGAGACCACATTCTGCTGGTCCTGCCAAAAGTGCCATGGGAGTAGTAAGCACAACTGGTGGAGTCAGGAGAAGACCATTTCGCTTGTTCATGGAATGGTTTGCGTGGGAAGGGACCTTAAAGCCCACCCAGTCCTACACCCTGCCATGGGCAGGGACACCTTCCACTGTCCCAGGGTGCTCCAAGCCCCATCCAACCTGGCCTTGGACACTTCCAGGGATGGGACAGCCACAGCTGCTCTGGGCAGCCTGTGCCAGGGCCTCCCCATCCTAACCTTAAAAACATTTTCTTAATATCTAATCTAAATCAACCCTCTCTTATTTTAAAGCCATCATCCCTTGTCCTATCACAACAGGTCCAGGTAAAATGTTTGTCCCCATCTTTTAGTCCCTTTGGGCACTGGAAGGTGCTCAAAGGTCTCCCTGGATCCTTTTCTCCAGGCTGAACACCCTCAGGTCTCTCAGCCTTTTCTTACATGAGAGGTGCTCCATCCCTTTGTTCTTCTCTTCCAAAATTCAGCCAGCACCACACTGGTAGGAAACTCGTACCCTGAAATCCACTTTTCTCTTGTCAAACATCCTGTCCATGTCACATTCTTTCATCAACCTCTATCACAGCAGTACCCAATTGCCTTATCATGCTCCCCATATCTATGTTCACACCACCCTCTGCCCTGTGCCGACCCACTGTGCCAGTTCTGGCCAAACTCTGCTCACCAGGGTGGCACTGATGGCTGTTGTGTGGGATGGAGTCACTGGAGGTAGCAGTTTCTGCTCCACAGGGGTGAGAGGATATGGTCAATGTGTGGTGTCCCCATGGAGGACAAGGAAAACTTCCCATCTCTGCAGTGCCAAACATCTCCCCAGTTTAGTGCAGTTACAGAGGGACAGCATCACTTGGAGAAGTTCAGTCCTCGAGGGACAGGGAGGCTCTCCAGAGCCTGTCAAAGTCAAAGCAGGGTCACGAGGATGGTCTTCCATGATTTTAGCTCAAAGCCTCTAGTTTTTTACAGCTCAGTAGCAGAGCAGCTCTGCCTCCTGTAGCCTTTGCTTGGAGGAGAGGACAAATGAGGTCTTTAATGTAAAAACCCAAATGAAAGCAAACACGACAAAGCTGCTGTTTCAACTCCACTCATTCACCAACATCAAGTTCTGGCACTCTCCTCCCTGGGCAGTCTGTGCACTGGACTCGCCCTCCCGCTGACTCTGCAGGCTAAGGCCAGATACATGACATTTTTTACAGAACTTTTCAGCAATATTTCCTCTCAAATTGCTTTTGTAAAAGACTCTCTTTATTCCCCTCATCATAAGCCCTGCCTCATTTTCAGCAGCAAGCTGAACTCTCTCTCTTGCATCCTGGTCTAATTATTAAACAACCCTGTCAAAGTATTCAGTTGTTTGATGATATTTTACTCTCAATTAGAAGTATGAATGTGCTCCATTAGGCTTCTAATATCCTTTATGCTCAGCCTGACATTTGGGGAGCTGTTTTATTACAGCTGACACTCTGGGAAATGGGGCTGCAATAGTTAGCATCAATAATGGTGTTATTGACCCCAATTTTATGAATGCAGGAGGATGTCTGAATGTTACACACTCAGTATCTCGAGGGTTCTCACTGTCTCACACCAATGTCTGCTCTGGGAGCTCACATCCCTGCCTTTTTGTGGAAGTGTGGGGGTTTTTTTCTCACTCACTTAAGCTCAGAGACACTTTCCAGATCAAGTGTTTGGCAGCTGGTTAACATAAAAAAGCTCATCAAGATAGTGAGTATTAAGGTTGAGCTTCTCACTGAAAAGCCTGACAGCATCTTGATAAGCATCAAACACCGCTGAGAACCCTCAGGGTTGTTCCCACTTGTGAAACAAACTGGTGGCACAGTCCTGGGCAAGTTACTTCCCTTGTGTTATTCCATTCTGCGACTGACAGTGAAGTTCCCCTCCACATCACCACCTCTCTCTAAAGCATGGAGTCATGGAATGGTTTGGGTGGGAAAGGACCTTAAGGATCATCCCATTCCCACCCCCTGCCATGGGCAGGGACACCCTCCACTATCCCAGGTTGCTCCAAGCCCCATCCAACCTGACCACGTCTCTCGCAGCTGCCTCAGCTCCCACTGCAGCTGGTGCAGACTCTGGGTAGGACCCACACGCCCATCCAGAGGGGCTCCATGTCCTTTGGATGACTTCAAAAATGCAGGGATGTGTCATTAGGAGCTCCCACCTCATTCTCAATGGAATGGAAGCTTTCAGACCAAGTCACCATCCAAAACCCCACAAAAGTAGTGCTTTTTTCCCAGTTGGATGTGCCTTTGGACAACCACACAGATCCAGCCCTGTATCACCCCACGCTGACACCCAGTGAAGTTAAACACCTCTTGTGCTTCCCATTGCCTCCCCAACACACACAACCCTCCTCCTGCAACAACAAAGCTCCAGCCTCTGCCTCTGAAAATTAAATCTTATCTCCCAAAACCACTCCAGCTCTGCACACCTGGGATCCCATCTCTCTGTCTCATCTGACTTTAATAACAAGCCATTCCCCCTCAAAAGGAGGAGGGCAGAACCCAGCTTAAAAGGAGCTATTTAGCTGGCAGCAATATTCCCTTCCTTTGCCTTTTGATTTTTGATTTTTTTGTTGTTGTTGTCACTCTTGCATTTTTTATTGAGCACCTGGCCTGAATGGCTGAATAAAATCAAACTTCCCAGCTGAGACCATGCCACAGCTGCTCAGCTGTGCATACCTTAGGGAAAAACATGGGCAATTTCCATTTCAGCCAGTTATTATGTGGGGAATCTTCTACCCTGGTGGGAAGGTGGATAGGAGGAAGAAAAGCCTTTGGAAGCACCACTTATCTTTTAAAGGAATGATGGCCATTTAAAATTGTTGAGCCAGAACTTCAGAAGACATGAATCAGCAGAGATGCCTTCATAAAGATGGGCAAAAAAAGGTAAGAATTTAGCTGGGAATCTCAGGGGTTGGGTGTAGATTATTGATGTATTACTGCAATTCTCTCCAATCTAGGTTGTGTACTTTTTTGGGGTTTTTTCTTCCTTTTGCCCTGGACATTGGAATAATCTCATTTGCTTGGGATCACATTTCTATGATTTAAATTAATCCCAGGACAGCAAGCACTCCTTCCTCCCACCCTTGCCAAGCATTCACAGGTCCTGCACTGCTGCTCTTTGCACAAGCACAAACTCCAAACACACGGAACTAACCTCTATTTACTCTGTCTGTGCTAAGCTACTTTCCAGACCACCTTCTCCTCCTGCTTTTCCTCTCACTCTTCCTTATTCTGTTCTCTCACAAGTGGATCTCAGCCCGGGGACCTCTGCTGAGCAAGACCCTGGATTTACAGAGACCCAAGGAAAGTGTCAGTGTCGTATCTGTGGAGACATCAGACCCAGACTCTGAAAGGGAACCGTGAGGGTCCTTCACCCACCCCGCCCTCTCTCTACTGCTGCCAGCAGGGTCAGCAACCCCAGTGAATGCTGACTCCCACTGCCCCAGGCCCCAGTGCAGAGGGACCAGCAGTATTAAACAGGATTTCCCCTTTGCTGGGGTGCAGGGATGTTCCTTTTCCTTTCAAAGTTCATTAAGTTTCTAGTTTCAGGATGGCTGAGAAAATCTGCATTAAATACTCCCTGACAGGCCCCCTGGGTATAACCTTGAAAGCAGCAGCTTCTCCCCAGCATTTACTTGCTATTAAAGGAGTGTGAGGAGTTCATTTTTTTTTTTTAATTGAGGGAGGGATGCTTTCCCAGACACTAAGAAATGTGTGGAGGAGGAGGGATCTCCCCCAAGAACTGCCAGTATCTGCACAGCCCATTTTTGCCCATTAACTACCAGCTTGAAATGGATTTTCATTTTAGTTTAGTTGCTGAGCTTAAAATCCCTCTTTTCAAGTCATTTGTTCCTCTGCTGAACCCGAACCTCCCACAATGAAGGGCTGCTCGTGCTACAGCCCTGGAACAGCTCTAGCCACGGTCAGAGCTCAGTCTGCACACGCAGCGCTCGGGCTCTGCACGGACTCTGCAAACCAGAGCTCCCTTCTTTGCTTACAGAGCTGATACAAACCTCCTTTAGCAGCAGCCTGCAAGGAACTGTGCCTGGCAGCCTTTCGCAAACAAAGTATTTTGGGGTCATATGAAGAACATTGCAAATCAGTCCAAACCCAAAGAACAACATATTTGCATATTAAGGTCTAAGTACAAGCACAGAAAACCCACAAAGCTGAGGCCTCCAGCCTCAGGTCCTGCATTAGGAGACAGAGGTCCTAAAACCACGGGTGGGTGTTTGTATCAGGGGAGTCAGGAGTGGACAAGGCTTCCTCTGCTATTTGGGGCTTTGGAGGGAAGGAATGGGGGTTTTAAAGGAAGACTTTTGACTTGGTCAAACTCCACGCTGACGATTCACATGCAGATGCTCCCTGGCGGGTGAGCAGAAGTGCAGAGCTGACTAATTCTGGAAATTAGGCAAGTTTTTTGTTGTGAACAGCCAGAGACAGTGACTAAAGAGCTCAGGGTGTGTTGAGGGGTAAGGGTGTGAAAAATTGCCAACCAAACCACAGTAGCAGTGGAGAGGAGCACTAAATTCTCCTCTGCTTCTCCCCACAGCAGCGTCAGCACCGCTGCACCCAGGCACAGCAACGAGAGCCTGGTCAAGTCCTGCCAATGCCCGTTTCTCCTCCAGTCCAAACCCAAAGGCAAGGCTGGAAGGACAATCAAACAGACATCCCATGGTTCTAGGATAATCCTGGGTAAACTCCTGGGGATTAGTGAGCACAGCCTGCACTTTGCCGTCTTCATCCACTGCAAGCCTTGTGGTGGCCACCAGGATCTGGTCACGGCTCCTCTCTCCCAGCCTGGCTGAGGGGTTGCTTTCCCCAGGGCTTTGCTCTCCCCAGAGCCTGGTGCAACCCAGTGGATGTTACAGAATCACAGAATGGTTTGGGTTGGAAGGGACCTCTAGGCTCATGTTGTTCCACCCCGTGCCATGGGCAGGGACACCTGCCACTACCCCAGGCTGCTCCAAGCCCCATCCAACCTGGCCTTGGGCACTTCCAGGGACGGGGCAGCCACAGCTTCTCTAGGCAACCTGTGCCATGGCCTCAACACCCTCATTGTAAAAAATTTCTTCCTTGTATCTAGCCTGAATCTGTCCTTTTTTAATTTAAAACCATTCCCCCTTGTGCTATCACTACAGACCCTACTAAAAAGTCTGTCCCCATCTTTTTTATGTCTCCCTTAAATATTGAAAGTTTTATGTATTGAATGTTGCATTGCTTCAAGTTGAAAGAATTTAACCTCAGGAGATTGCTCTTTCTTCTTCCCTGACTTCTGCTTGCTTTTCCACACACAGCCGGATTTACAGCTCCCAGCCTTGCTTTCCAAAGGCTGGCAGTCTGTTATCCCATTCACATTTCCCTGCTCCCCACTACTGCACTTAGAAAATCTCAGCTGAAAACTCTCCAAAGATGCCTTTGCTCTCAGGCACCCCAAAACCTCCTCTGTGCAACAGCGTCTTTGATTTGAAAAGGGTCACCAGCAGTGGCCCTGCACCCGCAGGGACCAGGGGGGTCACAGCCCCCAGGAGCCAGGCATGGTTCTGCAGAGGCTGATAATAAACCAGCCCAGCCAAAGTTACCTCAGCTATACAACATCACTGCATCATCAAATGCAAAGCCTGGTTTGAGCTTTCCACAGCTTTCATAGCTGCAAGAGTGACAAAACAGCGGCTGTGATGTTTTACTTAGTGCCTCAGAACTCCTTCATTTCTTTTGCCAGTTCAGTCTGGAATTTTTGGAGTACCTATCCTTCATTAAAATAAAGAGTCTCAAAGACTTTGGAGCCTGAAATACCTATTTTTTTTGTACACCTGAAGGTTAAGGCTTAGGCATTTTAGACATAGTGCTGCTAAAATATTCTTAAGTCTGCCTCTCCCTGCACCTCAGCCAGCATGGTCTTCTCCATCCACGTCTGGAGCAATGGTTTCGATCCCCTGTTTGAGTCATTCCATGTGCTGTGCCTTGTGCTCAAATATTTAACACATTTTTGTGACTGGTCTTGAAATGCAGCAGGAGTAGGGGTGACTGGTCATGACTTTTCCTTTCCTAAAATCACCTGCTCAATAGTTTTCTTACAGTATGCTCCAAAATCTCTCAACTGACATCCCCATACTCAAAGCAGATGCAGAAATCACCTCTCCATGCTTTACTTATTTAGGAATTTTATTGAGTTGTCCCATTTTGAAGGCTTTGAAGGAGCTCTTCTCAGTGGCACATGGCCGAGAGGAGAAGGATCTTCTTCCAAAATATGGCAGGGAGATGCAGTGGGAAAGCAAAGCCAGCCTGGACAGACCATGAGAGGGACTGAGATAGACGTGAGAAGGGGGAAGGCTCCTGAGACACCGGGGCAGCCCAAACGTGGCAGCAGACGTGGGTGAGGCTTCTGGTGGTGTCTGACTGTGAGATACACGGCAGTGTGGTGGACATCCCCAGTGTGGTATTTGGGGGGAAAGGTGGGTAAAAGTCCTAGCGAGTGGAATGACATGTAGTGAGGCTGAATGAAACAGTTCAATGCATTTATGAAAACAGACAAATCGAGACCTTTATGTAATAAAAGGATTTTGCTGTTGTTAGTTGATTTATTTTGGTTTCAGTTTGATCAGCTTTAATAATGACCCTGCAGCACTGTTCTTGTTTCCCTCCTGTTCAATCAAGAAGAGGCAAAATGGGAAAGACAGGCATTTCTCCTTCCCACACACAGGGGGGATGAGGCATTGCCCCACTTTTCAACACAAATCCACTAAATGCCAGGATGAGACCTAGCTCTTTACCTGTATCACCATGACATAGCACTGAGTTATGTCACTCTGGGTGTGAGCTGCAGTGACCCTGGCATGTATTTTCCCTGTTATTTAGGGACTGCAAGGAAGAAACACAGCTGTTATTATCCTTTGGGTATTTCTTTTAATCCTATTCTGAACCTGTTTGTCATCATGAGACTGAGTCAGAGGAATGCAGGCTCTGCAATGAACACGGGACGGGGATGTCGGCACTTGACAAGAATTGTGAGGCTCTGAGTGATGTGCTGGGTACTTAATGAAGCCACCTAGAAAGGCTGACATATTTGCATTCCTGTTAAAAGAAAATAATAATAATAATTTGAGGCTGTTGAAAAGCTCTGCTCTGACAGCGCTGGAAAATGCCTCTCATTTAGCCACAGACACAAAGCAGCCCCTGCTCCTGCTGTGCTGCCACTGCTTTCAGAGAGATCTGCCTGGTTTGGGACACGGCTGCTCCCTGCTGAGGATGAACTCTCAAACACCCTCCAATCCATGTCTTGGCCACCTGCATCCTCTTTTCCCAGGCGCAGGGGCGCCAGGGCCTCCTGGAAGCTGCGTTCCCTGGTGTCCCACAGCCTGGACTCACGGCCATGGCTCAGCTGGGGCAGCTGTGGGGCAGGGGCTGAGTCCTGGGGACATTCCTGATGCTGGGGACCAAAGCCCAGCCCCAGGACATGCTCCCAGGGAAGCAGCATCTCTCAAAAGGAAGGAAGGCAGGGGGTCTTGCTGCCTTCATCTCCATGGCACTGTCCCAGACCTTCCTCCCCTGGCATCACGTCCTGCCCCTGCAGACTATGCCCTGGCCTGCCTGCACTTTCATATTTTCCAAAGTGACAAAAAACCAGGTGAGAGATTCTGCAGCAGCGTGGTAGGTGACACAAAAGCAAACACCGTTTCTGTTCGCTGATGTGTGCTTTGGTTTTGAGAGTGCTGGGTCTGGGGTTTGTCCTTCCCTCCTTCCTTCCTTTCTTCCCTCCTTCCTTCCCTCCGCCCTCCCTCCCTCCGAGTGTCTCAGGCCAAACTTCACCCTGCCTGGGGGACTTTCAGCACCCCCAGGATCCAGTGCCCCCCATTACAGAGGCTTTGGGGCTCATCTCTCACTTGCCTGACAGAAACAACCCGCTGCTGCTGTTCCCCTAACACCAAGCTGGAGGTGACAGAGGAGCCCCTGGGACCCCAAGAGCCACTGGGACCCCGAGAGCTGGACCCTGCTGCTGCCCAGCCACGGATGATGGCACAGATTGTGGCCAGGCTGTGCCAGGATCTGCTCAGGATCCCCGACTGCAGCTGGGCTTTGGGCTGGGAGGAGGGTTGAACCTCTGCTCCATACTCAGGAAGCTCCCACTCCACACCAGGTTTCGCCAGGAGATGCTTCGCTGGAGAGAAAGGCACCAGGGAGGAAAGCAACAGAGAGAAGTAACAAGGAGAAAGGCAAAGAGAACTCTGGACTGGGTAATTTCTGGCCAACAATTGTCTCTAATAAGGTTTGGCTGTATTAATTAATTGAGATGTGCCTTGGAGAGCTGGAGCTGCTGCTGATGGAAGTCAGCCAGGAAGAAAAAACCCTCATTTTCTCTGCAAACCTGACTAAACCAGCTCTCTGAGGTTCGGTGTGGCAGGCTCTGGGGAGGTGGGAAGCTTTTCAGGGCCTGTGACACAGCCACAGGTAGAATTTGGTTGTCATGAACTGCCAGGGGAGGTGGCCAGGGGTGGAGTGGGAAAATTCTGGGTCATTCCCTCACAAAAGTTTTTGATTAATTTCCTACATGAAGCCAAAATGTTGGTACTTTCCTTGTCTGTGTAGGAAGAAAGACATAAATAAGGATAGGTGTCATTCCTCAGAGGTCATGGGTGGGGCTAAGACCACTCGAGTCCTTACGCACCCCCTGCCTTTGCTGTCAGTCCCCACAGTAACTCCCACATGGACCTCTCTGGGAGCAGACACATTGGTGGGCTGGATGGACCAGGACCACAGCAGATGACCTCAAATAAGTTCTTCCAAAACACTGCAGACCCTGCCCTGCTGCTGGGCAGCAAAGTGGGTGCAGGTCCCCAGGGATGGAAATGCTTCAGCCTCTGCTTGAGCCTGTCCTGCAGCTCATCCTTGGAGGAACAGAGCTCCGGTGTGCAAGGCTGGGGAGTTCACATCCCAGGAACACACAGCACCTGCAGGGATAGCCACCCTGTGCCAGGGGTGCAGGGAACACGTGTTCACAGTCTGCACTGGAGTTTTCCTGGGTCTTGGGAAGTGTCCTGGAAAAGACAGGCTGTGCATCCTTCCAACCTAAATGTCAGCTATGAACTGGTAGGGAGAGGACAAAACAGACCTTTCCAACTCTGCTTTGCTGTGATACAGAGAAACTTTGCTCCTTGCTTTGAGCACTGTGGAGGCAGCAGCTGGCAGGCTTTGTGCCCTCAGCCCATCCGTGGATCCAGATTCCTGGATGTCTCCAAGAACAACCCTCCCACTGCCACCACAAGAAGTGATGGATGTCAAGGAACATCCTGCAGCCTTGTGACCTGACAGCAGGAGCATGAGCTCAAACACAGTAATATCAACTTACTCAAATGAAAAAACCCCACTGGAACAGACATGCCTGTGTTACACTCAGTGTCTCCCAGTTGTTTCTGGTGTTAATTTTTTCTCTTGGAAGTTTTAACCTGGGAGCAGAAGGAATCCTTTCTATAGCTGTTCACTTTCCCACTTTTTTTTCTAAAAAACATAACTCCTGTGATTTGGTTGTTAGGGACTGGATTTAAACAAAATAGAGAAAAAATGCTACTGACAACCCTTGCAACTCCTACCACAGTTTCTAGAGCCAGGACTTGAGAAAATGCTGGAGAGAGGTGGATACTGCCTGGCACAGGGTTCAGATGAGCAGAATAAGAGATGCTGAGCCAGTTCTGGGATTCCCTCATTTTCCCTTTGGACACCATTTCAACACACTTGGAAAGAAACTGTCCCAGCTTTCCACAGATTCTTTTTCTGTCGTAAGAGGGAAATAATCGAGACTGAAACTACTTCCACTAATTGTCTCTATTTTCAATCTGAAATGTTGCCAAGTTGCTCCTTGGGAATTGTTCAAGCAGCTGCAGTTACCCGGCTCCCCGGGAGGGTGTTTGCACCGCACGTGGTCCTCGGGCACCGTGGGAGATGCAGTCTGGTCACAGCCCAGCCCCGCTACGGCCTCACGTCAATCAAAGTGATGCTCCCAGCGCTGCCGTGTATCTGCCTCTTGAATGTTTTTGGGTCTGTAAAGGCTGTGACATATTTTTAAATCTCAAAATAAAAACAAAACAGAAGGCAGATACTTTCCCCCAAAAGAGAAAGGATTCCAAGTCTCTACAGAGGATTGAAAGACACATCTTTGCAGAGGAAGATGTTTGTTAAACTCAAGGGACTGACAGCTCATGAGCCCTTTGCTCACTTCAGCCACGGTCATTCCTTCAGTGCTTCCTGGAGCCACTGCCTTCGGCCTGCACGGATGTTTCAAGCAGGGAAGGTCACAGGCCTTAGGGAGACCATGCAGCAGAGAAATCACGGTGATGAGCCCAGCTCAAGAAAACTCACCCAAGATCTAGATGTACAGTAGGTATTTGGTTCAGACCCACAGATCCACCTCCTCCTACTGCACCCAACTCTCCCAGAAACCCATGGGAAGAAAAATGCCCTGATATGATGAAAACACCTCAATATTTTGGAAGATGTTGTCCAAGCCCTGATGAGTAATTTAATCTCAGAATCTTGTTAGTAACATCACAGAATCACTGAATATCACAGAAACAGTTTGGGTTGGAAGGACCTTAAAGTCCATCCATTCCCACCCCTGCCATGGGCAGGGACACCTCCCACTATCCCAGGGTGCTCCAAGCCCCATCCAACCTGGCCTTGGGCACTTCCAGGGATCCAGGGGCAGCCACAGCTGCTCTGGGCACCCTGTGCCAGGGCCTCTCCATCCTCACAGGAAAGACTTTATTCCTACTAATAATATCATGAAACATCAAAGTGCCCCACGTATTGACATTTGGTGGTGGCTGACCCAGTTGTAACTTGGCCTCAGAGTGTCCACATTGTGCTGAGGAAAAGCTGAGAAAAGGCCAGCTCCTGGTGGGAAGCGTTTCTTTGGAAGCTGAGGTCAGCCCCATGCTCTGATGGCACTGGGGTTTTAGCGGCACTCCCACATAAAAAAAGCCTGGACAACACCTTTGGCCCTGGGCTGAGAGGAGCACAGAATGACACAATGGTTTGGGTTTGGGTGGGAGGGGCCTTTAAAGGCCACCTCGTCCAACGCCCCTGTGCTGAGCAGGGACATCTTCAACTACATCAGGCTGATCAGAGCCCCATCCAACCCGGCCTTGAACCTTCTTAGGGATGGGGCAGCCACAGCTTCTCTGGGCACCCTGTTCCGACCTGTTCCTGGCTCTGGGGACTATTTCACCTCCACAGAAGTGCCTTTTGCCTCATTTCATGTGTAGATGTGCCTGACTTGAGACGTGTGAGCCGTGTGGGTGTGGGAGTGTGGCTGAGTGTGACGATGGCCGTGTGCTCGTGCGTGTGTCCTCACTGCGTCCCCACGGGGAACCTCCTTTATACTAAAGATGTTTTTGCATTAATGTGTAAATTAAAGTATGACTGCAATAATAGTCAAAAGGGAGCCCAAAAGAGAACAGAGAAGATTGATTATGTGCATATTTTAAGTGCTTTGTGACTGTGAATGTTTATTTGAAAAATAAGAGTGAACGAGAAGCACTGACACTACAAATAAAAATAATATAGGGAAATACATCTCTTTTATTATTAAATTATAGATTAAAATAGGAAACAGGAGGAAATACAGAAACATATATCTCTTTGTGGAGGCTTTCTATAACAATCATCATAAAATAACGTAGCAGTACCTGACAGCTTAAATAAAGATAGGAGCTGAGGCTCCTATCTACACATTTATCTCCTCTGATCCAGACAGGGTAAAGAGGCATAAAAGGCTCGGATAATAACATCTTCCCTGCACACCAGCTCCCAAACGATAGGCAGATTTTATACTCGGTTACTCCACATAATGTCAACATTGTTAGAAAACAAAAGCACCATGAAGGAACATCTTTTTCCCTCTCTTTCACCCTTTTTTACCCTACTGATCTATTACTTGGTGGTTTCTGTAGAACATTGGAGGGGCAGATTGGGAGCTCTGCTGCTCTGGATCCGCCCCTGGATTTGTGGGGCAGCAGGACATGGAACAAAGGGGACAGGCAGTGAGGTTCAGATGGGCACACACAAATCACATGCAGAGAAGCAGAGAAAGCACCAGGCAATTCACTTAATCCCTCAATTCCCTTAATCCCACATGCCTCTATGATCCCAGGAAGGATTCTTTAGCTCTGTGCTTACCTGGGACAAAATAAGCAGCACTATGAAAGGAGCTGGATTTCTGCATCTCCTTCCACACACACCTTTTCCGCTCTGAACATCACTAACCTTTCTCCCAGTGGGCAGGACTAGGAGATCATTCCCTTTTCCAAACACAATTCCACATCACCCTGTGGGATCTGAACATCTCCTGAGACTTCTTATCAAACCAGGCCAGGTTGGACGGGGCTTGGAGCAACGTGGTCTACGGGAAGGAGTCCCTGCCCATGGCAGCGGGTGGAACAAGGTGATCTGTCAGGTCCCTTCCAACCCAAACCATTCCATGAATCTATGATCTGTCTAATCTGCCCAGGGGGCTCAAAAATTATTGGGGGTGGACAGACTGACAGACATACAAAAGGTTCATTTTCTCAGGAAACCACAGTCAGAAAAACAACATAATTAACTTGTTTACCTTTAGTTGAATCAACTTGTTAATTCTTACCAGCCTGAAGGGTTTTCTCCAGGGACATCTATATTTGGCCAGTTGATTTGTTATGAGAAGACAGAGTTCTTGGCACTTGCTTGAGGAGACAGGGGAAAATCTTGGCACCAGCAACCCATATTTTTTTGAAAACATTTTCTTTTGAGTCCCAGCATATTGGAAGGTGACAATAGGAGTGATTGTCCAAGTCTGACTTGGAGTCAGTGCCTCAGGGAAGATACATCAAATCTCCTGCCTTGCTTATCTCCATTTCCAGGGAGGGCAGAGCCAGGTCTGAGGGCAGGAGTTCTCATGTCCTGGGAGCAGGGAGGGCCTGGGAGGTGGAGAGGCTGACACTGGGTCTAAGGCACCGAGACCGCTCTAGTGGAGAGGAGGAGCCAGCCCATCACCACGTAACAACAGGCAGAGCCCAGGGCCTGCCAAGCCCCTGGGCTGACCCCGACCCATCACCCGCCACTGAGGCACTCCCAGCTGCTCCAGCAAACGGCCATTAACACCCTGGGCTGAGCTGCACCCTCCTCCCACGGCACCTCAACGTGAATGTGGGAGACACTGGGGAAAAGGGGGCGTGAAACAACTTAGGCCAACCCTCAACTCCACCGTTCCAGGCAGCAGGGTGACCCTGTGCCGGCTGGCACCGTCGCTGTCTCAAAGCTACACAGGCCCCTCGTTTAGCTCCCGGATGCACCGGGACCTGCAGATCCCACACAGCCATGCACCGTTTATTCCTCATGCCTATGACTCACAACTCTCCCAAAAAAATTTTATCAAGCTTCAAGCACAACACAAACTGAGACCCTGCAATTTCTTATTATAAATGAGAACGAAAAATAGCCTAAACATTTCACTCCTAATACTCAAAACTTCTTCCTTCACTGCTTCACGCTGTTGCTCTCTCTCCTCCCCTCCCTGCCTTACAGGAGTGTGACTAATCCTCTTCTTTCCCTTGCACTGTTACCTTGAAGGTATTTATAGAGTGTGATCATGTTCTCTCCTGTGCCTTTCTTCCCTCTTCAACTCTGGATAAGCCAAGCACCCTCAGGCACCTCTCACGTGTCTTCTCTTTCCCGAGGTCGTGCAATGGCAAGCCAAGAAAGGCTTTGCCTCGTGGCGAGGACACTCCAGGGCTGGCACAGGCTCTGCAGGAAGCTTCTGATGGCCTTGTCCTGTGTGCACACCCCCTGGGCTCCGGCTGGGCCCGTGGGCCTGTGGCTCTCTCTGCACACACCTCCGTGCACTGGAACAGCAGGACTGCTCTGCTCCCGGTACATCAGCCAGGGCCAGCATTTGTTTTGGGTTATCTCGTGTCGTCGTGACTGTTCTGCCTTCTGAGCTGGAAGCACCAGAAAGGAAGATGAATGTGGGTGTTGAAGGAGATTAAACTGGAACATGTTTGTCCAGCAGTTATCTGGAAGCTGTCTGAGGAGTGGACAGTGCCTGGGAGGGAACGGGTGGTCTCGGTGTCCTGCCTCAGCTAGTTAATTAAGGAAACTTGAGGTGCTGGTCCAAATGACCCAGAACTGACTCACTCAGGCTGTTAAACTCTCTTCCCCTGCAAAACAGAGCAACCACTTGCAAACTGTCTGGGAATGGTCCCTGGCTTGTGCAACCTCCCAAGCAATGCGCAGGACAGGGCGAGCTGGCCTTGGGCAAAACCCCTTCAGGGATTTTAATAGGTGTGACAAGCAAATTCCCATGGCTCCAACAGATCCTGGGTGACCTCTGTGACTCCCAGTAGAGTCACCAACTCCATGTAGTTCCAACCACCACCAGGGCCAGAGCCATCAGGTCTGTGAAACAGCTGGAAACTTCTCATTGGATTTCTTTTTTTCTCTTTTAACCACAGAAAAATATGTTCCCTGGGAAAATTTGGGCTTTGTAAGTAGAAAAACAAAACACTAAATAATGTTTTAGTCTAATTTTCTTTATCTTTCATTTTTTAGTTGGATAAATTGAAACTGGCCCCTCGACTGCTCCCTCCAGAATCAGCTGCTTCCTTAGAGGACAAGAAAACTTGGTGGCTTAGGTTGGGTTCATCTCATTGAACTTAAAGCAAAATCAAGGAAAGAGCTAAAACTGTCACCATGATTGGCTTCATAGTCCTGGGAGTCCCCAGTCTGCAGAGAGGGCCAATGTCCCTCTGGGTCTGTCAAGCTCTCTCCACAATTGAAAGCAAAAGTTCAGAAGGCCAGGTGAAAAGCAGGTGGGACGAAACCCATTTCCTGCAGCCTGCTGGGACCGTCCATGTCTGGTGTGTGGGCAGAGGACAAGTGAGAAACAAGTTCCACTTCTCTTCCCATCAGGGTCCCTTTGTGAAGACCCCTTTCTGTTATCTTAATAAAAGCAGATAAAACAAAAGAGAAACATCTGGGGCTTCATTTTAGTCCTCATTTTTCTTCCCTTGGAATTATCCTTAATAAGCATTTCATTTTCCATTTGCTATCTTTTATTTCAATTTTTACTATTCCTGATTTGTTACTGTTGTTTGGAAGTCAGATTTTACCAAAAGCCCAATATTTTTCTGGGAAATGAGCTTCTGTTTTCCAGCCTGCTCTTCTATCAGAGGCTTCTCCCTTTTGCACTCCACAGCTGCTCCCATCTCTGTGGCACATCCCAAATCCCGGTGCAATGCAGGATCACTGATCCCTGTGTACGGGATGCAGGAAGATTTCCAGAGCACGAGTCACTGGAATTCGACTGCTGCCTGAGCACAAAACCAGAGCTCAGTGGGTTGTGTGCACAGCAGGTGCTGCTGAAAGTCTCTTGTTCCTCACACGCTGCTGAGAAACTCTGCTCCCAGCTTTTGGTTTGCTGCTTCCCACAAACACAAATATCCCGGGTCGGACATGGCACTGTCTCCTGGTTCTGCCTCACAAGAATTTCCCTACTTGACAAATATCCTTATTTACACCTGGAGGCAGTGAATTATCCCAAATCTGAGATTCCAGAAACAGATGCCACAATTCCTCATCGCATGGGACAGCATTCAACCTGTGGATCAAACACTTTTGGGGGAGTTCACTGCATTTCTTTTTGCTGCTTGGGGGTTTTTTGTTCATGTTTTTAGTTTGTTATTTGCGCCAGCCCTTCCATTATAATCAAAACTTACTGGTAATGCGATAGCATCTAATGAACTCAGCTAGAGATCTGGACCCCCTGGAGTCAGGTACTTAATTACTAACAGGCTTTCCAGCACACATTAAGGATTGCCCTGGCTGGGTCTGTCAGGAGGAAGAATGAAGCAGCATCAGAAGAGGGAGATAAATTTCCCTGTATTAGTCCCAGGAGGGTGGTAACTCTGACACTGCTCTTCCTGGGATGTGTGTCCACACTCCAGGCTGGGGGACGGCTCCCTGAGCTGTCACTTCACCCGCAGAGACTCACATCACCTTCTGCAGGAGAATCTAACCCTCAGGGTTTCCCTGGATCTGGAATGGCTCTCAGACCTTTACAGTCCTACACTTTCCTCCTTCCAACTCCTGAATTCCCTGCTAGGCTTCATCTGCATCTTCTGTCCAACACCTCAGGAGCCTTTTCACCTCCACATCACACCTCCAGACCAGAATCTGCTCAGGACCTTTTCCACTGTTCCCTTTCCAGAACTTCTGACCCTGATGGAGAAGTTTTGTTGTGAAAGTTTATCAAGGTTTCAAAAACAGCAGGAGAACCTCTAAGTCTCTATCCTGGAGGAGGTTCCTCATCTGCATTTCCAGACATTTCCTTTTAACATCCTAAATGATCACAAAAATGAGACAAGATTTCTATTCGGGGAAAATCAGCAGATTCTCAAGGAATGGGGCACCCGATCACCTCTGAGGAGTTCCTCGGGGCAGCACTTTTGGTTTAAGGTTTGCTAATTCTCCAAAGCCTGACAAGTTCTCAAGTGATCCCATCAGCTTCCTGAGGGAAACTGGCTCTACTCCCTTCCTTTAAGTGATTTGAAATCAAGGCTTTCATTAATAGACTCACAGAATCATTAAGGTTGGACAAGACCTCTGAGATAACAGAGTCCGAGCATTTCACTGTCTCCTGCAGCAATTCCCTACCAGGCAGCAGACAGAGGGTGAGAGTTCACAGTCTTGCCCAAATTTGGGGTGCTTGGAGGGTGAGGTGCCAAAGCCACAGCATCACATATTCTAAAGGTATATTCCTAACACACAGCTCGAGCTCCTCCTCATTCCAGCTCCCTGTGGAGACACCTCCTTCACGTTACCTTGGAGGTTTCTACGGGCTCTGAGCACCACGACCCCCTGAGCACTTCCCACACGGGAAGGGAAGCTCTGCGGGGATGACTCTGCCTGTGCTCTCTCTGCCAGGGATGATGGGGCTGTGACAGGCAGCCCAAGGTGAGCAGTTTGTCTCTCAAGCAGCCTCGCTGGGTTATGTTCTCTTACCAAGAGGAAGAAACAAAACAAATGTCTTGGAAGGGGAGAAAAAAATGTACCGTGAAATTGCTGTAAGTCATGTCAAATCAACTAACCTTGCAAGGAGGAGTGAATTCCTTACCAAGCACAGGAAACACTGAGGCAGACTCAGCCTTGTCTGGGGCTTACACAAACAGGTCAAATGCCTTTGAGTCAATCCAAGCCCTGTCTGATAACCAGCATGCAGGTTTGCTCTACTCTCCATTAGGAGGTGGCCAACACGTGGTGCTCACCTGCAGCCTTTACTGCAGAGGATTCCGTGGGGCGGTTCTGTCACCTCGTGCCTTGTGACAGCTTTTTAAGGTGCCTTGTGCTGTACACAGCGAACATCAGAGGGAAACACTGGCAGCAACAAAGGGAAAACACAGAGTGCTGCAGGACACATCTGCCCCCTGTGCCCAGGCTGCAGGTAAACAGCAAACCTCAAACCAAGACCAGGCAGGACACCTGAGCTCACTGCTGGGCTGCCTCGGGGAGCTTATCACTCCTCACACACAGCGAAGGCAAAGCATCAGGAGAAACAGGCAGTCTGACACAAAAATTGTTATCCAAAGTCAGACCCAGGGCACTGAGGAGCTGAGAGTTTCCTCCTGGATTTTCTCACTGGAGCAACTTTGGTGCAGGGGAGCAGGTTGGCTGCAAGACAAATCATTGCTTCTACAGCCAACACTTTGGGAGCTGGTGTGCAGGTCCTGGACACAGTTTCGGGAGATGCAGAGCACAGAATCACGGAATCATGGAACGGTTTAGGTTGGAAGGGACCTTAAAGCTCATCCCGTACCACACCCTGCCATGGGCAGGGACACCTTTCACTGGAATGAGCAAGGGACAGAAAGTAATTAAAGTTATAATCATGGTTGAGATGGTGCTTATGGGGGATCCAGTTTGAGCATCAGGAGGGAAAAAAATAGAGCAAAGCCTTCAATAAAGGCTGCAACAGTAAAAGAAGATGAATTGAGAAATTCAACTCCCTTTATGATTGATTTGACAGTTTATGTAAAATTCTCACAGACAGGACCACATGAACTCTGTACGAGTGGTGGCCCAGACACTGTTTGCTCCAAAAAAATTTCACAGACATCTTCTCAGTGAAGGCTCCCTTCCCATGAGGCTGTAGTTGCCCTGAGTTTCCTTTGCTCTGATTAATCCAGGAGGATGGGATTTCCCAGGAGGTACCAGCCACCCTCATTTGATGCAAGGCTTGGAGCAAAGCCTGATTATTTCACAGGGATTGTGTTCAATTCACCACCTCTGAAGGCACCCTGGAGCTCTCCCAGGACCTGTCCTGAGCATTTGCTGGGTCCAGTTCAGCTCTGAGGCTCCACACAGAGACTCCCAGAGTTGATTCCACTGCTGACCATCCAGCGAGTTGAACCCTTCCCACAGGCACTTCCCCTTCTCACTGGGTTTGCAGCCATCAGTGGCTCAGCTTCCTGGAAGCAGAGGAGATCTGAACACCCCTGAGCAATGGGTGCTGCAGGCAGCACAAAACACCTGCAGCCAAAGACCTGCAGCTCAGACAGGAGCATTGAAGGTGAGTTTTAACTTGAATCATGCACTTGGCCTTCTTTTTTTTCATTGTACAAGTAAGAGAAGTGAGGAGGAAAACCCCCCAGTTTCTCAAGTCTTAATTCACAGCCATTTTAGCATCTGGACCTGCTTAAACTCCCATCCCAGAGTGGACTGCCATCCCCTTGAGGGGAATGAATAGATGGCTGAGCCTGGAGATGTATGAAAGATGAGCAATTTGATCCTCCTTTTGGAAGAAGCACCAGAAAACCTGTCCCATTCCTTTCTCCTCCAAAAGCAGCTGCCTGCACTTGTGTGTCACAGTGACCCTCCAAGCCATATGTCAGCAGCAGTGTGGGGAGTGCTGCAGTAACTCTGCCAGAGCACTCAGCAGGGACAGGTATCACAGACAGGATTTTCCAGTTGGATTCTATAAATCAAACCCACAGCACAACAGTTTTTACTGCATCTTTCATGCAAACTGCTTTCCAGATGGATTTGGACAGAAAGAGGAAAATAGAATCAAAGAATAATTTAAATTGGAAAATCCCTCTAAGACCATCGAGGCCAACCATTCCCCCAGCACTGCCAAGGCCACCACTGCCCCACGTCCCCAGGTGCCACATCCACACAGCTTTTAAATCCCTCCAAGAATGGGGACTCCACCCCTGCCCTGGGCAGCTGTGCCAGGGATAGACAGCCCTTTCCAGGAAGAATTTTTCCCTAATATCCAACCTGAGCCTCCCCTGGCACAGCTGAGGCCGTTCCCTCTCATCCTGTCCCTGTTCCCTGGGAGCAGATCCCAAATCCCCCCCGGCTGCCCCCTCCTGTCAGGGACTTGTGCAGAGCCCGAAGGGCCCCCCTGATCCCACTTTGCTCGGAGGAGACACCTGTGGACGAAGGAGATGGATTCACGTGAAGGGAGGTGAAGACAGATGAGACTCCAGAGTGACAGGATATGGCCAGGGCAGTTTTGAGCTGGAGAGTATTTATCTAAAACAACAGGGTACAGGGAAACACTTTTTTCCCCATTGGGACACTGAGGCAGTGGACAGTGAGGTTTTTTGAGTCTCTCTGGGGGTCATTCATCCCTTCAAGCCACCTGCTGCTGGCAGCTAAATCCCAGTGCTCCCAACAGCTCCGGTCAGGTGCAGCAGAGAGTGCAGGGGATGAGCAGGCTCTGAGGACACGCCATGGAAGTGTGGAGTGCGTGGATGCCACTCCCAACGGCAGGGAAAGATGTGTCACTGCTGAGTGACTAAAGGGCCTCCAAGGCAGATCTGCAGCTGGAGCAGGCACAGAACAGTTTGGGTTGGAAGGGACCTTTTAAAGGTCATTTAGTCAAAAATCCCAGCCACAGACTGGCTTGACTCGGAAGGAACTTTCCGTGGTCTAATCCAGGCCCCTGCAATGAGCAGGGACATCTTCCACTAGACCAGGCTGCTCAGAGCCCCATCCAGCCTGACCTTGAGTGTTTCCAGGGATGGGCAGCCACCACCCCTCTGGGCAACCTGTGCCAGTGTTTTATCCCCCTTGTTGCAGAAGTCTTGTTTATCAGCTCAGCTCTGGTAAGATGCAGGGAGATGCCTGGAAACATCTGTGAGGATAAAAACCCTTCTTAACACCTACCAAGCTCAGCAAGAGCTGGCTGTGGCATCACCTGGTATCAGACCCAGATCCTGGAGGACTCACAGGGGATTTAAATGTGATGTGACCTTCCAGCACACTCATTTTTCTTCCTTGTGGCAGTTCCAGGTTCTCCTTACTCAGGATAAATGGTGGCTTCACTTCTGGAAACCCTTCTTGCTCTGGGTCCTTGTCCCACATCACCACGAGCCCCTCCTGGCACACTCCCCTGCCCAGTCACACCAAATTTAGTTTTTCTCTGTTTCCATCTGCAGGACAAAAAGTCCATCCACGGTTCCACTTCTCATCCACCTCTTCAAACTCATCCTCTGAACCACGATGTTCCACTCTGCTTTCACCAGGAATCCAGCCCCACCACAGCCCCCTCTGAACGGGTAACGCTGTGATGGATGAAGAGACGAGGGCAGCCACACCAGGTGCTGGAAGTGTCTTCCTCCCTCAGCCGCTCTCGCAGCTCCCACCACCAGCCCATCCAGGCGTGAAGTTCACTGCCAGGAGGTGTTACCAGAGGGGATTTTGACAGATGCTTTTGAAACAAGGGAGCTGTACTGAACTGAAGATTGACAGGAACAAGCTTTTCATAGTTTTGCTCCTTTTTATTTTTTCAATGAAATGTGTTCTTCTGAAAAAATTCTTTTAGCAGGAGAACTACCTTTCAATTTGTTCTCTCTCACTTTTGGGTTGAGAAGAAAGAGGTCATTTATATATTTTTTAAGGAAGCAAAAGGAATATAAAGTCCACCAGAGGGAAAAAGAAATCATGGATATCTTGGTAGCAAGGTATTTTTATCAAAAGGTGGCAAACTTTAGAGACATTACAAGTCATGTTTAAAAATGACCAAGTGGAAAGTTATAAAAATGAACAGGTCTTGTGTGAAAATGATGTAGGGAATTTCAGGCACAATAGAAATCATCTGTGAAAATTGCCGTGAGAGCAGGGAAGACATTTCTGTCTCCAAAAGCAAAATAAAATGCTATTCACAGGAATTCATACTAATTATTAATAGCCTTAAGTAGTACTAATTTTTACCCAGCAATAATTACTATTTAAGGCTCCAGAGCTCTGGAAAAAATATTTTCTGGGTGTGGTAAGATTCTTGCAGAGGAATCTGCACAGCATTCGAGGGCAGCCTGTTGAGGGAGAAGTTTTATTTCTCCTCTGCACCAACACAAAGAGACATAAATATCACATTCCTATTGATGCAAATAACGGATTGCTCCTGTCAGAACTGACAAAGCCACCAATTTAAGGAGTGTTTCCCTCTCCCATACACACAGGTGCATTTTCCAGATTTTTTTTGCTTTTCCCCTGGGATCTGAGTTCTCAAACCAGGTGAAAATCCGCCAGCCGATCTCCCGTGTTTGATTGCATCTGTGAAGAGCCTGTGGGAAACATATGCCAGGAATTATGCAAACGACGGAGCGCAGGAAAGCTGCCGGCTGAAGGCAGCTCCGTCGGCAGAGGACGGCCCCGATGCCATCTGGGGATCCTGCCCTCCCCTGCAGTGCTCCAGAACTGACTCCTGATCCCAGGGGACTTCGCAGCAAACTACTGCTTTCAACTCTGCCCAGCATCTCCTTCTCAGTTAAGGGTAACTGTTGTTTTGTTAGCACAGGAACTGACGTGTGCTGGGCACTTCTTTGGGAGCTGGTGACAGGTGTAACCCAGTGTCCTTGTAAAATTAATTCTACTCTTTGTATTTAACTATATCAGTGCTTTCTAAAGCACTGATCTTCCATGAAGTCTTCCTGAATGCCTCACCACTGTCCTGTGAGCAGGATTTCTAGCCTACACCTCAAATTCAAGCAGATATCAGAGGACACTACGGCACCAAAGAACTTCCCCGAAGCCACGTCCCTGTCCTCAGGGATGGAACTGTGTGCTCCCATTCTGTCCTCACTCTGCCATAAATGTGGCTGCTGGGGAGACAGGGAGCTGATCTGGCTGAAAAGCAGTTGAGGAAAATAAAAATACTCTTCAGCTCTGTAAGTTGTCTGCTCTGGGTCACTCTGTGTGCCTGTGCCACCAGGAAGCTGGGAATGAAGAGGGAACAGGAGCTCTCCATCCAGGTTGGATGATGGTGACACTGCCTGGTCCCACCATGGAGAGCCCTAATCTCTACAAGCACTGCCTCCTCCACCCAGGATCATCCCAAAAATGACAGAGGGGGACACATCAGAAACAAGGTGCTCACAGCCAGTGTGGATGAAGCTGGGAATTGCCAGACTCGTGGCTGCCATCTCCAGCCTGGCACCCCCCATCCCTGCAGGGATCCCCCAGCTGCACCTGAATGTCCATCTGTAATCCAAACATCCCAAAAATATCTAGAGAGCAGGCTGAGAGTATCCAGTAGTGTCTGCTGGGGTGGTGCTGTGCCTGCAGGGGTCAAATGCCAGCTCAGGGATGACAAGGTCCTTCTGGAGCCCCCAGGATCAGAAGGCCAAAGGTGAACAGCAGCTGATGGCTTTGCTCTGGCTTGGACAGAGGTGCTGAGTGTATCCTTAACACCTGTCCCCTATTCCCAACTGCACTGCTGACAAAGGACAACAGGCCATTTGCTCTTTTCTCTAAGTCCACTTTCTCTAGAGAAATCAATCAGGCCAACAGTCAGTCAACCAGGCAGTCAATCAGTGAGCCAGTCAATCTGAACCACTGGGAAAATGGATCCTGCAGAGACCTGGGCTCCCACCCAGAGACCCCAGGAGCCTTACAGGAAAAACCCCAGCTCTGAAGGGGGCTGAGACCACCCCCAGCCCAGGGCAGAGCTCCTGCCCCTCTGAGGCAGCAGCCATCCCAGCCTGGGGCATGTCCAGGTCCCAGGGCATTCCAAGCCCCTGGAGGAAAGCATTCCCTGGCTGAAGATGGCCCCTCTTGGGGGGTCGAATTTGCCCTCCCCCCTGCCTTTGGGACTTGGAAGAGTTGCTGCTGCTGACATCTAGTGACAGGGAGAGCCGGCAAGGGGAGTCACCTGGAGCTCTGGCAAAGCCTTCCCCACTACTCGGGGTCTTTTGCAGGAGATGGGTTCCTCGCGGGATGCTGGGCGTGCAGGGAGGAAGTGTCGGGACAGCCGCGATGTCCCAGCAACTTCCATACGTCCCAAGACCTTTTCCTCCTCCAGTGGTCACCCGAAGAGGGCTGGCGCATCCTATTCCCTGCCTCCCCACAGCCTTTCCTGGTCTATTTAAGCACAGGCTCAATCCTGGCTTTGCTGCCTCAACGGAGCACGGGGAAGGGACAAAATACCCCAAGAGGAGGAGCCGGGGTGGCAGCCAGGCAGTTCCCAACTGCTGCGGGGGACTGTGGCCCCCTCATCCCCGGCTCCTTCTTCCCAGGGACGCGGGAAGCCCCGGGAATTACGAGCAGGAGAAGCGTTCGCTCCCAGCTAAGGAGAAGGAGGGTGCGAGCGGGATGCTCAAAGCACGGGAGCTGCAGAACACATCCCCGCGGACACGGCGGCATCCCACGGGGACAGCTTCTCCCAGCCACGCCAGTGGACGAGGGCTGCCCTTAGAGCTCCACAAGGATGGGGGAGACATCTGGGGTGCTTACTCCTCGCTCCCGGTGCAAAAACAAAGCCCTGAGGACAGCTCAGTTTGGGGGGGTTGTGAGGAAATCTGCAGCAGGAACCCCCGAGCGCACACACAGACACGGGCGCGGGTCGGGTCGGTGCTCAGGACACGGCGCTCGGAGCTGCACAACGCAGTGGCAGAGCTGGGGCTGCCACCTGCCCCAAACCCCGACATTTTCCAGCCTCAGCATCACCGAGGGATTCCTGACGCTGTGCAAAATCTGCCTCTCCCCTCCCCAACACACTCCCTCCAAGCTCCTCTTGCCCAACAAGAAGAAGTGCCTTAATTCCCGGGGTAAATGTATCCATTTCCGCGGCAAACAGGACTATCCGAAATGACAGCACGAGAGAGCCCAGCGCTTGGGTCCAGAGCAGAGCAGACAACAGAAAGCTGACGATCAGAGAACCATGGAACGGTTTCGGTTGGAAGGGACCTTCAAGCTCATCTCGCTCCAACCCCGCCGCCACGGGCAGGGACACCATCCACTAGCCCCGGCTGCTCCAAGCCCCGTGCCACCTGCCCTCGGCGATGCTACCGCCAGGGCTCGTCACTGCTCCCGGAGCGCTGGGGAGGGGGAGACGCCCCGTGCCCGGAGGTGGCCGAGATACCCCCGCAGCCGACCCCAACAGAAAGTTGTGCCCCCGCTCCCCCCGCGCCGCGCTACTCACCCAGGAAGATCAGGGTGCAGAAGCAGAGGATGCCCCTCATCCTACCGCTCGGCACAGCTCGGCCCCACCGACTGGGCTCGGCTCGGACCCCCGGCCCGGCCCGGCGCGGCTC